>BJBW01002577.1:21437-82373 GCA_004320125.1 Scolopax mira
CAGGGCAGGGGGTTGGAACTGGATGATCTTTGAGGTCCCTTCCAACTCTCACCATTCTTTGATTCTGTGATTCTTGTCGCTAGTAAGGGACATCTGTGCAACAGGGACTTCACTTCTCCTCCCAGCCCAATCGTGAGGGTCTGTTACCAAGATCTGGTTTTCGGGCTGTTGCAAACGAGCCACCCTGCACTGCCCTTCTCCTGGGGTGAAGTTGTGCTGAGCACTAAAGAACCTGTAGCCAAACGCAGCCGAGTGCAGGCACAGCTAGAACCAAACACTCTGCACCAAAAGCTATTCATTCCCTTCGCCGCTGCAGTAAATTTCTTTCTGCCACAAGCACACACTGCGAGTTGCTCCTGCCCAAAAGAGACTTGTGGGAGAGCATCGGTGTCAGAAAGGTTAAGTAACTCAGTCCATAATTGCAGGGACTTGTCCATAATTTCAAATTCTCTGTGCAGAACAGGAAGGCTTTTCATTCCATTAGACCATGCAGTTAAAGACAGACAGAATCTGGCCATTCTGTGCAAATCTTCAAAGTGTAATAGTTTCCTCATTTGGCATAGGTTTTCAAGTCAAGGTGATTAATGAGTCATAAATATAATGCTACACTGATCCTTAAAATAAACAACATTCCTTGATTTGAAAATCCCAGGAGATGAGTTTTAATTTCTCTAACCAATCTGGGAATGTAAAAGATTTTCCTGCAGTGCCTTATTGATATAATTTGACCTTGCTCAGCAGTGGAGCTCCCTGATGGAGGTGTGTGGGGGGAGGAGGGCTGTGTGGGCACACATGCAAAGTGCTCTTACTATGCCTGTATTCAAATTCTAATTCCATATTCTTGTAAGAACGATCTCACTGGGAACCAAAAATAGCACAGACGGAAAATATTCTCACAAGATGATTGTCACACAAATAAGAATAGTTTCTCTTTAACCCATTCTCTTGGGTTAAAGCTAAGCTCTCTGCAGGCTCCTCATCCTCTGCCCGTGCTTTGCTTTAGACATTGGCCAAGAATCTATTCATGAAAAGCAACAATTTAATAGTAATAAAATACCTCTGTGGTTGACAGTATGCCACTAAGCTGGATTAAATGAAGTGTTCTTACCTTGTTCTAACACTATGAAAGAATTGCTTCAGTGATGGTAATTCACCACCCTTGTAATAGGGGGTGGTTTTAGGTTTGGTGACTGTTTTTCTGCATTCTTTCTAGCTTTAAACATTGCCAGTTACATCTCCTAATACTCTGTTGCTTTCAGTGAGATAGCACAAAATGCATGTCTGACCCAAATTCTTCCTGCCAATCACAATTTCCTGTGTAGAGAGAGAAGGTGAATTAACGGTGATGCCTTTATTTATTTTTATTACCGCAGCACCCACAAGCCTCAGCTTTGGAAGAGACTGGGCTGTGCTGGGCATTATAAATACACAGAACAAAAAGGTTATCCTTTCACAAAGCCTGTCCTCTGACTGGAGGGGAATGACTGAGGACAGGGGTAGAGGGTGCAAGGAAACCTCCCAAAAATATTGTTCAACACACAAAGCAACAACCCAAGAGTTGTATTTATAGGCACTGCGGTGGAGGAGAGGTATGAGGAAGCTGAATGAGAAGTATGGAACTATGGAGGGTTCAGGAGCTCCTGCAAAATGGGAGAAAGCCTGAATTTGCTTGTTTGAAGCTCTGGTGAGTGGTGGGATGGAGGGACCTGCCAACACCCACAAATTCAAGGTGGAAGCTGGTCAAGACAGGAATGAGACGAGGTGTGTTGGAGAAGGGGGAGGTGGCAATGGGATTCAGAGAGAAAGAGAGGGCAGAGGAGAGTTGATCCCATGCATCCCCTATTTTATCCAGGTTGTCCTGTGGGAAACACACTCTGCAGAGTGTTATCAGTGGTCAGCAAATGAGCTGATCTGTTACAAGGGCATGTTAATTCCTGGACTTCTGTGATAGACAGTTACGTATAAATAAAAGCTATCATCCTGTTCTTTTATTTGAATTTGTTTATAGACTATGGAGAAAAGCTGATGGTTGCATATTTACCACACAACAGATGTTCATAGTTCTCAGGCACATCATCTGCCCAATTGCCCATGGCTTTGTCTATTCCAATTATTTTTTCCCATATGTACATATTGAGTCACATTGCAGCTCCAAGACAAAGAGGAATTTATTTTTTGTTCCTCTCCAGAGCTTATGAGGACCTTTGGGCTTCTGAGAAGGGCTTTCACAGCCCTGAGAACATGCCCATGGCAGTAACCTGTGAAGGAGGCATTGACAAGCTCCCAGTCAGAAGGTCTGGTGATAGTTCTGCTGTGAAGCCTTCCATTTTGGGCATGATCCTCAGCTTCCCCACGTTGCTTTACTCCAGAACAGCTGCTATACCTGGGATATTCCAGGAAGGCTTCTTCATACTGACTGTGAGAGAACTTGGAAAAACCTGTCCCGTGAAAGAGTAAATGGGCAGAGTCTGAGTGCAGAACAGTGCAGTCCTCAGTGCTACCCAGACAAGCAAAAATGTTTTTATTGTCATAAGCAGCCAAAGAATTGCTGTCCTTCTTTTCTGTAATGATAACCTCAATGGATCTGGCTTCTCCATGAGACAAGGGTTGCCAGTGAACTTCAACACTGAGAAGGAACTGGGAGAGGCACCTCCCTAAGAAGAGAGGATGCAGCTGGGAACCTGCCTGGTGATACCTTGGCTCTCATCAAGCAGGGTGACCTGCCTTCCCCCAATTTGGAAACATGTCCCTTATGTTTTCCTTGCATGCTGAGCTACTGTGCTGCTCACCTTCCCTTTGTGCTTTGGTGTCCTTGGCAGAAGCCTGGACTGAGGAGCGCTCGCCTCCGCTCTGCTGGCACGAGCAGGGAGGCAGGAGAACTTGGACCCTTGGATGAACCACACTTGTTTTCGTTGGGCACTGACTCTCAGCGATGGCGACCTGCGGGGACCGGACGGCATCCGGATGCGGCACGGCCCCCGGAACGTCCCAGGGAGCAGAGAGAACAGGGCTTTGACATTGGCCAGACTATCAGCCAGGCACAGCGTAGCCAGCCTGGGATAATCAGCCACGCTGAGAGGCAAGGATAATTAGGCAGGCACAGAGATACCCTGCAGATATCCTTCTGCAGCTCTTAACAATTCTTAGACAACTTTTCCTAATACATCGCTTATATATTGCTTGCTCTGAATTAAATGAGTTCTTATGTTATCTGTCATATATTCTTGCTTACAATGTTGGAAGCTCCTATCATATTCTCCAGAGTTTTCTCTTTTCCAGACCAAACAAATAGAGAAGAAAGCCTTTCTATATAGGAGACAAATTTGTCTGCATTTTTGGTAAAACATGGTGTTCCAAATTGCACCCTAACAGGAGTTTCACTGATGCTTAATGAAAGGGAATAAGACATACATCAGTCTTATTAATATACCAGTGAATGAGGTTTACTTTTTTTTGTTGCAGTGTGTCATGGCATTGAGTCATATTCCACCTGGGGTCCCAGCACTGGGTTTGCAGTACTCTTATTTAACCAGGTATTTCTTACTTTGTATTCGTTCATTTGATTTCTCCTTCCTTTACTCAGTACTTCACACTTGCCTTTATTGAGTGCCTTTGCTTGATTTAAGGCTGTTTCCTCAATTCATCAAGACCGCTCTGAATTCTAAAAGAGTCTTTTAAAGCCTTTGCAGCCTTCCCCAGCATCTGCACCTTCTGCACTGTCCTTCCTACCAGCCGAGTCATTAGTGAGAACACTGAATCGACCTGGTTTGAGGACAAATCCCTAGGGGACCTCCCTTGATACAGCCAGATAACGCTCAATACCGGTGGGAGGAAAAATTGGTGTTTGAGCATAAGCTTTGGGCTTAATTTGGAAGCAGCAAGGCATTAGGGCAGTTCAGGCAGCCGTTGGAAGTGAAGCCTCAGCTTCATAGACCGGGATGAAGAGGAAAACGCACACGTGTGGCTTTTGCTCAAGCTGGCCTGTGACTCGGAGCCACCCGACATACAACCACCACTGCCTTTGCTCCGTGGATCCACCCAGTGTCTCGCAGGGGGTTATAAATATCCATCCTCCTTCAGTTTGAGAAGGAAGAAGAGGATGCAGATGGGTGAGAGCTGTTCCAGTGAAGCTCGCGCTCTCGCCCGGCGCATAATGAGATCAGAATGCAGGCAGGAATGTGTGGAGGAGTGGAGCTGGCAAGGATTCACCAGCCTGAATTATTCTAAGCCTATTCCATCCTAATCAGCCTTAATCAAACCTTTTTTCTTTTTTTTTCTTTTTTTTTTTTTTTTGTGTGTGTGTGCGTGCAAAGGTGCTTTATGGAGATGTTTCTGTTGGAACGTAAAATTTAAGCTCTTTTTATTACGTGAGCAAATTCTACTTGACAGGATATTGCTTTTTTGGTGAGGTTTTGGTGCACTGGGATTCTTATCATAGCTGCTTTTGCGCTGGTTGTTTCCGAGCACTTGGCATTTCCTTGCCATGTAGCCAATTTGCTGGATGCTGGACACTATGAAATTGGATCTTTAAAAGGATCCCGGATCATTTTTGATGCTAATATAAATCTAAAAAAAACCCCACCAAACAGAAAAGGGGGTGGGCAGAGCAGTATCACATGAGTTATCTGGACTTGTTTACATCCTGATTTGCAAAAGATACAGCTTGACCCGAGTGTAACCTTGAAATCTACACAGGGAGAGGAAATACTATGTAAATTAGAACAGCCAAAACAAAACAGGCAGACAAAGCTCAGTGTGTAGAACGAGCTGGGAAGGCAGTTTTCAGGCTTTGCAGACACCACTGTGGAGGAGAAATGTGCACAAATTCTTCTTCTTTTTTTTTTTAATTGAATGTAAATAGCTTTGGAAAAAACCCCTCCCAAACAACAGATGTCATTACTGGTTTTACAAGACCACACCTGTTTTCCATAGCATAGGAACAACGTATTTCCCCCCCACAACCGTGCTGCAAATGCTCCTGGAGAAGTCATGCCCCAAGGAGGACTTGTTCAGAGCACCCAGGTGAATGTACTTGTGCCCAAGCTTTTGGGCTGCAACCTAAATGGGTTTTAAAAGATGACAGTGATGTCTTGGGGGTCCTACCTCGGGAGCAAAGTCATGCACGTTGCTTCTGAAATACTTAAGAGCAGTGAATGGATGGTGGTGGTGAGAAAGTCTTATCTTGAAGCCTCTTGTGTTGGATAAATAAGGAGGAGAAGCGTCCTAAAGGCTGGGGTTCATCCAGGAGTTTTTCAGTGGTGGTGGTGCCACGTGGTTCACTGGCTCCAGTTCTGCACTGGGACAAGTGTTTGTGGGGCTGAACTATCAGCTGGGCTGAGAAACAGATCTGGGGGAAAAATAATGTCATTTTTCCAGTGAGTTAAAAGCTTTCCACCCCACTTAGGTGTTTTGTCTGGGCCTCCTACACATGCTTACTGCCACCTGCACCCCGTCTTATAGAGCTGAACCACCTCAGGACTTCTACAAAGCGATGCATACTCCCTTTCAGCTCTGAGGACCACAGAAGCAGCACAGAGGAGGCCACCAGAGCGGGGCAGGGGGCACAGCATCCCTTGCTGACCCCGCTTGGCCCCTGAACCCACAAACCTTTTAATCTCTGAATTTTGATCTCTGGAAGGAGGGAGCAGAGCAGTTGTGAGCAGCGGTTTAAGCCTGATGGAGTGCAATTGCCTGGGCCACTGCAGGCAACGGCAGAGCCCAGTAGAATCACAGCTTGTAGCCAGAAGCACATTCACATCAAAGGTCAGGAGGCAGCAAGGAGGTAAAATGGGGGCAAAAAAAGAGATAAATGCGTGCTCCAGAATTGTCAATAACCATCCTGAAATCTCCATTAAACAGGTTCTCAGCCATATATTTCTTCACTGAAGTGACTGGGGAGAGCTCTTACCCGGTGTGAGCATTTCACAATTCCGGGAAGAGCAGGTTTTCTTTTGCCTGACAATGTCAGATTTCTTGCTCTTGTGGAAATGAGAGTTGTCCATGGAGCAGTGTTAACCTGAGCTGCTGCACTCAGGCGTTTCATTCCTCGGCTCATCCCAGGCTCACCAGGGGCCATCGTCCTCAAGCTTTTTCTCAAGATGATGGGAATGATCCACTTGGGGGTCAAGTGCTATTCAGAAAGAACAGTGGTGCCAGAATTTGTTCATGTTGTTGAGAAATAAGAAGTATATTGTCTGTAATGATGTCTGCTTCGCTTCTCATAGCCCTTGCTTGCCTGCTGTCTCCTACCAGCTACACACACACACGCAATGTACACTGTTACTTGGCTTTGTCAGAATACATCACTGTTTAAGTGTAAAATGACATTTTGGGTGTATACATACATTTCAGCAAAATATGTTTCCTATGAACACTAATTGGCGTAAGAGTCTTGCTTTAAATGCATAGATTTTAATCCTGGAAAGCTTCTTCAGCCATTGGCATGTGTGCTTGTGCAGGAGAAATTTGAAAGAAACAGTAAACGTGGGAAGAGGAAAAAATCTTTTAAAGCAAAGGCAGGGAGGGAAGTTAAGGAAATATTAAGGCAATCAGAATTGTCCTTTATTCCATTCCACTGCAGGGCCCTCAGTTTTCAGGGGTTTGTGCACAGGAAAAAAATACTCTTCCAGAAGAGTGTTGGTGGCCAAGCCCAAGCTCTTGCCTCCAGGACTGCTCTGGACCAGCATGAAATGGGAAAGGAAAAGAACTGAAAAGCAAACCTTTCTTTCCAGTGGAGGCCATGGCGTTCAGTTAAGTCTGAAAATCTGGCTTTTTAATTCATTCTCTCTTCACAGTTTGACCATGTGGGAAACCTTTATTCCTACTTGCACAGAAATTTATGAAATAAATGGGAAATATAGCTTCTTAATATTTAATTTGCTTGGTGATTAAAAGAAATTGGTTTCAACCATTGAGCAGCTCAGCAGACCTCCATTAATTTTTATAAGGAAATATTTGCTTGACTTCTTTCTGCGAGTTGATATAAAAAGAATAATTATTAAATCTTCTCCCATCTGTGTGTTTTTGATAAGGACATCTCTAATGTGAATAATCAGAAGCTGAATCCTAATCGAATGCTAATGTGTTAAGTGTGATGTAGCCCATACTGCATCCCTAACGTGTGGATTATGGAGTTAAAACAGTGCAATGACAATGCCCGGAAGTATTTTGGGTAGAAAATTTATTTTCCGATTTTCGAAGCCTCCAGGCAGAATCAGGAACTTAATTCAGAATTTACAGAAGCATTGAGGTGTTTGAGCCGTGTTGACTTACGAGGCCTTTGGAAATCTGTGCTTTTCTCTTTTTAAACCATTAGTGATGAAGGGAACTTGTTGCATTCTCTGGGCTTTGAGTCAGCACTGAGATAATTTACAGTGATAACAGTTTCCCTGCAGAGCTAAAAGGGAAAGACCTTTCTTTTGGTATGTCTTTCAGATTACTGATTTTGTGTTTGTATTAATCTTTTTCATCACACCTTTATAAGTAGGGCTTTTGTTATTGCTTCTTTTTAGTACACTGACCTGGTAATCTGATCTCGCTTCTTGAGACTTAAACATTGCTCTATAAATACAGCTTTGGGCAAAAATATATTTTAATTGTTGACAGTTTTCATATGATTTTCATTGTTTGTGCCTACTGTGAAATTATCTTCAAACACTGCACCGTGGCTAACGGCTAAACTGGGTCTCTCAGAGAAATGTTTAATTCTTAGGCAACGTTTATTCATGTGTGATTTAATAAGGCAGCACAAGAACTAGATGAATGTAATTTGAAAAATGAAAGTAGAAGAAAAAATTATTTGCTTTCCAGCCAGAAGTGAAAGGAGCATTTTTTGGACTGTGGTACCCCAGTGGAGAAGAGGTGATGGTGGTGACTCAGCTATGGACAGTGTCCAAACAGCTGCCACCAGGTGAACATGGCAGGAACCCATGGCTTATGAGTGTGATTTATTGCTCAGCATCCCCAGGGCTGTCCCGGATGGAGATTGCAATTGAAATCAGGGCTTTTTGTGGTGCAAACTGCTCAGACCCAGACTAAGAGATAATGGTGCTGTCAGTTGAAATGCTATGGTAGTTTATAGCTTTACACCGGATGGGGGAACCTAGAAGACCCTTTAAAATCAGAAATGGGCAATTCTACTTTGCAAGCTATTGCTGCAAGACTGTCCCCACTAATAAATCAACAAGCTAAGGAGGAGGTAAATTTGTGTCTCAATTTCAATGGTTAAGCAGGGTAAATACTCTGTTGAAGACAAGGATTATGCTGACACTACCACACTGACAGGTCTCCAGAATGGACCTCTTGTTGAGCGAGGTGATTCAGGTTCTGCCTGGGCTGGACCTAGAGCAGTCTCAGCGTGGGCTGCAAAATCTCTCGGAGATGCTGGGTAAAGGCTGTGCCAACTGCCCACCTCCTGCAGTGCAACTTCTTGCAGGCGAGACCTGCTTAATGGAAAAAAACCTGGAAAAGCCATAAAGCAAGTGCTCAGGATGTGCACGCAATGGACCTTGCCTGCAGCTCAGGGCAGGTATTCCTGGTAGTGCAGGACTGTCTCTCTGCCAAGATTGTTATCGAGGTTTTATCTTAAAACATATCCCAGTTGTTTTCTGATTCTCCTGTTGAGGAAGACTTTTAATCTTCCTTCGTGTGTCTTGGTTTAGTGCTGTCGTTGCACCCACACTTCTGCCCCCGTGATGGTGTGTGCCCGGATAGTTGGGGCAGGTCTGCTGTCCTCTCCTCTCCAGAAGAAAGGTTGTGTATTTCTGTGTAGGGACAGCATGAGCAGGCAAACCCATAAAGAATTTAATTAGGTTAAGGATAAGTTTCCAAGAGGATATAAGCCTCTAAAACGTAGACATAAACAGAGCTTGCCATGGGGCATGTGTGTCCTTATGCTGCTGCCGAGGACACTGCAGAGGCAGCCACTGGCTTCTGCCTTAAAGACCAAGCTGTGGGCCAGCGATGGTAGCTTGCCACAAGCTCTAAACTCTGCTCTTTCAGGCTCTGTAATTCTTTTTCCCTCTCGTGAAACAATAAGGTTTCACTTTTGCTTTGGACTTACTTCATTTCGCATTTGTTTCAACCATTAGTCATACCCTTTAAATGAATCTATAAATAAAAATCAGACTGAAACTATGTCCCCTCCCGCCTGCCCGTGTGCTCCGTGCCACAATAAAACGCTTCTCCAGCAAACTCTTGCTTCTCCCTAAATCCTCTGACTCATGTTTTCTGGTTTGGGAAGAGGGAGCAGCATCCTGCCAGGGCCGGGCACCCGGCGCTGCTCCCTGCCCCACAGCCACACCAGCTGGAAAGACAGCCCTTGTGTGCTTTATGGTGGAAATGCAATTAATAGCAAATGGGTCAAAAATGTAATTTTTTTTTTTTTTATAATCATTGCGGGGCTACTAACCCCCTCCTCCTCCCAGTCTGATGACTGAAAAAGTGCAGACACGGGGAAATAGTCTTACAGTTTCCGGATTATTTTCATTCCAAGGAGTTTAGAATAGCTCCATTTTTATTTAAAATTTTTGGTTTGTTTTGGGAGTTATTCCTGCTTAGTAATAATTTCCAAATTCTTTCATAAGCGTGATCAAAATGTTAAGGTACTTAAATTCAATTAGATATGTAAGTCATGATCTCAGGAAAAAATATGCATCAATTCTGTCAATACATTTTAAAACTAACAAAGGAACATTTGTGAAAATCCTCCCCCAAAATAACAGTAATTTTCATTTTTTTGATGTTGTTTTCTTTCTTTGTTAGATTTTTGATCAAGTCTCTTGCTACAAGAAAAAGACCCCGGAAATATGCAGGTCTTATTTTGTGTGTTCATTTCTAAACCAGCTGTAATTTAAAAGAAGTGGAACCAAACTCTTGCCCTCAGGTTGCCCAGCAGTATCTGGTATAAAAAGTCTGAATGTTTCTTTGAGAAACAGCATCATCCCTGCAGTTACAGCAATCTTTATAGACTTAGCAAGGAAAACCAAGCCCAGAATAATGTAGAAAGCCAAGCTTCCAAGGGTACAAACTGGCCTTTACTGGTCCAGTGCCATTCCTGTAAGATTTAACTGAGCTGTGAGATGTTAAAAATCACCATTTCTCTTCTCTCAGGGAGAGATCCTCAGGGAAATGCAGTCAGTCTGCTAAAATCACTCTGAATTCTGCTGAGCCCAGGGCTGGAGCAGAGCCAGAGCAGTGTCCTGAGGATGCCTGGGAGGTCTGGGGAGAGCGAGGTGGCACCATCCTCCCCGTCTACCATCCCATCTTCCTGAAGATCTGGTCTTCTTGTGTTGTAACCCCACTTTTGGAGCACTACATGAACCCAGAACATGGTGCTAAAAGTGCAGTACAATCTTTGGAAGATGATAACCTTCTCCTGTTGTGAGCTGATAAATATTTTGCCCTGTTCCCCAGTGATGGAAACCAATCCTCCTCCTGGTATTCATTCACAACATTCATGGTGGAAGGTTGTAACCACCACAAACATTTTCTTTCATCTGAGTGTTTAAAAATTCCCGCTAGTAATTAATATATGGGAGATGGTAAAAATCCACACAGAAGTTAGAAGGATTTCAGAATTTTGGGGATTGTGTGAGCTCTATTCATTTCTCTGTGTGTGTAGGTATTGTCACCTTGGACGGCATGGTCGCATTTTGTCCCTGCCACAGTGTGCAGGCTGGATGCACACAGGAGACAAATTAAGATTGTGTGTGCAGCTGGAAATGTGACATTTGGGAAGTCTGAAATAGAACAGAAATAGCATTATTTTAATGTAGCTTTTTGCATGCATACAAATAAGCTCGTGGCTCAGGATCACCTCTCAGGTGCTGAGGCTTTGGTAGTTGGTTTATTTGGTGGCTCTGTCCTTGTCACTCCTAGAAAGGGGTGTTAAGCCATTCCACAGTGGTGGAACATTCAGTTCTTTGGGTTCCTGCACCTAAGGTGTGTTTCACTGCACCTCGCATCAAATTACTGGGATGTTAAAGATACATTAATTCATTACAAGTCTGGAAAGACACGTGCTATTGATTGTCTTCTGCCTTAGTAAGAATTTTTCCCAGTTTTCTCATCTCTGTCCCCGTCTGTAATGGCCTGTCTGCTGAATAACGCTTTTGGGCAGCATTGCTGTGGGTCCAACTCTTTGGAAAATTTGATAAGTTCTTCAGTGAATACCAGATATTTTTTTTTCTAGAATAATTATTATTTACAAGCCCTAACTAGTCAAATGATGACAGTAAAGTTTGTAAATCTCATACTGTGTGAGCTCGCATTGAAAGAGCATCTTCAAAGATGACCAGAATGACTTAGACATGCGCAAGTAGAGCAGCTGGATGCCTCAGCATCTGAGGTACTGAGCATCCCAGACTTGTGCTCACAAACCAGGCTTGTGCTGAGGGGGTACATATACAACATAAATCTGTGCACAATCTATTACTGCTTTCTTCAAAACCTAATACTTCCCTTTTCTTATCATTTAATACAAGTTCAATCGAACACCATATTCTATGAAGTGTGTTGAGGCAACTGTTTTATTATTTTGATTGCATTAAAAAGCTGCACCTGGAATATCCCAAAAGATACTGCAAATATTTTGCACCCTCTGTTATCATGGCTGTTGTTTAACTCCTTAATGAAGATACAAATGGCTTATTCCTTTGTGGAAAGGGAAAAGAACATTGTCTGACCATATGGTGTCATCTCCATACAGGAAGTTTAAAATAGAGTGAAACTGTTTCTCATAGATATGACAAAAAAGCAAAAACGTTTCACCACAAAGTGAGGACTTTTTTTTTTTTTTTTTTTGAAGAAGGTACTCTTTATCCCAGAAGAAACATAAGCATGACATGATGTGGCAGTTACCATGGCAACTAATTATTTTTTATTGAACAACAAGAATAAGCACAATAGCTTCATGAAACCCAGCATATCTTGGCAAGCAAGTTAAAATGTCCTGGGGCACCAGCAACATGTGCAGTCATCAGTTTTAGTTTTTTGGTTTTTTTTTTTTTTATTTCAGAGGTTTTTTATTTTTTGAATATGAGCACATATATTTGATTATGGGTCAGAAAAGATATTTTACTTTCTCATCTGACTTCTTCCTTCCCTGAAATCTCCTCTTGACATTGTTGCGCTACTAATGCGTTGTGGTCATTTAAGTGACAATAGGGGATGTCTGCCTTGGTTTATGCACTTGAGCTGATGAGTCCACATTTCCAGAAGCTGCCCAAGTAAGGAGTGAAAGGTTGACAATTGAGCTGACAGGAGAACATGACAAGGAAAACGGAACAGATGGGGGCCTTGAAAATACCATTCTCTAGAAGTATGTGGAATCAATTTAATCTACAATAAGAGTACAATGGAGAATCTTATTCTGTAATTACAAGGCTGAAAGAGAGATGGTTTTGATCCAGATATTATTGATTTAGTAGACTGTGGTTAATAAAGTAATTCAGAAATTGTAGTGTCTGATTCAGGCCTGGCTGAAGTCAACTGCACATTCTTTTATTTAGAGTCCCTTTTAATAAATTGGAATGAACTTTAATGAACATCACACTGGTTGCATGAGTCAAGGGTGATATATTGATGTTATCAAAGTTGATGAAACTTCTGCTGTGTTTGGACAGTGTTGTCCAGAGAGAGAGGTACGGAGAAAGACCATGACACATTTGTTCCTTTAACATCCAGAAGTGTGTGGGTTTGGCTAGATTACTTCAGAAATACTGATGTTTGCAATACCAAGTATCACAGTTAGTGATAGTTTGCATGTATATAATTCAGTTTGTGTAATTCACAATGTTAAATTCATACCCTCACTCCTGTTATTGCAGACCATCTTGAAGGCAAGTATGATATTAGCCTAAATATTGCTGCTAGAGACTCAATTATGCATGCAGGCTCATTTGAGGACAAATTAGATATACTGCCAAAGCCAAAACATTCCACAAATTTTTCCATCTCCATTTAATATATCAAAATGAATGAAGAAAATCTCCATCTTGGTTCTAGCGTTTATGATGAGCTTATAACTGAATATCACTGGTTTAATTCTAACCTCAGTTTGGGGGGAGAGAGGGAGAGAAATTCCCTTAACCACATATTCAACCTCAGAGTCAATATTTTGGTTTGGTTCAGAGCTGTTTGTGTTAAACCAGTTAAGGTCAGATTTAGTCTGGAGAGGCTGCAAAATTACAGGATTGAATGACACACGATGGACTGGGAAACTGAGGCTGCATGCACAGAATTAGTGTTACTTAGCATTGCTCCAGCATCTGAAGCAGTAAAAAATCAGAGTGAATGTGATTGAGAATCTCCATCTGTAGTAAAAGTACAGTTGTGGGATGGAGAATTGAAGGAGACCCTCCATGAGGGCCGATGTCTCACAGGAGTTGGTGCTCGTGTTCAGGAGGGTCTTTTTCCTTGAGCCAACAGGCCTCCTGTGGACTGGGGGAGATCACCTGTCCTGGGACAGGACAAAATAGCCATTTTTGTGCTGTCACCATTGGTTGTCTTTTCACTGAAACACCAAAAAGAGACTTGTTCACTGCTGGTGAAGATTTAGTAGTTCTCTTTGCAGAGTTGGGAGTGACAATTTCGGTGCCCTGCACTGATTCTGGTTGAGATTAATTCATTCTTCTGACCTAAAAATGCTCCTGTGAAGCTGCATCCAACTGCGCTAGTAAGAATGGCTAAAATTTAACCTATCTACTGCTGACTTTGGATAAGACCACTAGAGTAAGTTACTCATTTTGGTAGTTAGTCCCTAGAAAGTTGCTATTTGCTTCTGCTGACCTGGACACTGAGGTAGTAACCTTTGGGGGAGAGGTTGGGTAGTTTGTGGGATTTTAGAAATTCTCATATTGCTTTATATCCTGATAATTTTTTACCTGATTCTTCAGTTGTTATTGAGTATATGTAGGTAGCACTAGAGTTCTTGCTGCTGCTGCTGATGAAGAAAGTCCTCACATCATCTCTGGGTATGAGAAGACTTGGCAGTGTGATCATCAGGGGAGAAGGCAAAACTGGGAAATAGGGCTAGCTGGGAAACTAAAATGTTGACACACTACCCTCTCCCACTAAAATAGTTTTAAAATTTATGTAAATTGTTGAATTTTCATTGATAAGTACTTGTATTTATGTATTGTATCTTGGTGAAAGGCTGAATGTTAAAAGAGAAAAGTACTTGGTCCCAACTTAACAGCGTTAAAAGCTGTTTTCAGAAAGATGCTGACTCCCTTCTAAAAACCCTAAATAGGATGGTGGCCTGCTCAGAAATACTGGTTTCATTCATGAAATGTAGAGCATTGGGCAAATTGACACAAAACCCAGGAGATGTATAGTTCTGTGATGACAAACTATAAAGATAAACAGGCCTTTGTGGAATTTGCAGTGAGAAGGAATCACTTCTTAGAAAGACTCATGCTTTCTCATGTTTTTTCATTTTTTCTGGCACTCTATAGGGGGTCCCCCAGACACCAGTAACAGAGCAATGCCTGGAGGAGTCTCCAAGAGCTGAAATTGTGGCGCAAAGGGTGGGAGACTGGGCTAAGAGAGGATCCATTAACTACATGGATGCGCACCAGCTGAAAACGCAACTTTAAATGGGGATTAAGTTGATCATAGCTCAGAAAGAAATTAATTTTTCTCATTGAACTAACTCTGTGCAGGCAGTAGGTGCCGACGAGCTCACATTGGAGCTCAGGAGAGTGATCCCTATTCATAGGTGGAGGCAGCAGAAGTCATCTCTCCAGCGAGTACAGGTTGTGGGTCAGACTGTCATTGACTTCTTCCCTTGCCTAACTCGATTAGGTTGTATCCAGGAGTGGGATGCTGACAGCGTTTTTTCATTGTTGCTGGTGGAGGACACGAGGACAATAGGCTGCAAATTAGAAGTTCAGGGCAAATCAGTTATGTTATGTTTAAACATTACTTTGAAATGGAATATAACATGACATAATATTATAAGGAAACAGATTTGACTGCCCAGTCACCTTTATACTGTGCTGGCAGGGATGGGGCCTTGGAGGAATAGTGTATTACATTACCTTTGTGCCCAACTTAATATTCTTTTACGGTATTGGAAGTTTAAAGGTGCTTTTGTTGTAAATGAGAATCAGGAACTGAGAATTTTTTGCTGATGATTTTCTTTGGCATTTTCTCCTGTACTGAAGTGCTAAGAATGCAGTATCCAGTGTTGTATTATCATGCAGCGACTTTCTTACAGCTTGGTACCTGACTTCGTGTTTACCAAAAGAAATACTTGACTTTATTACTCAGGCTTTTGCTGAGAGATTTAGTCCTGTAACTACGTGACATGAACTTTTTATCATTTATAATTAGTGTAAGAAAACATTAAGGGAAAATAGTGTCTGCCGTTGCCTACAGGACCTAAAATTTTTTTGGTAGAGGTCTGTGTTTTAGTCACATTTTTCTGATGCCAAACATCAAGCCATGTAGAAAGAGTTATGAAGATCTCTTCCTAAAAGGGTAATGTGTGCAGGGAATTACAGCACTCCTGCTGTAAGGCCTAAAATGTCTTGACTTCATACTGCTTTTTTAACCAGAAATACATTTTGTAACACAAAAGAAGGAAACTAGATCAGAATCATCTAAATTTTAAGTAAAATTATAATACAGTTCATCTCAATGATGCATATTCCCTTCCTCTCCCAACCTGCAAATCTTCATTTCCCACAAATTTCTCTCCCCTCCAAAGGATTTTAAATGGTAAGTGGCAATAAGGGATGTAGATGAAGTGCGGCAAAAGACACAAGTGTCAACTTTGGTGAATAAAGGTTTACACCTACTTGAAAATTCTGCTATTATAGCTTAGACCTGCTCTGTTTATATCACACTGTGGATATATCTATACTGCAGTGTAGTGGCAAATATCCAAACTAATGTTAACTAGTTGCTCAGGTCCTGGTAGCGGTCTAGCTATGGAGACACTTAGTACCAAGCACCTAATTAGCTGACACTGAGCTCTGTGCTGCTTCAGGCAGAACACCGTGGAAGCATTATGGATGCATTACCTTCATCATATAACATTAATTTCAAAAGCTGCATCATTGCAGGAGTAATGGCACTTGTAGGCTCTTTTGACAGCCCTGTATTTTCTGAAGCAAACCCCTCTCCTGAGCTGGAGTAGAGGAAACTGTTGATTATCTGCAGAAGAGGCATTTGCTGGCAGGGAAGGGGCTTTTCATGTTCTCAGACTTAACCAAAGCCTTCAGTTTTCTTTAGAGATCTATAAAGTAGCTCTTCTGGGATGTGATGTGAAACCATACTTCCAGTTGTTTCTGATAAAGGCATTGAGTGCCCTCCAGCAAAAGTCTGAACTGGCGGACAAATCTCATGTTGTTAGCACTTGCTTTACTTTTCAAGACCAATAATTAGCACTCAGATACTGGGGGGGATGACTATTCCAATCTGAATGAAGCAGTACAACGAATTGCCTCAGCAGCATGTTTGGGAGAACAGTTTTTCCTCCTACCCTTTGCCTCCTACTCTGAAGTTTGTAGGAGATCCTGTCTCTATTACAGCAAAAGTATGGCATGCACCGATTATGCTGAGGGAATTTTCTCCCAGGCAGCCAAAGGTTTTTATTTCCCAAGTACACTTCTGTGTCAACACACGAGGGCTGTAGTGAAAGAAAAAAATGTTCTCTTTTATCTGAACTTCAGCTGGAGTCAAGGCAATGAAAGATGCTGAGCAATCTTGTTCTAGCCTTGCAGAGCACTTAACTTAGGAGGTGAATTTGTGTCCCAGTGACATCAATGGCACTTGGAGGACCATGCTTTGCAGCATCTAGGCCAGTGCATTTCCACCTAACTGGGCCAGGCCTTTGGCATCCAACTGCTTTCTCTATTACATAAATAGGATTTAGGATTTATGAAAACCCACCACAGCTGGTTCATTTGTCACTTGAGGAGCCAGAGGATGGATGCAGAAATGAGCTTTTCGTGCAGTGAGGAGGTGTAATGCTGAACGGTGTGAGTGGTGGCAGGAGCTGAGGTCCTCCTCTGAGGTGATGTGACAATTGCTACTCACTGAGTCTTTGTCACACCTCTGGGTCTTTTCGTGCAGAGACTTCGTGTGCTGGACATTATATGGGGTTATATTCACAGCCCCTTTCCATAAGGCTCCTTAAGAACTAGCTCTGGCAGGCTACACCTGATTAATTTAAAAGGTGATTATCGTAATCTGTAACACTGTTCTTGGACTGCAGACATTGCAAGGACAAATGAGAGCAGAATTTGGCCTGAGAATTGTAATTTACAGATTATATAGCATTAAATTGAAATGAGAGTAAATGACAATATTTGGAAATCACAATACTGGGCAGCGAAACAGCCAGTCAAGAATAGGTATGTGCTCCATACCATGTGTGGAGGCACAGGGCTGATGGGCTTCTCATCTCTGTGCTCCATAATGGGTAGAGACCTACTGCACTCTTCCCATTTCAGTCTGGCATGAACACCTCCAGCCTTGTCCTCATGTGGCAATAAGAGATTGCTCCCCCTGCCCTGTGTGCTGTGCTTGGAACGAACTAATCTGTCAGGGTAAGAGGCACTTTCCCTCTTACAGGCACTCTCTGGAGTTGCCCCATTCTCTGCAAAACACAGCCAGCAGCAGTGGGTCCTTAAAGTGTATTTGAGCCCAGAGCATCTCCTCAGTCTCCTACGAGTTGGGCAAAGACATGGTGAGAACACCTGGACTTGGCTGCACAAAGCACAGGGTCAGACACAGAGGAGTTGCTGATTTAGTGTAACTAAATCCTGTAAATAAAGACTTACAAATGGGAGAATACCCCACAGTTGTTGGACATTTTTCAAAGTAAGATATATTTACTGCACACACAGACATATAAAAATACATCTTTTATTTCAGTAAGGACATTCATTGTCCTCTTGAACATTTACTGCAGAACACTAGAGGAGGGTATGAAAAGGAATGTTTAATCCTAGTGTTGTTGAAGCATTTCTTAGCATCCACTATTTTAAGCGTTACAAAGGGTCAAGAGAAGAGCTCAGGATCAGCTGTATGCTTAGAATTTTTTTGGCAGGATTGAGTTGACTGAACACTTCAGCTAAGCAAGGAGGATGGGGGGGTCAACGTGAAAAATTGGAAATGACATATCTGGGCAGCCTTAATGAGACACATGCAGGCATGGGTCAATTCTCTTGACGACGTATCAAGCTCAGAATCCCATGGATTCAAACCCCAGTGTATATTGGCTGTGAGTGTGGAGCTTTAGATCAAGTTTAATTGCAGTTTATTAACTTTGGGAACATTAAAGAATAAGGCAGCAATCCATGTTATTCTGTAAAACTGGAATGGGTAAAGCAAATGAGTAAGTACGTCATTTTAGTGTTTTCATATATTCACAATATAAATGTGTAGGTGAATGTGTGTTTTTACGTGTACACGCACACATACCCAAGGTTACATCGTCACCTCTCTGGAGTACCTGCAGGAGTTATTCAATAACATCCTTTTATTAGATCAGTTCTTCCCTTTCATTAACATATTTTTCTGTATGACATGGTACAACAATAACATGTAAAAAAAATCTGAGAGCATAAAAAATGCAAAGATCTGTATAAATTAACAGAAAAAGACATAGTGCTTTGGTCAATTTACTCACACTTTGAAAAAAATAGGCAAGGGATAGTGAGAATGGAAATGTAAACTCTTGGAGGCTGCAATTGCAGTTAATCCCCACAAAATCCTCACATTTCAGTGCCTAGTAAAATGTTATAGGCTACTATGGTTTTTTTTTGTCATCAGGAGGATTTTATGGACCATTTTAGTGATGTGCAAACCTTTTGCCATTAATAAGCAGCAATTACTAGGCCGTTAGGGAAGTTGCAGAACACTGCGGACTTTTTCTGATAGTTTAGTCATTTTGTAGACAAATCTGTTGTCAGCATTAGGTGGAGGTCCCGGAGAG
The DNA here is from genome assembly GCA_004320125.1 of Scolopax mira. Classification (NCBI taxonomy): domain Eukaryota; kingdom Metazoa; phylum Chordata; class Aves; order Charadriiformes; family Scolopacidae; genus Scolopax; species Scolopax mira. The sequence goes on from BJBW01002577.1 coordinate 40,387, forward strand.
ATTCCTTTGGAGGTGGCTACAAGTCAGTACTCGGAACAGTGACATTCACCCCATTATTGACTGAGATTAAAAACCAAACAAACTCCATCAGTGATCAAAAGGTGCATCTGCTGTTTGAAAGGCATAGTTTAGTGCTCCATAAATTCAAACGGCGTCACTCATGCGATCTTTGGAATCAATATTTGAATAAGCAATTGTCACATCTGCCACTGCTGCATTGAGTAATTGAAAGTCATTAGTTTTAAGGGCTTCCACTGGCAATGTGGAGCCAATGTGCATTGATAGCTTTTTTCCTAATCAATAATGTGGGCAATAGTCAATCTTCTTGACTGATAAGCATATCTGCAAGTTAAAATCAGATTATTTACTATTAGTTTTAGTGTATACAGTATCACGTTTTATGGAAAGCAGGTCCAGATCCAAAGAAGGATAACAATAAAAGCATTAAAAAGAGAGACGGGTTCAGTTGACATATTTGTTTTTTCTTTTGCTCAGGATAAATTTTACAGGGCACTAGCAGATCTTCCCTGACAGACTGTAAGCAATAAAACAATTACTAGAAAGAGTGGCTCTTGTGTAATTCACAAAGAAAATAACAGCAGATGAAAAAAGCAACAGGAAATCCCGTGTGGGGAAAAATGCCTTGTGTTGTTGATACGCTGAAGTGTTTCCTTCATGCTCTTGTGGAGATATGTTTAATTTGGGAACAGTGTTCCCCAAAATGGCTACAAGCCCTCTGCAGTCCGTCTGTGTGAATCCCAGAGCTGCTCTCCCCAGGACCAGCACAGCTGGGCTCTGCTGTGGGCTTCAGACAGGCTTCTGTGGTCCAGAGCCCGGGGAACCTTCCCAGCCCAACAGCGGCTTGTTGGAGTTCTTGGTGGCTTTCTCCACCCAGCAGTCAGATGTGGAAACACCTCCAGTTGTTCTTGGCAGTTCCGTGTGTCCCTTGGCTGAAGCTCTAAGTCTCTGTATTGCTTCTGATTCCTCCCCCGAGGAGCCTACCCGGGCATCACTGGCTGCTTTTCATCCCCTTTGCAAATCTTGCTTGTGTTACGTGCGCCCTGGCTCCCTGACCCCTCGCTTGGCATCTCAACCTGCTTTCTACTTACCCTTCAGCTCAGTAGTTTTGGGTTTCTTGGCCCAAAGCGCGATCATGCCTTCCTGTTTGAACCCTTATCTGAGCCAGACTCTTTTTTTTCTGTCTTCCCTGGTTTTGGGCAGAGATAAGTGTCCCTCTGTATCTGCACCTGCTTCCAAACCCAGCTCTAGGCTGGCTCTGACCCCAGGACCTGACCGCCCAGGTCCTGTCTGACAGCTTGGTAAGATCAGTGGGTTTATGTCTAGGGGCATAAAGAAGAAAGCGATGCCTCCCTCTGAAGATTGTTTTGAGTTTGTTGTGAAAGTTGGGCGTATCAAATGGTCCATCTCCACACGTGGTTACGTCTATGCTGTTGGCTTAAATAGTCCCCATAGATAAAACATGGCCTACACGTTCCTGACACTGCTAAGTTTTGATGCTCCGAGGAGCTGGTTTCCTTACACATCTTAAGATGTGTAATGATGACCCATGAAAATGGGTGGGTTTGGTTCTGGGACCTCAATCTTGATCCTTATGGGTCTCTTCCAGCTTGACATATTCTGACCAAGGTGGCAGCTGTAGCTGGAGACTGCATAGGGCTGCGTTCAATGCATGGTGGAGCAGGAGAGCAGCAGCAATGAGAAGTGGTGACCTGCCATGTGTGACACCACAGACATGAAAATAACCAATGACTATGTCTGCAATGAATCATCCATGAGCTGAAGGTTTGATGTGCCCAATTTTAAAGGCACAAGCTGGAGGAAAAACATGTTCCCTGTAGACCCAAGTTAAGCTATTTTACTCTGGCTCTGTGTCATTGTTGTTGTTTTTGTTTTTCACTTGAGCAGGAGGCTGTTCTGACTCTGACTTTAATTTGTGAATGCGTTTCCAATATTCTCCTGGTGAACATAGCAGAACGCGTATAAATAGATTCTTACTACAAAGCAGAGTCCCAACATGTAACCCAAATCCTTGTGTTTGGACTTTACATCTCATTTTCAGATGTTCACTTTCCCAAGATTTTCCTTTTAATGGAATAACTTCCTAGTCCAGCTCAATAATTTTGGCATTAAATATATCTGAAGAACTTCACATGTATGCTGAGTACTGGGGAATGGCATTTGGATTGGGTTGAAGTTCAGTAATACGAAACAATAACTTAGAGCTAAAAAATTCCTGGAAGTAAAGAACAATGTAGTACTTTGAAATTTAATTATATTGCATAAAAATAAAACGCCAGTGCTGAGTTACATTCATGAATTACATTTACTGGGTTTACCAGTATGAATTAGAATCACATGGTGAACTTCAGGGGAGGGTAAAGATGTAATTTACAGCTCTGGTGGATTAACTACAGTGGTTTAAAGAACTGTTGCTCCAGTTGTCCCACCCACCTCTCTTCGGGTATCCATGTGTCCAGCAGCGGTGGGTTAAAGCAACACCCTGCATCCCAGTTGGCTGACATTAACCTCTGGCAGAAGGATGAGGTAGACCTAGAAACACTAATGTTTTAAACTGCCAGTCCTAAATCTACTAGAGCTTGACTCACAAAGCTTTTTCATCATCTTCTGACCTTAGGAATGCATCAGGCTCACGTAGGATGGGGACTTGAGCACATGGATTCTTGGGCATCTGCAGATCAGGCTCAGAACAGATAGCTGTGATAGATATGCCAAGAGAACAAAATTTTGTGGCTGAAATGTGCAGTAGACTTCAGAATCCAATGATACTGATGGACTGTTTTCAACTGACTTCAATGGTTTTTAAATCTAATATTGTGAATATGTGTATTTATTCACTATAAAATGCTCCAGAAAGAAAGTGGAGTATTTTGTGCAAAGCCAGCTGTATATATTTGACAGTGGGGTCATAATTACCCACACTTATTCATACCATAAAAAGTAGTTAATGCTTTATCAAGGCAAATATTTGAGCTTATCAGTCTATGAAAATATTTCTTTTATCAGCATAAACTGGGTGGAAAAATATCTTACTAAGAAAAAAGAAAAATTCTTTCCAGGGACTGGTGCTACTATGAATTGTCACGCTCAGGGTAACATTTCTGTGAACTAACAGATAAGCAACCTTCGAAAACTCAAAGTTAAGAATAAATAAAAAAAATCAATGGTTTAATGTGAAAACCTTTTTTGCGTGTTGTTACAATTAGGCTGGGTTCTTCTATCTTTGGCTTTACAGTATTACCAGCTTTCACACTTCTATCATGATTGATGAAATACTAATTTTTGTAGAAGTTCATCCTTTAAATAAAAATTGTAGCTTTTCCTTCAGAAAACAGATTTATGGCTGGATAAGAAAGCTTTAAATATGATCAGAGCTTATACAAAAATAATCTAGACCCACACAACAAAACTAGAGCATTCGCTTGTGTTTTTGGTAATTCACCAATTCAAATCAGAAGGTTATTTTTAGGAGAACAAGACCAAAATACAATCACTCATCCCCGATGGTTATGTCCAGGTGCTGTGACCAAACCATATTTAATAAGTGGGGTAGTGAGTTGGGAATCTAAGTGTTGGCTGTGATTCGTAGTCAAGGTGAAGGAGAGGGAGATGGAGATACTAATGTACACAGCAACCAAGCCAGGTGGGCAGGAGACCAAAGTCCAGCTGAAGACAAGGAAATGGAGATGCCTCTGAAATACCCAACCAGTGGGACTGGCAAGAGCAGAATGTGGGGCGAGGCCACAGAGAGACATCCCCAAAATGTTTAAGTTTGTCTCAAGATTTTGCGAGGCTTGGTTTGTGATTCTTATAGTACATGGCAATGCTCTATGAGTGATGAAGTCCATTGCCCTCCAAGTAAAGAGATGTGTAAATTTGTTTAGGGGATGACATTAAGCATTGCACAGTGGATTATTTCCACAATGGCTAGAATAGCTCCCTGTACAGAAACTATTCTCTTAGAATAATGTCCCATTTTTATATTTGCCTTAGCCTGCTTTTGAAACAGCCAGACGTTTCTTGTGCCTAAACATTTTTGTCACTGCTTGTTTTCTGTGTGGTATAACATATCTGTAAGATTGATGTTTATCTTCTGATTGTCCATTATCCATTTTAAATCTGAATGGCACGTGCACAGCAATTTGTCCCTGCCTGTGGCAGCAGATTGTCAAGAGGGAATATAAAGTATCGCAGTGTCTTGCATGGCAAAAGCTATTCTACTGTTTAGGTGAAATTATTTGATTAGCTCGGGAAACTAATAGTTCATAAATAACTGCAGTCTAACCTCAACCCTTCAATTGGGTGAGGTTCAACATGGCGAGATATTGTAGATGCTTCAGTTTTGCTGAGGGCTTGAAAATATCCTGTGGAGATATCAGAGAGCTGTCAAGCAAGATTTCTAACAGGCTGAGTGCATTGAGAAAAGAGTTAGCTGAAGTCTGAGCATGAGTGATGGTGTTTGCATAGTAAAGCAGAGATTATAAGCACTGCTGGACGGTAAGGATGTGACTGATGTTATACTGAGCTAGTAACGCTTAGGAAGCTTGAAAAAAATATACAACACAAATTATTTTTCTCTCCTGAAAATGACATTTGAAATCTACCCAGGAAAACTGAATTGGTTCCCACGTGAAGCCCTGCAGGGAAAAAGTACACGTCAAAGGCAGACGTTTGCAAACGCCTTGCTACAGCTCAGCTCAGCTCCCCGTACCCGCTGCAGTTGCCTGGACAAGAAACTGCTGAAGGTCCCACTTCTTGGGTCTTCAAGGCATCCATTTGGTATTTCTCATCTGAAGTAGATGAGAACTTCATGGAGAAGTTTCTTGTCATCTGCCATCGCTTCTCAACCCTCAAGCACACGTGTATTTAAAGTGGGGGCAATTGGAAGTGGTGGGAAGCAGAGGTTTGCCCAGGTTGCCCGTGTTGCTCTGGTAGCTGGCCCCTGTCCTCCTGCAGCATGCAGTGGGTGAGGAAGCCACAGCTGCTTCTGGTTTGAAACACCTGCAAACCAATTTGCTTCTGTACAGAGCAGACCCTGCACACTGGAAGGGTCAGGCTGTGAATCCTCTCAGGAATTCTAAAGTTTACTTAGGCTGGAGATTTGGAATGTGTTGGTAATTAAAATGAAGAGATTTCCCTTGGAAGCAGAGTTTCTTTGACTACCTGGTTGAGTTCTGTGGATTCTCCTTTTCTCTTTGGGAAGGCAGGTCTAGGCATATTGTTTAAAGACTCCAAGACCACGGGGAGGTAGATACAGTGTAGTCTTACTGATTTCAGATGTATTTCTTTAATAAATGTTTGAATTGGAGCAGTATCATGGGATCTAATCAAGAAGAAGCTCCTGGTGTGCTTTTCCTGAATGGCATGCAAAACTATGAGATGGGAGGTAGACCGTGTCCCAAAGATGTTTATAATCCAGGCATCATTAGCAAGACTAAAGAAAGTGCTATATGCAATGTGGTTTTGGAACTGATTTGTCAACAACGTGTGGGCTTCTATAAAGAACCCACCCAGGTGGTGTCATTAGAGAAAAGTTTTGAAATGTCTGGTGTATTGAGGCCTCTCTGGTTTCCTCAGAGGTGCTGATTTCTTGACTTCGAATGGCTGGTGTGTAAGCCATGACTTCCAACCTTATAATTGGGAAAGAGAAGAGAGGGAGCTTTTGTCTCCTGAATTTTGGTTTTGAAATACAAGTGTATTTTAAGAGAAGAATACTTTTTTTGGGACATCACAAGCTGAGAGCTTTAATATTACAGACAACTTGAGTTGGGTACAGATGTTCTTGGCATATTGCTCATCTCGGAGCCTTCATTTTATCATGGAGCTGGAGAGTCAGTGCAGAAACTCCCCAACCATCTGTATCAGAAAACTCCTTTCAGATAGAGTTGTGAGTACTCAGTAGGGGTCCAGTTTTAGACAGCCTTAAAACCTGACCTTTAAAAGGTGCTATTTCAAATCCCTTCAGTAATTGTGCCTCTGGAAAGCTTCATTCCTGCCCTAAAGTCCTGCAATCTGTGATCATCTCATTTATTTTGGTAGGATTTGAAGTTTATATCATTTGTTTGTGTGGGTTTTTAGTTGTCTGATTTCTGTGTTTTGTTGGTAAATGCCTGCAATAGTCAACTGCTGTGTCTCACCTCAGAGCTTTGTGCCATATTCTCAGGGCCTGGTTACTTGTCTCTGAATAATAATTGCTCCTTAACTGTTCTGAAAACAAAGATGCTATCAAACCAGAACTATTACTGAGCATTCACGCACACTTTTTTTTCCCTCTGCAGTTGGTTTATCTTTGTATTGTTCTTCTATAGTTTGAAAAATCTCTTTGAAGGTATGTTTTGTGATTGATTATCTTTTTTTTTTTCTTTCAATTTCTTCAACTTAATTAAAAATGCTACGTGGTGATAGTAAATATAAAGGGAAATCAATATCAAGATGAACTATTTTAAGCTCATTAGTACACATTCAATTAGATATATTGAATTATGGGTAAAGAATGAAAATATTTATTCAGAGCAAAGGTATGTCAATTAAAAGAAGCTTTAATTTTTATTTTTTAAAATCTTGCTCCGTTTTCACTTTATTTTCCTTCCATGCCAAACGTATGTAATCCAACCTCTTTTGGAGTTAGAGCAATTCATTCCTACTGTCCCTCATCCTCTCCCAGATAAAGCAGCACACAATAGTGTCTTTCCACTGCAATATACTTATTGTGCCAAAAATGTCTACTTGCAAACACAAGTGTCTTCTAGAAGTATTATTTCTGAGGAAAAAATGAAATACCGGTGCCTATTAAAACACATTCATGGAAAGGCAGCTGATGCAATAAGACTTAATTTTGTTTTTCAAGTTTTGGCCTGGAGCCTCACTTCTATCTGTTCTGCTCCCAGACTGTACATGTGGAAACGGAGGAACGCAGCAAGGATTTCCCCCCACCCCAAGTTTCTTTCGAGTCAGGAGGGAAGATAAGACCATCCTTGTGATGCCAGAGCCTTTGCATGGCATGAGAAAGCCAAAGTAGGAGATAAAGGTGTTAAATATTCCATATCTGGAGCCTGGAGCATCGAGTGGGATTTGGAACATGGCTTTAAGGCTGTCATAGAGGGGGGAGCAGCTGCTGGGGCAAGGCTGGTGTCTGTAGCATGGCTGAGATCTCCCTTGGGAGAAGCTGCTCCCTCTTACCTGCAGCCTTCCCCTGGGGGCATCTCTTCCTCTGCCTCCTCTGGGAAAGAAAAAGACATGTGGAGGACTCGAAGGGAAGGGTGAAAACCAGAATGGCAAAAATAAGACCTTTTTCTTTCCCGTATGTTGTCCTTGAAACCTTTTTCCCAAACAAACAAACCTTACCCTGACTGTATCGGGAAATTGCAAGTTAGATAATGCTTTGGAAGCTCTGTGAGGAGCTCTGGTTTGGAGCTCTCTGTGGGTATCTCAGTGGGATCAGATGCTGCATCCCCATGTGATAACATACAGTGTCCAGAGAGGTATTTTTGCCCAGAACCAAGCTGCCAAGAAGTCTGAAGGAGAATACCCTTCCAAATGGCGCAGTGTTTCGGCATTAATTCATACAAATCTGCACAAAAAATGAGCACTGGCCTTGTTCTGAGGGCCCTGCATCAAGAAGTTTTGGGGTTTTTTTCCACAAGAATCAACTACCCGATGCACAAACAAAAAAATACACAAATGGTCATTTGCAATAAGTGTTGGGCAAACATAGTTTAAAATAAACAATTAGTTTTTCGGGAGCACATAGCAGCAGTAGGCAAAGTTCTTGCCCCCACCACATTAAAGTGACATATTTTACATACTGTGAGTAAGCAGGAGGCTCTATTCTACTCAACAAATAGAGAATGAACAACTTGATATATAGAGCAATGGACAAGTATCTCAGAAGGTGAATTCTAATCACCCATAAGTGCTTTATAAGCTGCATAATGCAAGGGCTGTCAGTATGGCCCTTGATAGCCACACGTGAAAGTGTGCACACTTAGTGCCATCGCCCCCCACCAAACCCCCTCTGTGTGTTCCTCACTGATAGGGAAGGTGAATGGCAATGAGTTCCCCTCTGCACAATCTGATCTGGGCAGGATTTCAGGTGGCAACTCTCTGGGAAGAGTGATCTGCTCCTACTGGGCCAGGCTGTGAGACCGGAGCCTTTTGTACCATGGAAATCATCGTGGTAAATTAATATAAGTATTACCATGTAAGAAATCACTTTGAACCCAAGCTATGGCATTTTAGAAAGGCCAAATTTGAATAGTATGCATAATCAGTTTGGCCAATTAATTAGTTAATACTGATATAAAGGAGAACACGATCAACCTGCTTTCCATTGATACCAAGACCTTTTAATATCAGTTGTTTGTAGGGAGTTACTGTTCAAAGTTGTTAAAAACCACTCCAAATGTGTCTCTGAGTTTTCATACAGCTGCTGTTTATCAACAAGTTAAGCAAAAGTTGTAAAAATATCTGCAAATACCGATTCAGGTTTGAAAAATGAATTTTATGAGCCAGAGTTTATACCTCTTCTGTATTCCTGTTCCATGAGTACCATTGAAATGTAGAATCAAGGTGCCCATGGGAGGCTCTTGCACGCTCCAGTGCTTGTTGGGATGGAGTTGGACATGTTTTGTGCTCTAATTCTGGTGGGGAAAGAATCCTACTTGTGTGCTTAAAGGTGGGCACAGGTTTCAATCTCCTTGCAAATGTGGCTGGGTGAATTTGAAGGCAATGCTTTCAAAAACCACGTGGAAAATTTTTCTTGAAATGTGCTTTCTGTGAGTATAGTCTTTGCATTTGGAAACTGACTCTAAAGCTGAGCTAAATACATTACAGAGCTTTCCCAAGCTGTGTGTTATAGTGACATGTTAGTCAATTGTGATATTCATAGTTAATGAGGGATTTAAAAAAAAAAAAAAAGTTTAAGGAATTACTAAATAACACTTAGATTTGTCAATCTTTGGTTATTTCCAATTGTGAAAATAAATGCATTGCATGAAGTGAGATTTATTTTTGGAATTATAATGTGTTACAATTCAAGATCAGATTAGGGTCAATTTACACTAAGTCTGCTTTGACACTATTATATAAGGGAGCCCCGAGTAGGTCACTGTGTCCTGCTCCGTGGACAAAAACCGCCCAGACTCAGTGTCTCTAAATAAAGATCAAGCTAAACCAGGCAAGCAGCTTGAGTCTAATATTGGGAAGATCATTTCGTGGTACCTTCTGCAAATAATTCCGCCCGAGTCCAGGAGCGCAAGGAGCAGAGTGGAGTGGAAAAGATTATCTTTTTGCATTAATGTCAGCATTAATAAATAACCTTTCATAGCTCGTAGGAAACTCCGGCAGTCAAAGAGGAGCCAGAGGAGTGGATGATGTTTGGGTTTTATTTACCCATCCCTTTACCTATCCTACTTTGTGGCATGGTAAGAAGAGGGAATGGCGTGGCAGGGTTTATTTGTGAGATGCTGTTGCCCTAGTTACCGGCCCCTATCAGGGTTAAGGTTGACAGCGTGGGCTCCTTCCTTAATCTCAGCTCAGGTTGCTCGCCAGGGAAAAGGCTTTAATGTTAACTGAGCCTGTCTTTGGCTCGGGGAGGAAGGCCTTTAACAATGCACCGGGGAATAGTTCTTCTTTGCGGCTGTCAGGGCTTGTCTGGGGAAGGGGAAAGGGAATCGCCCCCTGGGGGAGGGCGAACCCCGCCACGGTGGGGCTTATTAAATGATGGAGGAGGGGATTGATTGGTGGGAGCGGGGCTGTGGGCTCAGGCAGCCGTCGGAGGAGCCTTTTGTGTTCCAGCCTGGCAGAGGAGAGGTTTTTGTTACAATCCCCTTCTACGTGGGGCGGATAGGATTGCCTGGCGGCGCGCGCCGTATGGCCCCGCGGGGTTTCGGTGCTGTGGCAGTAACAGAAGAAGGGGCAGAGTTTGGCCGTGGGATGGCAAGTGTACGCAGAGAGACTCTGCCTCCTTCTCAGTGCTGAAGAAAAGGACAAATTAAAGGAGCTGGTCCCACTCCTAGGTCCGCCAGCAGAATTGGTTCAGCCTAAAATTGTCGTCCTGGGTAGGTACCTGCTCTGCTGGAATTAACTTTGTAGCTCTGGAATTAGTTCTCTTAACTCTTAAATTAAGTCCTTTTTCTGTGTAAAGTTCTCTGCAAGACACAAAAAAACCCCGCTTCCTGCATGCCACCCAAAATCTTTGCTAATCCAAGACATCAAAATGTGTTGATGAGACTCAGCATCTGGTCCTGATCTGCAGGGAGGTGCCTCTCCATCCTCATCATCTAGAGTTCTGACCTGGGTGACTTTCTCAGGGGACATTAGTCACCCTGATTTCAATCAGCTTCATCCCAAAACACACGGGTAAATGTTGCTTTCTTAAAACCTTGGTGAGAGAGAAGAGGCATCACAGCAACAGCCCACATTCCTTGCAGGAGCCCAGGGACTGAGCCATAGTTGGACTGTTGGAGCTTGTGTTTGGGTGTATTTGTATTTGGGTACCTCCTTTACCACGGGAAGTTTGGAATTGTGTGTTGCTTTCCCTTAGAGTAGTTATTAAACTATACCATGTTGGAGGGGACAATATTGGAATTTACTTGAGAAAGAAAACATTGGGCTAAATTTTAGGGGCAATGGCCTTGTCAGGGAAAGGATTAGAAGGGTTAGAGATCACTGTTGCCCAGCTGGGCTGGGCTGCACGGGTCTTTCCCCTGGTGTAAGGGAGCCTTTTGTTCTCGTAGGCGATGGCCTTGGTGCCCATGGAGCAATACCCTCATTCTATAGCTAATGATATGGGAGATACAGGCCTTCAGCTGGGGTGTGTGTAACTGAGAGGATCCACGGTCATTTCCGCGCCTCATGAAAGTGCCTTTTTAAATTTCTTCTTGAGACATCAATTTTCCTCGCCCGCTGCTGCTTGTCTGCAGGCATCCATTACAAAGAGGGGACGGTCTGGGACGTTTGTGTGCTTTCACGACAGACATTTCATACCTTTTACTGTTCTGTAAAGACAGCGCCATGAACAAATCACCTGAAGATAAGTCTCTCCGTGCGTGATAACGGTTGGCCAGAGACCTATAAATCATCGATGCGGTTGCTTTTTATAGTGTCTTTTCCATATGCTAGTTTTAAGTGTGGAGTTCAAGCTGTGTGCTTGAACAGGGTGCAGACTGGGGGCTGCCTGCGTGAGAAGACAAACCCACTGGTCTTTGTGCTCCCTGTTTCCCTTCCTCCAGCTCCCTTCCTTAACTTGGAGTTAAGGAAGTCGCTTGGATATTCTTGGAGTTTACACATCAAGACAAGGTTTCCACTAACTGCCAGTCAGGCAAACCTAACCCGGAATCTGATCAATAACTGGTGTTCTGCTTCACACACCAGCAGCCACCACGATCGATACTGGGGTGAGGACTGGAGTTGTTGGGAGTGATGCTCGAGGCAAGACTGGAGCAGGGTGGCTATTACACAGCTGTATTCACTCCAGCTGCCCAGGCCTCCCTTTGGCAGCCTGCTTTTGTAGATTAAGGACCTGATTTTCAAGGGATATAAATCATCAGAGCTTTATTGACTTCAATAGAGGATCTTTTTCTTTCTTCCCCATATGTTTGCTCGAGAGTTTGTACCCTTTCCCTTCTGTTTCTTCTTTGCAAGAGACCAAAAGAGTGAGGTCCCTGCAGGGCTGGAGTTGGGAGCTGAAGTGGGGTCAGCACACAAAGAATCTGGATTATACCTTTTTTACCTACAAACTATGGTATCTACATATTAAACCTGTTATGCAGTTAATTAGCTGTACGCATTCGCAGCAACTGGGCAGATAAGAACATAGACATTTCTTAAGAGGTAAAAAACCCAACCAAACTCCAAAACTCGATATTTAATGCCTTCCTGGCACAAAGAGAGAAGCAGCAGGGTCCAGGCTGCAGAGCTGAAGGAGCTGAGCAGCCGTGGTGGATGTGGAGATGAGAGTTGGTGCTTTGGAGCAGATGGGATGCTTTCTGGTCTGCTTTACTCTGCATACTCTTAAATGCACTTTCTGGGCTTTTCCTCCCAAGATGATTTGTAATTGTTGCAGATGGTGTCTAGGCTAATCCCTGATGAGAACTCTCTTAAGCTCCTGACAAATTTGAATCTGCAGCCACATATCACACCAGAAGCATCAAGGCATCCCTCTAACGTGCTACAGAAATACAAATGATGGTGACTGGGAATGGCCAGAGCTGAATCAACGTAAACTTATAACATTTTAATAATATCAAAGAATGAAATGTTTCCTGTTTTAATTATTAAAAGGAAACATAGTTATTGACAGGTATTACCTTCCCACTAAATACAGTTTTCCTACCTAAGTGGTGTTAATAGACCATCTGATAATGAGGTAGATAACAGAAAGGGATGCTACAGAGCCAGAAGCTGTCAAAATGTAATACATTAAATGAGGCAGGTAGTAACAGAAGTAGCATTTCTCTAAGACTTGGCCAATTAGTAACTCTAATAATAGAAGAATATCTCTATATTTTGACTGAGTAGAGATTCTTAGCAGAATAATATACTGTTTACTGCAGAGAAATTCTGTGGTTTTCCTCCAAAAGTAGGTGGTCACAACCCACCAATTGTACATATTCTCCCTGGATACTCTTAAACAGCAAGAATCAAACAGATGAAATTCTGCCCACTTTAAGCTTTAATGAATGTCTGGGCAATATTAAGCCACTAATTGACTTGTACTGGAGGTCAATGAAGATGTGAAATCTGCAGCTAATGTCTGCTTAACAGTATCTTGCTGAAAGGCTGCATCGGGCCAGGACGCTCAGCAAAGGCTCTGCTAGTGCTGAGCAGCCAGCAAAAATCACAGTTTCATACATTTTAATATGACTACATTGCTGTGAACACACAAACAACATCTGGCAAATGGTGCACAAGCAGTTACATGGATGACAGCCCATTTAATATTCCGTACCTAATAAAGCATTGAGAAAATATTTGTCCAGATCAATATTTTTCCTAGTGGGACTCGTTCTCAGTTTAATCTAAGGTCTTATGAATACATGTGAAGTGGTGGTTTGGATCCTCTGTTACAGAAGGTGTAAATTCCTGACTTGATATCCAGACATGTTTCTTTAAACCGTGACAACACTAGAAATAATTGTGGTTTACTTCAAGAAGCTTGCTACCCTGTTTAGTAAAATACATCAGCTGCTGTAGTTGTCTGGCTGATGCTCTGGTCCCCCCAAAGTCACTGCTCTATATATTGTACAATGGTCTACATTCAAAGCTGCGTGGAGATAATTTGGCCTCCTTTTTTGCTGGGGAATCTACTTTTTCCACTGCTTCCTTCCCACTGTTCTTTTGCTTTTTAGGCTTCTGTTGCCACCTTCTTTTCCATCTTCTTTCTGGACAGGAGAAGTAGAGGACATAAGAAAATTGCCTGTATCTGATGCCTGTTCAGTCCTGCCCTTACTTGTGTCTCAGATCATACTGCTGAGACCTTGGCTGAGAGCAATGAGAACCTCTCTTCCTAATGCTGCCCCGAGAACAGGCTCCAGACTGAATGAGAGCATTCAGGCACACGTGAAAGACTGATCATAGTTTTAATTGTAGTTCTGAGAAATATGTCTAAGGAATTGTGGTTTCTTAAAGATCATCAAGGAGCAGAAGTTCTCACTCAGAAACGTTCTCATCTCCCTTGTGCTGTAGTAAATCCAGAGTAATTCCAGTGGTTGCAGTGGTGGAAGATGGGCTTATACTGGAGCATCTGCTACCAGATTCTGGCTCATCAAATACTTAAAACTCCTGCAATATTTGGACGTTGTCTACGTAAACAAAAAATCTTTGAAAGATCCACATGTGGAACGCACCTGCTTCTGCCAAGTTGGCTAAATCCCTTTCCTAGGGATTTCATACTGGCATTTCAGCTGCCAGTTTGACTCTATTTCAGTCACTTAGTTTTCTGCCTCGTGCATGACAAGATGGGATTCAGTCATTTCACTTCACCTCCTTTGCTCATCTCTGGAAGTTGTCCCCAAACCAGTTGTCCCTGTGTGCAGAGGATCATGATGCTGTTTCCACGTTGTCCCTGCCATCTCTCTCTGCGTGTGACACTTTTCCCAGCAAGAAGATCTTTTTGTGTGTCTGCGGAGCAGGGAGGACACACAGGGCTGGTGCCTGATGGACACACTCACTGGTGGGTGCTGGAGGTTCATGGCACTATTATTGATTCAGGTCTGTGTTTATATGAGAATGCCAGAGTGATTTTGTAAGTGTGGTAATTGCAGCCACGAGCAAGTGACTACATGTATGGTTTTGACCGATAATCAAACTGTGGATAATTCATAAGCCCAGCAGTTAAATTTTAAATATTTGCAACTCGCAGCTCCCAAATAACTACAGATCAAGAACTATCTGTAGGAGTTATTTGGGAAATAATTTAAAATAATGAATACAGCTAAGATGATCGTGATCTACTTGCAGACAACACTTGCAGACGAGTGTAACTGCTATGAATTATTCAGCCAATTCTATTCAGAATTATTTTTTTTTTTAAGAACTATAATTAATGATCCATAAGAGTAAGTATGAGACATGCTAACAAAGGTCTGTTCTGTGCTACTTCTTCTGAAAGATTAAAATGGAATGCAGACAGTTTGGAAACCACAGGCCTTGTTTTGGAATTGTCGTCTGCTCTGTTTACTGACAGTGACTTTTGCTGCTTGTTTACTGCGATTTACTTAGTTACAGCATAAGTTACACATGATTATCTTCTCAATATGATGCTAAGCTGACATCTGTCAAGTTTAAAAGTCATAATAGGTGCTATTAGTCATTGAGATGATCCAAAGGCATAATGATTGGTATGACAAAACTGCATAGACTCTTTTTTTTTTTTTTTTTTAAAGGGATAATAATTTCTAAAAAGAATGTCGGGTGGGCTCTACCTGTTCAGAAGTGAGATGATTTTAGTGCCTTAAAGGCTATCAGAAGTGGAAGCCAGGGAGAAGTGCATGGCTGGTGGTCATGGAAACAGGTATCAGAATAGTATCAATTAACCAAGCAAAGTGCATTGTTTGTGTCCTTGTTTGTTTGCTGCAACGGGGTGGTAAGTTTAAATTATCTGCTATTTGCATCAGAAACATCATTTCTCGTGGGTTTCAGCCATTTCAAGCCATACCAAGCTGCAACTGCATAAAGCTCTAATTGTAATTAATATTCCTCTACTTGCCTTTCCATTTTTTAAAAGTAGTTCAAAATAAAAATTCCTGAGTTAAAAAGGGGCAGTTAAAAGCCATTTTTCCAAGCCATTAAGTCTTGAGTCAGCTTCTAATGAAGTCAGAGACCAAATTTCCTTTGAGTTTAAGGAGAAGATGGTCTGAAGGCCACCGGCTTGCTCTTGGTGACTTGGACAACCGTGGGGCAGGAGGAAGCACAGCAGTTATGTTTGAAGCACAGTGGCTTTCCAGGGTCTTTGAAAGCCTGGTCAGCTGCCTTTATCCTGCATTTGCATCATTCACGTCCTCTATATGAACTCTGTAATCACTTGGGGGATTACGCCTCCAGGGCATCGTCACTTTGAGCTGAGGTTACAGGCACAACAAGGGTGATGGGCAAGTGAGGGCTGGGAAAAGTCCTGCCCTAACACCTACATTGGTGGGGCTGGGAATGTCCTATGCTCTCCCATCCCTCTTCACGGAGCAGAAAGTGGTGTTTGCCACAAGTTTTTCCATCTGGAGTGAGCCGTGCACACAAATTATATACCTACTAGATAAGAATGGCTTTATTTTTCAGGTCTTTGTCGAAGGGATTTGTTGAAAAGGATGCAGTCCATGTAGCAGTGATTTGCCTGTTCTGTTTTTACTGTGTCTTCCCACATGGAGATTAATTTTTTCCTTCATTTTCCTTTTTCTCACATTCTGCTATGTGGCCAAACCTGTAAAGAGCCAAAACCAAATGCTCTAAAAAAGACAGAAAGGAAAATCTGAACTAAATGCACTAAAATAATGTAGCAAGAAAAAAAGGTGAGAGGAACCAATCAAGTTGTAATGGTAGACGTGAAGTGGACAACCCAGCCAATATCTGAGAAAAGCATAATGATAGGAGAGGAAATACAGTCACCAGAAGAGATGGTGTAGAAAGAGAAGTCGTGAACATTGACTGTGGAAGAGTGATAACTGATTTAATAATTCAGATACATGGATGGAAACGTGCCCTGCAATGGAGGGTGTATTTTTCTTGGTGGAACTAGAGGGACTTCCCTACTCCATCATCAAAACATTGTTAAATCAGTCATGTGTAGTCTAGAAATAAAAATAATGGTTTTAAAAAAGATTTTAATTGAATTTATCCATCATGTGGTTTTTGTGCATTTATTCATTGTATGTGTAAAACATCTGCCAAAAAGAATTTATAGCAATTATTTCCAGTGAGAGGCCAATGTAAATTCTCCTGGGCAGAGGATGACTATGTGAAAATAATTATACATGGATATCCAGCTGAGATCTTTTGAGCCACTAGAAAAGGGTGGTATGTAAGCAGTTTTGTAACAGGAGTGATAACACATGCACATGCATACTAATGCTGGAGAAAAGTCTTAGGAAATCCAACTGGGCTAAACTGCAGATGCAGAATTAAATCAGGAATATTTTTTGCCCATAAAATTGCAAGTTCAAAATTTGATCAGGCTTTTAAAATCTCAGAAAAAAAAATATATCCAAAACTGATTCAAACACTTTTTAAAGTCGTGCAGGCACTTTTGAAAACTGTAATTCTGGCTGAAATTACGAGTGTCTTCAGGATAGTGCAGCACTGAGCTAGTGTGAGCATTTACAATTCAGCAACATACACAACGGGGATTTCAACTGGTTTAAAAGTCCTAGTGCTACTAAATAAACATGTATAAAAAGATGATCTATGGCTACAGTCCAAGGAAGCAAGGGAAGAACTAAGGGTATAATAAGATATGGTGTCATGGCACAAGAGTTAGGTCTGGAAGTTTGGGATACGGGAGTCCCAAAGAGATGAAACACCCAAGAGAAGTGTGATGTCTGTAAACGATCACACCTACTGTTTGTATTGCTCATGTGTAGTCATTCTGTGCTGAACAGTAACCTGTGCTGTTGTGCTGTTCTGTGGTAACTTAAAGGGTAGTTTGCTCTGTTGGGATGGGCTTTTGAACTCATAGTTTATGCTATGAGTAAACTGGTTTTATGCTGTAGTCATGGGAACTCTTGGTCTTCGAGCATTATGTATAATGAATAATATATTATGAGACTATTCACTAAGATTTCTTGTGTGCTATAATAACCATTTCCCACACGTGGGTTTTGTATTTATCCCTCTGTCTATTGAAGGATAACCTAAGTAGATGATACCTATTGTGCAGCAAACACACTTACTCTGATGTAGTAGTTGTTAAAATTATTTCCAGAGCATGTGGAATACAGGCCATAAAATCCCTCCTAATCTCCTAACATTATTAATGAAATAAAATAGTGTTATTCATTTCCCACAAGGAGAACTTAAAAAATAAGCTGCACATGGAAATGACAGATTCTGCAATGGCATGTCTAAGTCCTTATGCAGAGTCTGATGGTGGCGTGTGCGAAGGCTGGCCATGGTCTCCATGGTGCTCTGCCTGGAGAATGTGGTGCATGAAGCTTTGAACCGTCGACAGGTCCTGCAATACCATGTAGCACATTGCTAGGCACCACCAGCTGTTGGTCTCTCTTTCTTGGGCAGATTTTCAAATCCCAAAGTATTCATTTCTGATGGAGATGATGTAGCGCACGGCCCTGGAGTTTAACAGGCAGAAGTAGTTGTTTCTAGAGCGGGTGGCTGAATCCCCAGCTCATTGATGGAGGGGATGTGTAAGTGGGCAAGGCTTCCGTGCGTGGGTCAGTGTGGAGTGGGAGATGAGGTTTTGGCTGGTAATCATCTAATCACACCCCCCTCATTTGAATCAGGGGCAGATTCTGTTCTCTGAATAATCACAAGGATGTGGCGGGCGTGGGAACCCAGCAGACACGTGTGTGGGCAACCCTCCCACACCAATTGACACTCAACTGGGGCCAAGGGTGGAGGAAGGTGAGATGAGTTTTCCCAGTTCGCAGTAGGGCAGTGTGTGGTATCAACCAGCCTCTCACTGCTTAGCACCCTCAGCCCCTTCTCAGTTTGTGGCCACGTACTGGGGCCTTATGGGGAGGGCTTGCACTTGCAGGATCTGATCCAGACAAGGTGATCCAGCATAGATCTCTACAGTCCAACACCTTTTCAAATAATAGAATTATAAGAAGAAGAATAATGCAGAAGCATTATTGGAGAAAGAGTTTTCTGTAAAGTGTTATGTTGGCCTTTTCTTCTTACAATTTTAAAGTTAGGTTTTATGCCTTTATATTACTTGAATCATAGAATGGTTAGAGTTGGAAGGGACCTTGAAGATCATGGAGTTCCAAGCCCCCTGCCCTGGGCAGGGACACCTCCCACTAGACCAGGTGCTTGCCCCTCTCTGCTTCAGGCAGCAGCACATGAGCATTTCTTTTTCTGAATTTAGGATGATTGCAAAGTGTCCTGGACTTTTTAAGAAAATATTTTTGACATTTATTGTTGGGTGAGATATAGCTCGTGAATGAATAAGAGATTATGTTGATGTCTGTTGATATAATTTTTGTAGTTCTGTAAATCACTATGACTTTTATAATGCCTCCTATCTGTTGTAAATTTGCTCCTGTCGATGCTTTACCCTGACCACATCTGCTAAAGCTGGCGTTGCTTTCAGTGCTGACACATAGGAATACACAAGGTGTATGCAGGTGTGTGTGCATTTGTGTTATTCCCACTCTAAATGTATCCCACAGATAAAGACTCCCATTAACTTACACTTGGTTGTCCTTCATACCCTCATTACTCAAACACATCGTGAAGTTGTATGGCTGGAAAAGCTCACACAAACCTGAGGCTCCTTTGTCCTCCAGCATTTTTATCATACACTGCACATGCATTGAGGAGGTCTCAGTGAAAGGCTGTGCAGGAATGAAATGTGCAAGAATGGGACTTTTTGGGTTCCACTGGATGCCATTTATGTGGGACAGAGGCCATAGGTAATGAAGATGTATGTGCAATGCTATTTCCACAGCTTATACTGGCCAAGGTCACTTGTGCGGTTGATACATCTGTTCACGGGTCTGTCACCAGTGAGAAAGTCACACCACGAGTCACACCTAAACCAAATCATGATAGAGAAAATATATCATTGATGTGACAGAGGAGAGCATTTTTACATTCATCTTTTGGTATTCTTTGGAGATTACCAATGCAATTACACCAAAAAATGGGTTCTTATATAGGTATACCTGAAGAACAGAAATGAATTGCATTTCTAAGGTGTGTTTCCATGCTTTTACTTGGGTTTTGTGCATTGCAAATGTGGTCCTGATGTCAGCAGGTGTGTGTAGATGTTATCACCGACTTGTGAAAAGCAAAGTCTCTTTGGCACAGATAGATAAATACCCTTGCAAATCCTGCAGTGTGCTTCAAACTGGAGGCTACGAGTACAGTTTCACTCCCTTGCTTAAACAGCTCTTCAGTAGGAGAGCAACGTCGGGCATTTTCTCATAGTGTTGAGAAATCCTGCCATGGGGACATCAGTCCTAGGTCAGGTGAGACCCATCCCTTCGTTGCAGAGATGAATCAGGAGTGCAGAAAGGGCAGGGAAGGGAGGTTTGGATGATGCTTTTTCTGCTTGGAGTTGAGTGCACCTGGCCCCGGAGGAAGCCAGAGGAAGGAGCGGCTGTTACGTGGTTTTATTACAGGGTTTGGGAATGAAAAGGAGGAAAGGGACTTTGGAGGCCTTTGGGATGCCGGGTGCTTTATCCTCAGTGGATGTGAGGTGAGCTAATTTAGAGAGAGGCAGCATTTTCCTGCTTATTTCCTAAACTCAAGGACACAATGCGCAGCGCCGGTGGCTCGGTTGCCTGCCATCTAATGGCCAGACAAGAAAGCAAACTAACCCCCTTTCAGCCTCTGGGCTACGAATCGCTGGGGATTCTTGAGCTAAATATATATGAAAATAAAAAGAAATGCAAGCTTTTGCTCACAGGTTGAAGTGTGCTACACAGGGGCTGATGTTACCATTAAAAATGGTGTGATGCCGCAGCAGAAAACTGCTACAAACTAGAAAAGAATTCCCAGCTCTGCCTGCAATGTCTTGTTTTTAGACATTGCGCATCTGAAAGCAAACATTGGTCTGTAGATGAATGAAAATGCATAATTTGAGACATTTTGAATTTTCCTTTGTTTACTTACTGAGCAACTGCACAATTCTGTTCTTCCTTCTTTTTCTCAGTTCTCCCTCCGCTGACACGCACCCCCCCAATTCTTTTATTATAATGTGCAATCTATAAGATCTCTCACCGACGGGGCAGGTTCACACACATCTATGCCTTTTCCTTTCGGGCAGACCACGGTGGCATCTGCAATAACTGACACCAGTTCCAGGGCACAGAGAAAGTGCTGGAAGTAAATCTCTGCTGGAATAACAAAGAATAGATGGGGAGATGTTCCGCTTTAATATCCGCTCCATCTTTCTTATCTATATGAGAAACGTCTGTCACTAAGGGTGTCTGAGTAGAGCTGGAATTATTGAAGCACCTTCTAGATTCCTTTATCTCCTGGAGCAACATTAATACTTACAAGTAGTAAAGGATACTGGGTGAAGGAAAGACCATTGCTTGCCTGTGCTGGTGTGTTTGTTTAGGAAACATGCCTTTTAATTTCATAATGTTATTTGAAATGCCGCCTTCTGCTCTCAGAAAATACCCACTTTTGTTATTCTTTGTGAAACAGAAGCTGAAGATAGCAGGCTTGCTCACAAAAGCCCTGATTTGAATATGCTAACGTTAATTTAAGCATTCAGTTGCCAAATTTTCATGTGAGGATTTTTTTTTTGTAGTGTGCACATTTAATATTTGTGTCTCCGTTATTCCCTGTGCTTATCTCATCCACAGGCACCGAGTAAATACTGTCTTTGGGTATGATCTGCAGCAGAAGGCAGAAAAGACACTGTAAAATGGCACTCCTCTTCCTAAATATGTGTCTCCTTTTTCCTCTACCTTTCCCTGGGAATTCAGGGAACCTACTTCCTCACCCAAAGAGCTTGTGAATAATTTTTTTTTTTTTTGGTGGGTTGATACTTTCAATCTAAATACTGCAAATTAGAGCAATTTCTAATATGGAATCTGGCTGAAGTGATGGTGTGTGTGAATAAATTCCTCTCTCCTTGTAGCTCTGCTTGTTTTGAGTGCAAATAGACATTACCTCCTTCAACAGGAAATGGTGATCAATGGAACACTTAAAAATAAGTTTCTGAGTAATAAAACTGTGACAATAGGAAAAATTACATACCTTATCTTATAGAACATCAGCGAGGGAGGGCAAATGGGTGAGAAGCTTATCTATGGCTTGCTGAAAACAGTGTCTGAAGTCTGTAAAATGTGTTTTCTGGTGTTCTAACCCAAAGCAGAAGGTGAAATGTGTTACTTTAAGTCAGATACTGTAGGTGTGAAATACATGATAACTTAGTATGTTAGCTACCTACTGTAGTGCTGACTTCACTGAGGTTGCTATATATGAAATTTTGCAAATAATGGGTATATCAATAGTGCCTAGTCTTTTCCATGGCCTAGTGGCTTCATAACTGCTCTTTCTAAAAAACCACAGCCTATTTCATACCCTGTTTTTGCACCCGCAGCTACACAGGAGGGTATTGTACCCGGGCACCACGGGCATCTCTGCCACACGTTAGGGAAACTAATACTGCTGGTGGCCAAGGGAGAGTTCCACTGGCCTTATTATGGATTGCAGTAGGGTAAATAAGTAGAAATCATCTGTGGTTTCTCTGTTTCCCTAAAGGAAAGGAATAAAACTGGTTGAAAAAAAAATAATAATGCAGTGATATCATGTGGGTACTAAATTTTCTGGACTGTAACTTCTCCTGTTCTGCGGTTTGCTGAACCATGAGCCTCTCTTTTATTTCTGAGATTGTCCCAAAGTGGAACACACAAGGGGAAAGTAAAGCTTGTATGAATGCAGAATAATTTCATTGAAGTCACTGACGTTATTCTGCTGAAACACTGGTAGAAAGAAGGAAACTGGTCCTTCTTTGGAAGTCTTTGGTCCTTCTTTGAAGTACTGCAGATTGTTGGCCCTTTAGACCCAGGATGGCTTTGTCATGAGAGAGACCATGTTGAGAATATTGTGAATGTTCCTGGAATAATACACTGGGAAAGTCCCCTAAGAATATTCTACATTTAACAATAATCTTGAATTGTACAGATTGTGGATTAGTCAGGGACATTCTCACTGGATTTTCCATCCAGTTCTACCCTTTAACTTGCTTAGAGATAAGGGCATTTCCAGTTTCTTCTCCACAGCCCTGGAGCACGTGCTGGCACTCTCACAGTTGGCCAATATTGAGCTCTAGACTTACAGCTGTGATTTTTTTTTTTTTTTTTCAGACGAAAGGGTAATTCTAGCGATGGGCACTCTCTCTTATAAATCACTAATTAGTAAATTAGAAAGAAACGGGCAGCCTTTCACAACTGACAGGAAGAATTCCTTACAGAAATGCTACAGCTTCATTACTAATTTAAGTATCTTATCATTATGTATTATCTCTAGTTGACAATACTGTTCTGGGTTTGAACCTGAACCAGACATAGTGAGGTACTGCAAGCTTCCCACAGCTCAGAAATCCAGCTGATTGTAGCAGATGAATATGTTTTAAGTGCTTAGTTCAGCAGCACCAGTTGTATGGTGGGCACTGGGGTTTGGTGTATAAGAAGCAGATGCTGCTCCCGAGACCAGGTTCTGAGGTGGCCTCCACCCAAAAATGTATGTTCCCTTGAGGACAAGGGGCAAGAGGAGGAAGGAATAATTTACTGGATCCTTGAGTTTTCCTTCCAGGTTTGAAAAGTCACTTTAAATTATTTGAATACTGCCAATGAGGGCATTCCTCGTTGTCATCCTTTGCAGTCACCTTCATTGATTTATCTGTGGAGTTTGTATATATAAATACCAAAGAAAGCTGAATCTTTGCTTCTCCTACTATCTTCTGTGATATCTGAAGTACTGCAGTACAACACCCTTCCCTGCCTTCCTATAGGGCTGTAAAAATGCAGAGTGCCATTGAGAGCTATTTTTTTTTTTAAATTATGATCCATATTATAGCCATCTTTCTTAGCCTGAACCTCTGTTTAGCTGTTTTGCTCCTTACAATCATGGCCTTTGAACAATACTTTGTAAACCTATTGCCAGCTGGTAACTAATGCTGACTTCTATCTACCATCACCCAAGAAAGGTCTAGCACAGTTGTCTTCTTCCTCAGTGTCTTTAAAAACACGAGCAGTGAAAGCACCTTGAGATTTCTTTCTGACCCAATTGGCACAGACTCAAGGTGACGGTATCTTTTGGGTGTTATTTTAACTGCTTTAGATAGAAGCAATTTCATGGAAATCAATGGTGCAGAGCCAGGGCAACTAGAAGGATGCTCAGGCTAAAGGCAGATTTCTAGGTATTTTTGGAAAAGAGGAAGAATATTCCTTACCCCAGCACCACCCCAGCCAAGGCGCAGAGCTCAGCCCCAGCTGTCCAAAGCAGGATGTGGGCACTTACAGCTCGTGCCCTCTTCCTATGTGTCCACTTTGAAGAATTTTGACTTAAATCAGTGATGCTTTTAAAAATAGTGTACTCTGTTCAATGTCACTATTGAAGATTCTTCAGGAATAAATTCCGACTGCTTTCATTATTATTTAAGGATATTTGTAGAGATGGCTGAAAATTGCTTAGGTTTGGACTGGCTGGTTTTCTGCTTGGTTGCATCCTGAAGGAGAACTAACCTTTTCTCTCTAAAATTGTCCGTAAGGCTCACGGATTCAGTTCAGATCTCCCTGTAGCCTTCCTGCTTAGTCACTGCATTTCTTCCAGGGGTCTGTTTCTAGTCCCACTGTGTCCCCAAATGTGAACATCCTGCAATTTGGAGAGATTCAAATCAGTGCCCCGGTCTGAACAGCTCTATGAGGTACCGCTGCTGATACGCTTAATTAACTTAGGACATTCTAGGCTTTCTCTCCAAGCATCAGTCTTCCTTTCTCCCACGGATACTGTGAAGTCCTGCAGTGAACCTTGTTGTTATGACCTAATTTTTCTACAAACTGAGAGGTTTAATTTGTTCAGGTGCCAGGCAAAGAGAACACAAACTTGGAATTCTCCTGGCCACTCTAATTTAGCTGCCTGAGATTTGAAAAATCAATAGGGGAATTATCTTGCTGTCTCTAGATGGTAACTTAATAATTAAAACATAATTAAAAGGAAGACATTGGTTTATTTAGGAAAATTGTGGCTTTTTTCTGCGGATCCACCCCAGAACTTGTGTCCTGCTGAGCTGAGACAGAAGAGCTGGAATTGATTCCCCTTGCTGAGGAAACCCTCTCTAATTGGAAGTGCTGCTGTCACTGTCGAGTACCAAAACTAATGGAATAACTCTTGAAAATAATATTAATTCCTAGCTGCGTTTTCAGATGATTGTGATATACTCTGGTCTTTTCAGGTTCACTATTACTAGCACTTGGGGTCAGATAGTTTCTTCGGAGAGACCAGTGTGGTCCAAAAAACACCTCTCAGGAAGTTAACAGTAATTATACATAAATGCTTTATATGACATGTATGCAGGTGTATATGCCCATCATAGATACAAAACTGCTGTATATGAAGGCTTGTTTCATCAACATAATATTTCATAACTGAAATTATGTTGGCAATTACAATTAATATATGACAAAATACACAGCCTGATAATTCATTCATTGGCCGTAGAGAATTTCACATTTAACATCTCAGTGCTTCCTCCATGAACTGTGAACATCCTTAATGAATACTCTCCCCTTCAGACCATTTTGACTTAATAATAATCCCACCTTCCTCATCTTCTAAGAATCCTGTCACAAGGATGCCCTTACCAGACCTGGCAAAACACAAATGCATGAATTCCTGTGCAAATCTGAGCAAGGGAGAAATAGTCAGCAGTTTGTCCTCTTACAAATGCTTTATCACTTGCAGAGTTTGTGAATCTCTCTCTTTGTATCCCATAGTTCTATTCAGTCAACGTACAAACATAAGACCACACATCTAGATCCATCTTGAGTTCAGCTGAAAGTATAACAACTGGAAAATAAACCATTTGATACTTCTGTATGCATTACGTAATATGGACTAAATTACAATTCTATGTCTAAAAAACCAAGTAACTTATAGAAAGCCAGACTAACAAATGCACTAAATGTGCATTGAATTAAATATTTAAAGTATTTAATTGGCAAATGAGCAAAATGAACAACTGCCTTGATTGAATCCACTGGCAAAACCTGTTGTCCCATGAGGGACCACGCATTTTGAAAAATTATATGTTGAGGAAAATCCAGGGTACTTTATTTTGAAAGTGGGAGGCTCTCCAAGAACTTTGTATTTTAGTTTATTTTGAGGACCCCAAACGCTTGATGCTGACATAATTTATTCCTTGGCTGGCTGCCTAACTAGCATGTTACGTTTCAACCCAAGCACTGCCTTTGAATGAACAACAGCCATTCTTGACATTCTCAGCATTCCCTTGACAAAATGATCATCTACAAAATTAATCTCTTTCATGCTACTTTTTTTCCTCCCCCGGTTAGTCGTTAACTCGTAAAATCTCTGCTGGTTCACTTGAATAACAGCTTAAATGCCTTGGTGTAACACTTTTGTGGTGCTCAAATAACTTCAAAAATTTATTTCCCTGTCTTTTGTCTGGATGATTCCATTCCTATTCCGTGGCCCACCTTTGTACAGATGAATGTGCTGAGGAGGCTTTTCCACTAGGACTGTGTTGGTGACTCTGCTATTGTTACTTCCATTTCCTACTCAAAGACCTAAATGAGAAGTTTCCAAGTGTTCAGCTTGCTTTTGCTAACAGAGAGTAGGAACAAATTGCCAGGGAGTGAAATGGAGTGTTCCACTTTACGCTCCCTAGTGAAGAGGTTGCCAAAATTGTATAATTCTGGCCGTGCTTTTTGGGATCCCCAACTGGAGCCTCCCTGGGGGCAACAGAGCTCGGCCCACGTGGTGGCACGGCACATCATTATCAAAGGACCAAGCTTTGTCCTCTTTTCTGCATCGACACCTCCCCCAGGAACAGGGAAGAGAAACCCGTTTGCGAGCGGCGTTTGACCCGTGGAGAGCGACGCGCATCTGCTTGAGGCCATTTTTCCACATAAAAAACCACTTTTCAGCAAAATGATTTAGCATGTGTTTAATTTTAATGATTTGGCTTAAGTGTCTCTTTGAGTGCTTTATCAAGCTACAGCAATCATCAGCTGCTTAATAAATATTGGATTAAAGTCTGCGAAGGGAACTAACACATGTATCAGGAAGACGAAATGAAAGAGCGTTGCCAGACACAAAGCTTTTCTCTTTGCGACGTACTTCTGTCTTCTTTGGGCTGAAGGACCTTTTCCAACAATGCTGGAAATTGCATTTTTTGACAATAGATAAGTGTATCGGGGGGCTGTAATTCTGGCCGTTTTCTGGACTTACACAGTGAAACCTCCATGGAATTTAATGCTGTTAGAGAAAACGATGGAAACAAAACTATTGCCCCCAAATACGCATGAAGAGTAGTTGGAATTCAGCGATCGTTTGGGGTACGTGCTGAAATGAAAAGTCTGGGCTTTGGATTGGTAGGTGTTGGACAGGCCAGGGTAATAGTGGAATAAACGTTCACTAATGCATAGCAATAAATAGATTGGGTATTTTAAATTATCACAACAGAAGCAGAGAAGATAACAAAAACTGCGGGCTTTTTTGAAGCGTTGCCCCATGTCGATTGTTGTTCATTACAAACAACTTAAAATGGTTGTTTTCCAGCTCACAATTAAAAACCCCTCCAGTGGAAGGGAAAGTCTTTGGGCACGGCCCTGCCTACAGTAAGTGCCACCAGTGGTGTCCCCTTGATATACACGTTGAATGTAAATCCTTAACACGTTGGTAGCCCTGCCCAGCGGGATTGCTGTGTTTCATTTCCATCCCACTGCCTTTGGGTTCTCTTCCTCTCAACAGGCAGTGGCACTGAACCTTCCGTGGTCCCCACCACTCGGGTGTGGAATCTGCCTGCCTTTGAGATCTCACCACCCACGAGCAGGACCAGCCCTCCCAGATTTTTCAGTGAGACCAAAGTCAGAGCAAACACTCAGATTTGAAATAAACACCACCAGGCTTCGTGTAAATTTTGAGTGATACAGAACCATAGCCCTAATGGCAAATTGCTGACTCCGAACCCACAGGGTCGTTCCGTGATTTATCAGTTTCATAACCTTGACCACAATTTGGATGATGTACTGCAAAGATCCCTGAGTAGCATTCAACAGATTCATTTTTCCTTTCATCCTCAGAGCCACCCCACTTATTTGTTGTTCTTCCTTCCTATATTTAGAAAAAAACCTTCTTGTGACCAACCGAAGACAATCTGAAATTTTTAACTTTAAATAATCAATTGGTAAAATATTTATACAACCCACACAACCTGAGATGATCTGTGGCATG
Source organism: Scolopax mira (assembly GCA_004320125.1). NCBI lineage: Eukaryota > Metazoa > Chordata > Aves > Charadriiformes > Scolopacidae > Scolopax > Scolopax mira. The sequence continues at coordinate 68,032 of BJBW01002577.1, forward strand.
AGTATGAGTGGCTGTTTTTTCACACACACACTCCCCTCACTTTCACACCATCTCAGCCTATACACAAGTGCAAAGCTTGGCACAACTTTGGGGTCACGAGGGGGGAGAGGTCGTAGCTGCACTTACCCGCACCCAAGGTGTACAGTGGTGGGGGCAGAAGAAGGGAGTTGCCCCCAGGTCTCTCCTGCCTCTCTCAGCCAGGGGGGCACATCAGCCACCAGAATCTGAGTGGCATCTGATGGAGCATCTCTCCTGTGAGGCCTGGGCTTGTTCAGCCTGGAGAAGAGAAGGCTCCGGGGAGACCTTTTCAGTACCTAAAAGGGGGCTTGTAAGAGAGATGGATATTTTCATAGGGCCAGTAGTAATAGGACAAGGGGCAATGATTTTAAACTAAAATCAGACTAGACTAGATAGAAGGATGACATTTTTTACAATAAGGGTGGTGAGACACTGGCACAGGTTGCCCAGAGAAGCTGTGGCTGCCTCATCCCTGGAGGGGTTCAAGGCCAGGCTGGATGGGGCTCTGAGCAACCTGGGCAGGAGGTGGAGCTGGATGATCTTTAAGGTCCTTTCCAACCCAAACCATTCTATGATTTATAAACGTACATGTACACATGATCTACAACTTCCCATGAGGTATGACTTCTCCTCCAATTTAATGTTAGAAGCATAAAGAGAAGGATTTAATTGCAAGAATAGCTTCAACATCCATTAGAGTTTTAAGCATTTTGCTTTATTATTGCTCTTCTGACTATCAAGATAAACACACAATGTTTTGATATATGCATTGTAATTTGCTCAAACACAAATTGATACAGCCACAGCTGAGAACTTTAAATTGGCAACAGTTTAGTCATGACAGTTACACTTTATGTAAAATTACTTAGTGCTATGTCTGCTATTAAATATCAACAAGTAATATATAGATTAACAAGTAGAACTACAACACTCTCTCTGACAATATTGCCACCGTGGGGCTATTCGCATGGGTTCTGAATAACGATCAGGAGATACTCCTTATCTGCAAAAAGATATACAAATGCTTGGTTAAAATATTTTATCTTATTTCCTGATAAATACTCTTTACTCATCTATTTCTCCCCAACTTCTTATTTCTTTACAAAACATAAGCATAGACAATGGCATTTATATAAAAAACATTTAAAAAATGTAAGCATGTTAAAAAAAAATATCTAACATTACAGATACAAAAAATATCTGTGTTGTAAAGCTTAACTATACCATATTAAAACTACTTTAATAAGCAGTAGATTTGCTTTCAAGAAGCTGTAAAGATATTTAAACAATATGAAAAAAGTCACCAGATAAGCACCTGGAAGCTAGCACTTGTTATAATAAAAAACTTTTGACATCTGCAGCCTCTTCTGCAGGTGCAGAGAACTTCTTTCAGTTCACTAACTATTTATTCAAAATTGAGAACCCCATTTAGACAGAAAAAGCAGAAAAGATTTGAATAGACTTCTACTATGAATGAATTCTAAGCATGCCAGACTTCGCCTACTAATTCTAAAAGCCTGGGGAGGTTCTGGAAACAATTCAGCTGGAGAGCTATTTAACATTATCTATTTGAAATGAAACATTTCTTGAAAGTACCCAGTGAATTTACTAGAGTCGTATCTGCTTTGGAGAGTTAAGAAGCTGCACTCCTGCATTGTCAGTTTCACCCAAAAAGCAACTTAATATAAATCACAGGTGGTTCATTTGCCACTTTCTATTATAGTAAAATATAATCAAGCCTTTGAACAACTAATCTCCCTGTTAGCAAAAAAGCTTCACTTTTTATACCATTTATTTTCAGGTCAAGATGCTTTAATGGTTATGAGTCAAAAAGTCACCTCTAAAAAAATAAGTGAAGGGCAAATGCAAAATAAGAATTAAGTGCATCAGTTTAAATCAATGAGCAAAACACACATGATTTAAAAAGTGCATTAGGTTTATACTCCAAAATAGAAACTAAACTACAATTTTAATCTTACTATCAGCTGATGACTAATGTTGGCACTTTCACACGTACTGGTTCCATAGCAGTGTTATCAATTATTCCAGCGAGGCGAGTACCTGGAGGGTACCTCTGCTCTGCATTTGCTGATGAAACCAGCACCAGAGGCCTCTCCCAGCGAAGGCTCAGAGCCCACCTCCTCTCCATGGCCACATGGAAAGTTCCCTTGGGTTCTGCCAGGCTTCACTTGAGATTTCTGCCAAGCCCTGCACGCCATTAGTCTCTCAATTAGCTGGTGCACACATCCAGGTCTCAGCCCCAACCAACTGCTTCCACTTTGCCTGATTCACCTTGTACTGGTAATTGACCACAGCTTCACCACAGCTCATCTGTTCTTATCTACCTTAGAGTCAAAACTAACAAATTAACAGAGTTGTATTGAACACGAGTGAGAAACAGGTTGCTATATCTCTTAGTTCTTTTAAGGAAAATAATTACATCCCAGTTACTGTGTTGGTGATAATATCTGTGACACAAATCCCACCTATGGCTAGGAAGTCATGATAACTTACCAACTAAAAATCATTTTTAGAAAAAAAAAGAGATTTTTTGCATCTGTTTGGAGCTGAAATGGATTTAACGCCTTTAGTTCTATACATACACACACACTACTTGATATATATATATGTATTTGTCCAGTTTTCCTTTGTGAAAACCCACAGAAACCTGAACATTAATCAGACCTAAATTTTTGGGTTGTCTCCAAGTTCATAAATGCTATAAACTGTGGACATTAAAACCCTAACACATCTGGTTATGTGGTGAATATATGGTTATACTTTCAGATACTTATTTCTTATTTTTAAAATGCGTTTTCTACAGTAGCCTTGTGAAGAATTAAATGAAACTCAAAAGGACATAGAATTCTGTAGTTATTTTAATAGAAATATTACCTGGAGCTATCATAATTTCGTGTTTCTTCGATCTGATCCTAAGAAAGGTTAGATCATTCTGAGGATCGATATCTCTCACCGTGCTCCTGGCTTTCGTGGTGAGCTGATGGAGAAGACCTGCGTAGTGCACTGTTGTAGAGTTATCAAGAGTTGTTCTTATTGGAATTCCTGCAAACAAATAATATTCTAATCATCATTCAGTTAAATTGCATATTCTTCATATACAGCAGTTCATAAGAGAAAAAACAAGCATTTCATATTTTTTTCTGGTTTGTAGCAGGAAGGAGTTATGTTGATTTCAGGTATAATTTATATTAATCAGTGGCAATTAAACATTGAGTTGCCTTATGAAACTTATGAAAGAGCCTAATTTCCATTTAAAGCTTTGAAATACCCATGGAATTCCTTTCTGTAGTACTTAAGCAGTTTCGGTGCTTCATTGGTTTAAGCAGCATCATTGTATTTGCATCTGGAAGGATCTAACCCACACTTTAACTGCAGCGTTTGGGCTGTGCAGTGGGAAGAATTTCACATTCCCCATCAAATACCAAGAGCAATCCAAGGGCAGAAGCAGCACGTCTGCATTTGGCAAGGAAAACCATCCTTGGAAAAATCCCTTCCAATTAGCAGCAAAATATTAGCAATTTTTGTATTGATCCCAACTATTAAAAATATGACCACATAAGTCAAGATGAATTTTTGATGATTTAATGAATCATAGGCTACCAGGTGAAACTAAAAACAGGGTTCACAGTAATCATGCAAGTGTGAAACTGTTTGGCTTTAATAAGCTTGTTCCACTAATAAAACGATTATCTGACCTACTAATGAAGACAATAGATTACAACCTGGAAAGGCAATTTTCTCTTTGCATACATTTGTATTGTGTGGACAGGAATAAAAACCAGAGTAACATGACTTAAGTCAAAGAGTTTGATTATGAAAGAAGAATTAACAAGCAAAAATACTTAATGATAGGTAAATAATGAGAAGCAAAGGAGTAAAGAAATAATAGAACCACTTCAGATGTTAGCTATTCCCTAATTTTCCTAGGAAAGCATTATTTGAATCACTTGAAATCTGTTTTGTCACTTAAGAAATGGCATCGGTAGGATATGTAGTATAGAGAAGCATCCAGAATGACCCAGTACATCCTTTGTGTTTAATGTTTATTACACAGAGATTGAAACTGATGTTTTAATGGAAACAAACAGGTGTTCCCAAGCACTGCATTAGCATGAGAATATCTATGTAATCACAGCATTAAATAGTAAGTCACTTAAGAGCGGCAATAAATTCGTGTCAAGTTTATATGACCTTGCATCTGAATGATTGCTTCAACAAATACAGTACTTTTAATGAAAATGGTAAATGTTAAATGATCCTCTAAGGTCTAATAATAACATGAAAATGAGTTGACATGAGTGCCATCCTTAGATTAAAGCTGAGCTATGCTTACTTTAGAACAAATTCTCTTTGCCTCCGACACCAAATTAGAGAAAGGCAAATAAATCCTTCATTAGAAATGCTGGAGTGTGATCCTTCTCAACTGTGATGGATAATAAGAATTTATGAAATTTTCCAGATAAACCATGTACAGTGTTTCCATGAACAAATCAACTTTCAGCATTAAAATACATGGCAAACAATGTTTGTATCAGGAAATTGTCTATTTCATGCTATTATACCTAAGTGTACCTACACTGTTACAAAAATTCTAGTAAAAGACAACTGTTTATGTTAAGGAAGAACAGAGAGCTCCATCTTTTTAGGGAACCTGAACAGTCTAAGAAACCTCGCTGCTGACCCGTGGTTTGAATGTTTTTACTGTGATTAGTTTAAACTGTAAATTTGTTTTAAATGTTTCGGGATAGAGAGAAATGAAATTTAATTTTCTACAGAAAGATTTGAAGTAATTTAGATTGACCAGTGCTAATTATGGATATTTGGAGATGTTACCAAAACTTAAAACTACACATCTGCCTTGAGGTTTAGTTTGTGGAATCCATCTTCTTGGTAGCTTGAATACATCCCTCATGGAACAGGATTCTTCCATTCACATCTGGCATCTGGTGTCAAAACATTTCTAAATAATAAACTGAAACCAAAATTCCTGCACTAATCTTGTCCATCAGCTTCTATATGTGTTCTACAGGTTTGTGAGGATGAGGAATTCTGAACAGGACATGGGGGGACTTCATACCTTACCATGGATGTACCTTGTCTAACGTGCAAAAAAGGAAAGTGGAATGTTCTTCCTCCTTTGCAAATCAAAATTGATAGAGAAGGAATCCACACATATGCCTGCACCACCTCCTGGAGGTGTCTGGCATCAGATGAAATTTATATTTTGGAATCCAAACCAGCCTTGTAAAAAGCATGCTATTGCCCTAATTCTGCACAGGTGCAATTGAACTGTCCCTCAATACCATAGAACGACCACAGGTAAAGGTGGACTGAGGTGGAACACCTGAGTGGGAAAGCATGCTTCACTGCTAAGAAGTGAGCTGTTCCAAGTAAAAGAACGTAATAAAACTTGGTTATTTTTCTGGTAGATTACATTGACATTTTTGCCTTGGGAAATGCAACAGTCTGTGAGCTCAAAAAGGATAATTTGTGTCATCTAAGTGTTTGATTTTTTTTCCGTTCTCATCTGCAGCTTAGTTTAAGTTCTTATTGGATCAAATCACATTCTGTTTACTGTAACAGGGTACAGAAATGGCTGAAACAGTTCTTGTTCTGAAACCAGGCTGCATTTCAGCTTGGTGACCCACTGTAGCCAGACATGGGCACGCACAGGTGCAAAGCAGCTTCTCAGTTTCCATTTGCCAGGCTACGCGCTTCTCTTGACCTGCATCATCTACGCTGTGAGCAAAGGCATGTTTTACATCACATGGCCAGGCACACAAATTAAATTGTTCATATTTTCTAAAGACTGAATAACATTTAGACTTCTTTTGTTGTGTTCTTTTTTCCTCTTGCTAATCTACTGTTAGTGCAATAGATTTTTTAGGGGATCATAGAAGTGAAGGAGGTCAACTAAATTATGGGCAAGGTAAATTGAGTGAGTTGTCTTTTTTTTTTCAAGGAAGGATCAAAACAGATTAACCTGAGAAGCCAGGCTTCTGGAGAGTGACTTCAGTGACCGGTTTGGCTTTTGGCTTGTAGTCTTCAAGGATCACAGTCAAAGCTGACCTGACATGAAATTTGCCCTTCCTCCTAACACAACACACCCAAGCACAATTTAAAGAACTTGTGAATATTTAACAGGGAAAAGGAATGGCTCCCACAGAAGAAGACCAACTTTATTTAGTAGATTCTTTTCTCCTGGAGCTTTTGTTCTACTGTAACTATTCAGAGGAAGAGGGGTGTGTGTGAAATGCTAGTAAATTTCCTTGCATAGACAAATAATGTTGGACTACAAAATCCCTGCAAAAGTAATAGTTAGTGCCATGCATTCTGCCTCTCTGTAACTTCCCAACAAAGGTTCAAGATCTGGTTCTGAAAGATACAGGTTAGTTAGACAAGGAGGATAAGTAACAACATGGGACTCCTTAAGTTAAATGAGGTTATTTCTTCAGAGAAGACTTGATGTCAAGGGTCTGCTCTTAATTTTTCTGCTTTCCATTAAGTCGAATGAAAAGCTACATCATATAGAGAGCTTCAAGAAATGGCCAAAACCCAAATATTCATGTCTTAAGATGAAACATGGTGTTGAAAACCATGACATCTTCATATCACAAATCGATTGCATTAATACCTCATAGTGTGCAATTTCGTGCTTAAGAGTTACTATGCTCATTGCTGCTACCCAGTTTGTTACTCGGAGGAAGGTCAGGACGTTACCTTCGGCGTTTATAACCATAGTTGCGATAACCCCTTTGTGGGCTTGAATCCTCTTGAGGGTTTCCTCCACTTCAGCCTGTGAGGAGAGAAGACACCACAACACCCAGCACCCACCACACCTCGGCCCAACGGCGAGCGCCGGCCCCTGTGAGGAGCCCACGGGGCCGCCGTGCCTAAAGGCAGCCCGGGGGCTCTGTCCTCCATCCCGCCACGGCCTCCCGCCGCCCCCGGTGGTTCCCCGGCCGCCCCATTGCTCTCCCATCACCGGGAGGGAGCGGCGCCATTACCATGGCCTCGCCGCTGCCGTTGCTATGGAGCGGCGGAAGTGACGCCGGGGGCGGCAGCGCGGGCCGCGCGCGGCCCCCGAGGAGGAAGGTGGCGGTGCCACCTGGCTGTGCCTGAGAGCCCTGTACAGGGCTGAGCTCTGTCCTATGACCCGAGGGATGGCTAAAAGAACCGCCCTAAGAGAACTAAGAACAAGAACACCTGTCTTAGGTGCAGCAATGGCCCCAGGCCCGGCCTTAAATAGAGCCCAGAGGACGTGAGGGGGGGTGGAGCTCCCCAGGTGGAGCTCTCCAGGTGGAGCTAGTTAGGGAGGTGAGGGCTTATAAGTGCCTTGAGGGGCCCTACAGCCATTAGTATGGTTCTGCTTTGAGCAGCTGCGTGGCTGAGCTGTGTTGGTGGACTCTGGCTGGTAGGTGAAGTGAAAAGAATTTAAGTTGTCTAAATTGTAGCACGGGGAGATTTGTGTTAGTTTATTTTAAAGCTGAGATTCATAGTGATCAAATCCCAAGCGTATTGGTGTAGCTACTTTTCTTAGAAATAAGTGGGTTTTTTCTTTCTGTGCATACAAGTGTTGCCTTGTCTGCTGTTGTCCCACCATGTGGGTGTGCAGAGCTTGGCTTTCACTAGTACGAATGTTCTAGTCTAGCTATGCTATGGTAGATAAGTGAAGTGCCTTCACAAGAAATATTGTGTGCTGCTCTAGTTTGCTACACTTTTTAAATTAGTGTAGGCTATTTTTATAATGCTGTAGTGTAAATAAGTCACCTATGTTTCTATTTTCCTTTACTGAAGTAGTAGGGAAATAAATTTAATGTGTGAGGCCCTTGAAGAGCTATCTTAATACACACAGTAAATAGTATTGAAATGTCCTAAATATGCCTATGTTTTTTTTAGGGGTGGGCTCACTGAGTGTTCCCTCTCATTTATGCAGCTTTTTAGAGTCTTGTCACTAGAGTGACTTCTAGCTGCTCTGTTCTAAAGAGTTGGCAAGTTTAGGTTTGGTGTTTTGAGAAACCAGTAGCTTCACTTTGTTTTTTAAACAGAGAGGCCTTAAGAACAAATTAACAAGCTAGTTACTCATCTTCAGCCTTTTTTTTAAGAACCCAATTGTATTTGAAACTTATAGCAGTATATCAGCATGCAATTTAATGCAGTTTATGGCCCTGTGTTGGCGAGAAAATAACTTCAGTGTGTGGGATTGCCTTATCTATTGTGACAATATTATTCTAGGCGTTTATTAAATTTTGGACTGGCAGGGACAAACGTAAATCAGAACTGTTGAAGCTGCTGTGTATTCAGATAAATGTATAATGGAAAGAAAAATCTAGCTTATGAGGGAAGGGAGAAATCATCAGAAATATCACTATGTTTACTTTGAAAGCTACTATTTTAGGAACTAACCCAACATCCTATGACATAGTGTGGAAGGCAGTCAAGAAAGCTGTGGCTAATACTGGTCAGTGATTGTATCAGCTGTGTGAGTTTTCACCTGTGAACAGTTTAGCCAGCACTGAAATTTGCATTGATGCACCTGTGCAGTTTTGTTAAAGTAGGAAGCATGGTGTTCTGAATCTTTGGAAGTGAGCTCTAGTTACAGATGTGTTTTTTCATTTTTTTGAACAATTGGAAGCACTGGTGCATGATTATTGAATCTGACTGGAACATCTGCTGGGGAATTTTGTTTTAATGCTTTTAAATGAAAACTTACAGCTTATACAATATAAACCTGGTCCTACTGTTGGTGTTGGTCACAGGAATGATCCTTGCTATTACAGTCCAATTAAAGTCAGCACACTGTAGGATAACATTGTAAGGGATAGTGATGATCCTATCCCTATTAATTGGCAATTCCAGGGATTTAGAAAAATGAAAAAGAGGCTTTTTTTTTACTTTACTTTACTGTGCTGCTGTTTTCTAATTTTCAAGGCTTCTTTCAAGACCATGCTTCATGGATGCAAGATGCCTATATGTCTTTTTAAAACCAATAAAGATATCAGTTTAGCTTTGCAAAAACAATACTGAACTGTAGCCAAAATTACAGCTAGCATGATGCAGGAGTATTCCTGGAAGCATTATTTATGCTCAGCATGAGAGAGTGAAACATGTGGACTTTTATAGACACTCAGATAGGCTTTGTCTCAGGCTTATGCACATAACAACAAATGAAAATATTTTCTTGGTTACTTGAAATTTAACTGACAATTCTGACTCCAAGCAACATAATTATTCTTTTGACGTACAGGAGTGAATGTAGTATTAAGAACTTGGAGAACAAGAAGCTCCTCATAATCTAGGAATGGAATCTTGCAAGTGCTTATCTGTGTGGATAAGTTTAAATATTTGCTGGTAAATGTAGCAAGTGAGAAGCCTGAACTTCAGGTGCTTGCATTTGTAGTCTGGTGCTTGAACTAATTTTGGTGTTTATAGTTAAGATTGAGGGGAAAAAACAATTGTAAGATGGAAAATACTTAAAACTTTTCTATTTTTTTTTCCAAGCTATGACAGAAGATATGGTTCTCTGCATGGAAAGTAGGAAGAGGATTTTGCTAGTAAGTACATGTGAATTTCATTCCTTTCTTGCTGCTTGAACCTGGAGACCCAGGAAGAGGGAGGGAGGGAGTGAAGTGCCATGTTGTTTAGATGCTCTGAGGCACTTGGGCTACACTGAAGTGCTGTAAACAATCTTGATTTGCTGCCAGCCATTATGAAATAGCATAAATCAATTAAATTCAGGAAGAACTTAACCAGTAATCTTGATTACAAGTGACTGTAAAAGTCTGCCAGCTATTCTGATAGCTCCTTTGCCCATGCTGTAGGATTTTTCCAGAAGTTTTGTTGGCCTATAAAATGGAATGAACTCAAGCATAGCCAATAGTGATGCTGTTGATGACCCTACAGTTAGTTCTTTCAATTTTTTCCTCTACGTTTTTTATTTCTAAAAAGTAGTCTCCAAGCTAATTCGGTAGAAGCAGATAATGGGGCACAGCGGCTGAAAGCTTAGAGTGCATTCTTAGTACACAGCCCTTACAAATAGCTAAAATAAATGACATTATTTGGTTCTGCCTAATTATTTTGACAAAATACTGAGAGAAAGAAAAGTACAAATTATGTTGAGGTGTATGAAAGTTTGAATTTTAAATGCAGATTTGTTACTATAAATCCTGCTGCTGGTCAGTCACACATCAATCAATGAATGGGAGCTACAGTTTGGATTTATTGCCTGCAAACTCTGTGGAGCACTCACACTGTGAATATTCTCAATTAATTCTTGGCCTTTCAGTCTCTGAGGAGCTGTCTCAGAGTTTTGTAGAAGTAATGAAAGAATCAGACTTAGCTACTCCCAGAAGGCTTCAAGAGTACAAATGTTATTTTGTGGCAGTTGCAGAGTTAAGTTATGGGGGAGATTTTGACTGAAATAATCAAAAGTGAGGTTTGGGGTGTCTCTGGGTGGAGAAAGTAATCAGTAGGGTGGTACCTATCTATTGCCTCCTCTTTTATTAGTCCTGCAATGAAGTCAGTTTTGGGGCCTCCTATGTGTGAAATCTAATAGAATACATAATTTCTATTATTTAATTAAAAATCTTTTCCCTTTCACTGATTGAAATTTGGCTTTGGTTTTATTAACAGACCTCCTTTAAAAAGGTGAAAATAAATGAAAGCAGTTACTCATCCTGCAAGGTTTTGAACAAATCTTGTAGGGAAGGTCCTGCCTTTCTCCATCTGAACAAGGTCTTGCAGTGTTTGGATGAGCTCAAGGTCTTTCCCAATGTGACTTGATAAAGTTTGATTAGTTCTAATCTTGTTACCTCCATGAATCCAAATATTATCAACTGAGAAAGTATATAAGAAAAACTGTGTCATGTAGGCATGTATGAAGCAATTTTAAAGTTAATTTGTAGATAAATGTTAGAATGAAAATATGCTCAAAATATTTTTTTTTGTGTAAATATTTTTCCACAACTTTTGAGAGCAGCTTTCCAACTTTCTGTGTGTTGTATGAGGGATTTCTATCTCAAATCCTCTAGATGGTGCTACAGCTACGGCACATGGAAGCGAACTCACCATTAGGTTTTGTATCTTGCTTGCAAAAAATGCTACTTCACTTAAGATACACGTTGTACGAAAGGATTAATGACTTCAGGTACGATACTGTTTACAGGTTTATGCAAGGAGGGATCAGCATAGGGAGATTACCTGTCCTCAGCAAGCAAAAGTAGAGCATTTTTTAATAGAAACAGAAGTTTTGCAGGAGCTGTTGTGTGGTCAAATTATCCCCTCATCTCTTGAAGCCATACCTTGAGTGCTGAGGAGGGCAGGGGTGTCCCCCTGTAGCCCGTGGTGTTGATGAAGTGACAGCAATAAGCCTCTTAAAACTCCCAGCAGATGTTGCTGCTTTTGTATGCTAATGGGAACTTCATGAACCATTTTCTCTGCCTTCTGCGAGCAGATGTAAGTACATGAGAATAGCTTTCTTATATCAAGAGCAAATTGATAATAACCTTGGTTCAGTTGTAAGGCAGAAGCTGTAGAGGCACTTTATTTGGTAATTGCAGAAAGCTTATGCAGAACTTCATCAAAATTAATTTTTTATGTTCTGCTAACTTTTCTTGTACTGAAGTAGTTAAGCAAAATCTGAATTTTAAGCCATCCACTCAGAGGCTTTCAGGTTGGCATGTGGACTTGCTCTACTACATTTGCTTTATCAGTGCTGTTCTTAAGGTAGCCACTCCTCTGCTACCACAGTTATTTCAGTGGGTAAATTGTAGTCAGAGTGGGCACATCAGCTTATCAGTAGTATTCCTGAGCTTTTGGTGACCTAGGAGGATGCTTTGTGTGATCTGCTGTGGGCATGCAGTAAAAAGGCTTGTGCATCACAAAGGAGGATGCCGTGCCATATATGCTACTGTTCCACAGTCTTGCCTTGATAGGAAATACCCACTGATGCAGTAAGAGTTTAGAGGATGATGACTGATGGCTGAATCATACTGAGGTTAGTGCCATTGCTGACAGCGAGGGCTGTGCTTGTGATTAACTTCTGTGGAAACACTGTGCTCCAGAAGTGCAAAAACAAGGGCATAACCCAGTCTGTTATAACTGAACCCTATGTTAAGGTTGAGGGTATAGACTGTGTCCTCTACAAGAATAAGAATGAGCTTGACCATCTTTCCCAGACATCTGTCTGTAAAAGGGTTTTCAGACAACTATAAAGGAGTAGCCCGAGCCATGGAACTGCATTTTAAAACTTCATTGCCCTTGGGTAATTGCATCCTTTCTGATGTAAGTTGTCACCTTGCATTTTAGATTCCGTCCAAGGCTGGACAAAATTTGGTCAGCATTTTCCAAATAAGTAATTTAAAGTGCTTTTTTGTACTTCTATTTTATGACATGAACTAGTGGTGCCCTCTCTACTTAGCCTATTGAAACATCTATAATATTCTTCATAGAGTAGAGTTTCCTTACTGGCCATGTTTCATTTTGGGCATCAGCTGTCTGTCTGAAGTCTGGCTATAGTTTCTTTTAAATGTTGCAATAGCAGTTCTGAGATGACTAGTGACTGCAGCTAAAGGTGGGTATTTTTACTTCCTGAGATGTCTATTTAGTCTTATTTGCCCTCTTTAAAATGCAGCTGTCCTTTGATTCAGAAGATATGTGAATGACCACAGCATCGGTAGTCTCTGTGTGTATTTTTCATACTGCTGAGGCATTTTGGTTTGCAAGAACCACAACCTTCTGTGACCTCTTCTGGGTGCTAAGTGTGCATATCTACTTTCAAAAGTTCAACGGAGATAACCAGAAACTAGATAGTTCTGTGCCAACCACTGGTTAAAGTTAAAATGCCTGTTTTAATACCTTGTGTGTCTGCAGTGTAGTGTCTAACCTTGGGATGCAGCAGGCTGTAGGTGCGGGTGAAAGGTGGGCTTGGGGCTCTTCAACAGCCTTCTTCCCCACTCTGGGTGTTCAGGTATGAGATACAGCATTAAACTGTGATGGCTGGCTGTAGTTGCTGTCCTGTGGGAAAGAGTGCATGCAACTGGGCTCCTGGCAATTTGTGACTTTATGTATAATCATCAAAAGCCTGGACAACTGCCAATTGATGGGAAACTAGTGAAAAGTTGGGGAAAACTTATAAATGACATTTTTTTTGGACAAGAAAAGAGCTATGTTCCCCAGCACTTGAGTGTTCTGGGTCATCTTTGATGAAAGTCCCAATTAAACTACTGTCCAAAAATGCAACCTGTAGTTTGATGATGCAATATTCTTATTTGTTATTTCTTCATTTCAGTTTGGTCCAGAAGTGAGAGTTCCAAAGTGTTATTAAGAGTCAACACTTGTAAACCAAAGAAATCTGAAACCGCTGCAAGCATTCATGCATAATTGGGTATAATGAGATTTCTCCATCACTAGTGATAACAGCTCATTTATTAGGGTAAGGCTGCTTGGAGCACTTTTGCTATTAGGAGTGTATCCTAAAGGCTTTTGTAAATATAAAGAAGGTTTGCAATGTTGATTGTTGGAGTTATTGGCACCATTGCTCATAGCAGGGATGAGGAAAGCAGTTACAACAGAATTGAGTATAAGGCAGATTTGGTTTTAATTTGCATTTGTGGTTATTCTGGAAAGGTCAGGATTCCTGATCTTAAAGAAAAGCAAATGGAATTGTAGAATTTTTTACATTACTAATCTGTTTGAAAAAGTCTGTGTTAATAGATGACATTTTTTTTCCCTGAATGCTGCCCCTTGTGCATGGCAGGAGAATGCTGTTCCCAGTAACTCCTAGACTGGATTACCTAAAAACCAAGAGAAGGGGAGCTCTTCATAGATACACTTGTTCTGAAATTCACATCCGTTACTCATCTGACAGAAAAGTTGTTGTGAACTTTGTCTGGTGTGAAAACTTTTTGGTTTTTTTTTAGTTACTTTAATAATAAGAGTTAATGCAACTAGAAACTTGTTCTTTTGATATTGATGTGAATCTTGTATTGTTTTTAACTTTTTTTTTGTAGGCATCTGGGTCCAAAACCAGAAATAAATTCGGTAGTAAACCAAAAATATTTTAGAGGTGATACATAGCCATTGTGAAACTTTTTGGAAGGAGTAAGGATTTGTGCTAGATGGAGTTGTTTTACAACCTGGCCCTGCAGCCTCACCAGTTGCATTCTTCCTGTGTGTGTCACTGTAAGGTAGTGCCTTGGTCACCTTCAGCTCCATGTCAGCTAACAGCAACATGCATTCTTCAGTTCAGCATTTCTACAGCTGGAAAGCTTAGGAAAAAAGCCAACAGAATGGTAGTGCTAAAG
>BJBW01002577.1:82546-99889 GCA_004320125.1 Scolopax mira
AATCATCACTTGTGGGATCCTGTGTTCTCTTTCAAGTGGACACTTCAGCGCATCGTTAATAGCAGTGATCCGTGCTGGGAGGGCAGGAGCTTCTGCCAAGTGCCAAATGTTGAAGGCACTTTTCAGTCTAATCCAGCTCCTCCTTTGTGTATCTCGGTAATATTTTCTCAAAATCAAATACTTCATTTTTTTAAATGTAAGTTTCCATAACAGCTTGCCAAGTAGAGGGAATTATTTTGTAATTGGCCTTTTGGAAGGTGCCAGTTATCAGAGTGCCTGAAGAGATCACAGCCAGGGATAGTATGTCCCAATACCCCCTTGAGCTCAAGGGAAGAAGTGAAATGGGAAACTGCAGTTCCAGATGGTGATGGTGACTTTTATCCTGACATCCTAATATCCAGGTTCAACTCTTCTTCATATTTGAGGCAAGCTTCCTGTCTTCTAAGCAGGTGTCTTAAACCTATATTGCACCCTATGTTTTGTGTGCCTTTTTCCCAGTCTCTCATTTTGCTTCTGTTTTACTTTGACCTGTTAAATATTTAAGTATTTTTTAAGAAAAGTTTTCTCATCTTGTCCACTGAAATTGCATGTGAATGAGGACTCAAAGCTGTTGCCAGCTTCCTTAGGTACAGCAGCTATTATAAGGAAATATGTTCAGTAGCAATGCAGTTAAACTGTTACCACAGTTTGGAAGTGACAGTGCAGAGTGCTGGTATTTACAGGTTTTCAGGCTGCTATTCTCTTGATCAAAGAAACGATCACTGCTGTGGTATGAGTCTGTTGTGTGACAGCATTTGTCATAGTGTCTTCTTCCTCCTCTCTGGGGGCTTCAGGGGCTGCCAGGAGAATGCTAGAATATCATCTCGGGTACTGATCCTGGGGTGTGCCCTGAGTACCAGCTAAAACTGTGTAGCTCGGGTTATTTAAAAAGTTTGATGCTGTACATCGAGTGTGAATCTTCCTGTGAGGCTTTTCATCTCTCTGCTCATGGTGCTTCAGCCATCATTGTCCATGGCAGCATATTACTGAGAAGTGTGACAATGACAGGTCCCTTATCTGCTGAGTGGTGGCATCGATGCATTAAGGGTGATGTTTAAATGGCAATTATTGGTCAAGGCAGACTGACGTAATGTGAAGCCATGAGAAGGTGAGCCTGAATTCCATACCTGAAGAAGATAAGCAAGCAGGTGAGGGTGTAGTTTGACCCCCTGGGTGTGTGCCAGCAGTCACACAGTTCCTTGTTATGATTCCTTCATGTGTTCATACATGCACTGTGCCCTCCTGGTCAAAGATTTTTTTTCCCTCTTGTCTAAATTCTCCAGTGAGCTTCTGTACTTTACCCCTCTCATCCTGGATTACACTTAATCCCGGTAGATTTTCTGTGACACAACTACCACCACACCTGTCATGCCTTTGGTGCACTTGACTCCTTGACTGATAAAATGATCAAGGTGGAACAGATACATGGTTCTGAGAAAAATCAATACTTCGAAGAATGTCCTGAACACTTTTTACTGGAAATTTTACAATTTCTGGGAAAGAACCAAGTCAAGCAATAGTTCTTGCAGTTGGGTATAGCCCTTTAAAAAGGGAGTGAGAGTGATTTAGAAAGTGCATTAGAAAAGGAAGCTTGTAGGACACTTTCTACTTCATGATACACTTGATTAATGTTCATCCTTGTTCAAAAGTACATTGTAGCTTGGATTTAATCAGCTGGTTGTGCCACAACAATGTAGCTCTGTGCTAGAAAAAACACTGCATTAAGGCATAAATATCTTAACAATTTGCTACATTTTCTAGAAAGCATGCTTAAGAACTAAAATTTTAAACTATTCATAAACGTCTTGTCAGTTGACCACTCTTTACCAAAGATAAAAGCTTTGAAGTCAACCTAAGATTTCATGTGCAGCTTTTGGCCTTGAACAAAAAGCAACAAAGGCTACAGATTGGAGCCAACATAGTACAGATCCTCCACTGCTCCAGCATTTGGAATCTCAAAATCTCTTGGGAAGAGCTATAATAATTCACTTGGCAGGTTAAGTACAACTGCTGCCACTTGTAGGCTTTTTCCCTGCCCAAATTTTTGAGAACAGTATTTATTTGGAGCTACCCAGCCTACTTTTTTTTTAAAAAAAAAAGTTTTTTAGGGAGTTTGATGCTGTTCTGAGCAAAGGAGCAAACTGGAGACTGTCAAATCACATAGTACCAGGGGGGCTGAACTCTGTCTCCTTTCTTTGCAGTGTCTTGGTTCTGTTTCCACTCAAATCAATGGCAGCAGTGAATTTTAATGGGGGCATGTCTGTTTTTTGAGAGTTGGTACAAGTTTCCAGAAAAATAGCAAATTAGTATTACATATAATTCCTGAAGAGGACTGGGTTTGATGTAGTGAAGGTGAACCAAAGTCAGGCACTATTTGCTAATGCCTGCAGAAGTTCTTTGGTAAGTCCTTGATCCTGAAATCTGCCTTCATTTTGAAGGTGAGATGAGTATCAGTGCTTCCATAGTGCATCAGACCTGTGAGTACTGTAGACCAGTAACTTGTGTCTGACAACATTAATTATATTGTGTTTTTACGGGTGCATAAGGGATATTTTGCAACATAAATGTTAAAAAGATAAAATAATTTTTTCTGTGGTAAGAGTTCATCTTGTTGGAGATCTTTAGTTCCTTAACCTCATGGAGAGCCAGAAGGTCTTGGCCTGTCAATGATGTGTCGTGTGATCTTGAGCAAACCCCTTTGCTTCCTTGTGCCTCTGCTTCCCCTCTCACTCCTCTGTCAGTTTTCCAGAGCACGGGCTCTTCTGTGGGCTTGCTCAGTGTCTAGTACAATGGGGCCCTGATCTCTGTTGGGACCTCTAAATACTACCACTGTATAAAAATAAAAATAATCCTTCTCACAAATAGGGATGCGAGCTGGGAATTTCAAAAGGGCAGAAGAACGAGTCAGTTTTCATGGATTCCTTTAAAAGTCAAAGTTTTATGTTCAGAGGCTTAAGGCAATTTTCTGAGCCCAGTCCTGTTGCTGTTGGCTTCAGTGATGTAGGACAGCAGAACAGACTCCAGAAATCTTCCATTAGATCTGTCTGCTCTTTTAGATGTCACAAGGGAGAATTTTAGTGCAACAGATTGAACCTCAGATAAGATTGTGTTGTAATTACCAGTGGGATTTATTTATCCAATTCTTTAAGCACTGAGTGGAAAAAATGCACATATATCCCTTAAGGAAAGGGAAATGTGTGTGTGTTTCCATTCTGAGGTAAGTAAAGAATAAGATGACATATAAGCATGGATGGGAAAAAAAATAGTTACTTATCAAAAGAAATATATACCTGTATCTATTACAATATCTAATACAAATACTTGGAATAGAGGTATAGAATGGCTGTAAAGTTTGGATTTTAAATGTTTTTAGCTATAAATGTAAACTAAATTAAACTGATAGTTTTAATTAAATTTGAATTGGCTGTGGTATTACATTGCTTTAAAAGCCACTGGAGACACTCAGTTGCATTTAAATTCTAGTATTTTAATTAGTGATATCTTCATCTATTATTGTGGTAACTGTACTTTAATGGATGTATTCAGTACTAAACAAAGCTACAAAATCTAAACAGCTCTAAGAGTGTGTTGATTTCAGCTACACTTTTTCCCTTGGTCATCCTCGAGGTGAACTTGGATACTAAAACTAAGCTTTAGAAAGAGAGCTGGGAGAATGTGTGATGGGACAAGACTTAAATACTTTCCCTAGAATTTAAACAACAGTTGGTAGATAGAGTTTTCTGATCTTGTCTTCCCACCCCTGTATCTAAGGTGCTGCTATACTGTCCATACTAACCAGTGTATCTTGCAGTATATATTTTTCCACCTGGTGTCCCAGGAAGAGAGGGAAGCAGTTACAGCTAAAATTGAGTTCTTAGGTGCAGAACCATCTTTCTCTCTGTTGGACTTACTGTCTGACTCTTCAGTCCTCTGGAAACTGAATATGGGAGATAGTGGTGGGTCTATGTTGTTGTATAATGTGAACTAACAGTGCAAAGTGTGCTAAAACTTGCTACTGATGTTATTCTCACTGTCCCAGACACCTTTATTGTGAGACTTTTGATTTTAAA
The DNA here is from genome assembly GCA_004320125.1 of Scolopax mira. Taxonomy (NCBI): domain Eukaryota; kingdom Metazoa; phylum Chordata; class Aves; order Charadriiformes; family Scolopacidae; genus Scolopax; species Scolopax mira. The sequence goes on from BJBW01002577.1 coordinate 86,656, forward strand.
GGGAATTTTGTTAGGATCTCCCTGTATTAATGAGGCTCCATCAATGTTGCTTGTCCCCCCTGTGGTTACCTTCATTGCATGGGCCTTGTTTTGGGTTTTCAGGGCATGTTTATTCATCTGGGAAAGAGCGGGTTTTGTTCCTGTATTTTTGACTTCTCCATATTTAGTTTCCTATTAAGAAGCTGTAAGCATCAGGGAGTGGCAAAAGACAGTATTTTACCAAATTTACCCAGCTTTTCCTTGGGAATATTAAATCATCTGTGGTCCACTAGTTGAGATGGATTTCCCATATTAATTCTATGGGCTACGTGACTCCAGAGAAAGGACACTCAAATGCCAAGTTGAAAAGCACTTAAGTTTTCCTTGTACTAAGGTACTGGGGAGGTTCTTGGCAGAAGTTCTTTCCTAGCTAAGCTGCATCAACATCCTTGAGTAGTTCTAAGAACTGCCTTGCTCCTTGGTTTCATGCTGTCCTCTTCTACCAGGTGCAGAACAAGCTCTGGTAAGGTCTCAGTGCTTTCCCTGGAGATTTTCCCTGCAGTTGTGATCACCACTTTAAGATTCTCTTATGCTGCTTTGACTGTGCTGTGTACTGTAAAGAGGCTGAGTCTGGGGGAGAGGATCTAACTGAAGGTTTTGGAGTAATTTCTGCAGAACCATATTGATTTCATCTCTATTAAATTCATTGAGTTTTCCCATAAGGGCTTTTTAATTTAACTGTTGCTAAAAAATGCTGCACAAATTACCTGGCAAGAATGCTGTGGAGTTATAAGCCCTTCAGGCAGTCCCTTAAAGGCAAAGCAGTACAGTTGGGTGAACTATTCACAGCCAGGAGTTTTTTATTCAATGAATTTACCACTTTGTCTGTTCACAGATTACTGACAAACAGCCACTGACTTTTTATGAATTTGTTCATTATCCCAAATTATTCAATTCCTGGTTTATGCAGTGCAGTTTTAGCTTCAGGGCTGCTGGCACACTGATCCCCAAGTATTGTTTGAATACCACTGTTTGTAATTCTTACAGAAAAGCCCTATAAAACTCAATAGAGGCCTGGTGTTTTATTTCTGGGCACATCTATAAAACTTAGCAGAAAATTATATCCTTACCATAAAATTCTATAGCTTGGTTTAAAGTAGTTATAATTTTCTACTGATTTCTGTATGGTTTTAGTAGCATTTACGTAAAAAAAAGTTTCTTCATCACTGTTACTTGAGGTTTTTGTAGTTTCTGAGAGCAGTGAGTTGATAACATGGATGTAAATCTTTGGGAATTGACTTCTTTTATTCTTGAGATCAATAGCTTTGGCTATTTGCTTAAATGAATTTAAGATATAAAATTCTCCTCTGCTAGGTTGTGTTGGCTTCAATTCCCTATCTTACCCTGTTTTTAAACATGTTCCCCACTGGCTTGTTCCCGGTGAATGGAGGTAGGATGTTAGTTTACCTGCTAACTCTGGTGCTCTGAAACAGATTTCTTTAGGTAGATATAAAAAGAATTAAAGCATCACTAGATGACACTTCTATAATGCGTTGGTGTTTCTGTAAGACATAATAAAATATTCAGTGCTTGAACAGATGGATAGAGCCACGATCCTTCTGAAGACGTTATTTTAAGGATGTGGATTATACTGGATTAATAGGCCAGTAACTTGGCAGAACTCAGCTTTTTGGTGTTTCAACTTGTAGAGCTAGTTATAATATCCAATGATTTAGCTGGAAGTTACACCATTTACAAAAGATGAAAATTAGCGTCTAAAATATGGATTATTTTTTTCTTTAATGAAAATTCTATTTCTAGATAATTCTAAGAACCTTAATTCTTTTAACTGCCAAACTGTTTCCTCTGGGCTAAACTTTGACAGATACTTAGGATTATCAGGTTAACATGTAATGGATAAAAGATGGTGAAAGGCTATGGAAGAGAAAGCAGTTGTTAATGAACGTCAGTGTTTCTTTTTATCCATCAGAAGATTTAAAAATCTTGACAGCTGTCAAGAGGGTATTACTGGTCATGATAAATTGTATGGTCTTTAAAGGAAAATTTTAGCAACACTGGAATTCTGTTGAAGTTAATGGTATCTTCTTCAGCAAGAAGAAATAGAGGTTGTACTGTGACCTCCAGAAACCCCTACTGCAGTAGATCTTAACAATGGTGTGTATGTTTTGATTTAGATTTGGAAGCTGGCACATGTTGCCATGAGTTCTTCAAAGTAAGTTCTATTTTAGCCTTAGAAAATTCATTAAAATGACCCAGGATGATTATACGAATCCTCCCTTCCATTTTAAAAGAAAAAAGGCATATAAAGGAAAACTATCATCTTTTATTAGACTGTCTCATAAAAATGGAAGAAATACTGACTTGGAGCATCTGTCATAGTAAAATGGTTCTAACAAAACCTTTGGAGAACTCTTTGCTTATTGGAATACTCTGTGCACAGTTGTTTCCCTACTGTGAGGAGAGAGCCTGCTTGAAGGAGGAATGGTAGCTTTTATGCAGTACAGGAAAACAAATGTAAATGGATCAATTTCTTATTACCCAAAGCAGTTAAAAAGAATGTTAGAGATTTCATCCACATCAGTTTGCTACATTATTAATAAAGTTATCATTAAAATCTCAATTGTTACTATGCAATGCTATTTGAGCTATTACAGTTATCTTTTATACTTAGCATGGGAATAACTGCAGCATCTCCAACCACAGTGTGTCACGGTATCATTCTTGAAAACTGGTATAAATCTGGCATTTCCTCCTTCAATCTGTGGTATCTGAGTGTTTAACAGCTTTAGTGTGCAGATGGCTTGGTTTTGGTAACCTGGTAAATCAGTGTAATAAAAAGATGGCATGTTTTCCTGTCACATGGTTATGAGAACTTTCCTGAAAACTCAAATTTAATATTAAAATGTTTTCAGAAACATCAGTTCTGGAAAAAGTAGTTATGTACAACCTTGTAAATGAACCATATCTACATAGAATGACTTTTAGTGGTTAAGTTTCACGTAAACTACCTTGGGAAGACTCTTTAGACACTTGGAGAAAGCTCATAAAAAGATTTAATCTCAAATATTGATCCCTTGAGATCAGAAGATGATACTGCACAGCCAAAATCCGGAATTATAAAATGTTGAGGTCATTCATGAAGAAACCATGCTTTATCCTGTGAGTTTACAAAGGATTTCTTGAATTTAACTTTTGTCTTTAGGTCTGAGTAAATAAACATATCTATCTTTTGGGTTTTTTTTTTGCTTGAAATGTTTAACAGGACTGAGGGCTTCTGCAGTTTGCAATTGTGCCTTTACTATATTAAAGTGTAGACCTGCCCTTGGCCTTGAGCCAGGCTTTGGTGAAAAACCTGAAAATAAACTTGTTAGAGAAAGTTACCTATTGCTGTCAGGGAGATGTTTTATTACTTGTTTTCCACAATGTATTTTGAACTGCATCTCTACGACACAGTGTTTCAGGTATCCTCACCTAAAATACCATAGAAATATTTTGTGACCTGTCACTGAAACAATTGGCCATGACTCGGTGTATGTGGCCTCCACTGCTCGAGTGTTACTGAAAGTGTCTGTGATGATGCTCTAGTCAAAGGATGTTTCCTGTGTTCTCAGCAAAGAATTCCTACACCAGTTCACAGGGCTGTTCCAGAATACCAGTTAGTGTTCTTACTGTCTTTTAAATGTGTGAGAAGCTGTGTTCAGTATTGGTTTTATGGGATTATTTTAAGTGAAGAACACAGTGGAAAAAGTGCTTTGTTTTGCTATTATTCCTTTCAGGACTTTAGGAAAGATTATTTGCAATGTCCCTGTGTGCTCTGATATTTCAGTCATTTTTTTCAAATGAATATGCCTTTGATTATTGCATTGAAGAGTGTCTGTCAGCCTATAGCGTGTGTAAATTTTATGATAATGGGAAGGGCTTAATGAGAGTAGCTCTCTAGCTAGCAGTTGGAAGTGATGTGCAGAGATCATCTAGTCCAACCTCCTGCCAAAGCAGGTTCACCCAGAGCAGGCCGGACAGGAACACATCCAGGAAGATTTTGAGTATATCCAGAGTTTGAATATCTCCAGACTTAAAATTTGCTAGGTGGTGAAAATATTAGGATTTCTTGGGTATACCATCATAGTTGCTTGTTGTCTTCTATTTTTCTTTTGGAATATATTTTACATTCCTGATATGCTTAAAATAAGTGGTACCTCTGAGGACTTTCTAAAGTAAGAAGCATAAAGAACCTTAACCCCGGGGCAGGTTTCCAAAGGACCCCTCATCCATCATTACAGAAATTATTTGTCAAAAGAGCTTTGTTCCTATTTTGACACCAGAAGGATTAGTTAGACAGACTTCTCTTGAGTGCTCAACAGATATCTGAGAATTCAGCTCTTTTATAACCAGCATTTCTCTGTTGGGAAAAATCATGCTCCTGTTTCTAATAGGCTAGAAAATGTGGATGGGGAAGTATCTGGCAACTAGTAAATGAGTCATCTTATAGAAATAATGACTGTCACTACCTCACACAGAATATATGTCTGGTGACACTTCCTAAAGCTATATGTGCTAAGCTTTTGGTGATACGTGTTCATTGTGTGCCTTTTGGAGCTACTTAAGGATATCTTTAAAATTAAATTATATCCTCATAAATTTTGTCCTTTGGCAGCTGCCCTTTTTTTCAGAAGTCTTAATCATGGAAATGTTTATGAAATTTGTGTCAGTGAAATCCACCCAAATTCATTTAATCAATGAAGGCATTGTTGATAGCTTTCTTTTTTTTCAGTAGTTACTCCATTGTGGAAATGCCAATTGTTTGTATTCCAGTTCTGCTTATGGTCAATGTGTCAGGCACTGAAGATACATAACCAAGGAAAGCCAAAGAGCTTAAAATTGAAGTTATCTTTATTGATGGGCTTCCTTGTCTGATCTTTTCTCTAGTCTTTGCTAATGAGGTCTTCTAAGGATGAGTAACATCTTTAGGCATGTGAATTAGGATTAAAAACCTTTCTCTTAGAGACCAAAATATATTGTTTATACTCCTAACTTTTCTGCTTAAAATCTTACATTTCTTCAGAAGTTGAAACCTATTGGTTGGGGTAGAATGGTCCTGAGCTATGGGAAACCTCATCCTCTTAAATCATTTTGTTACGGTTTCTGCTTATTCTTTTTCCAAAATATATTTTTGAGGAGTCGATGGCATCAAGAACTTGCTGTTTATCAGCTGATTACATCTTTCTGTATGTTTTGTATAAAAGAACAAAGCTCAGCCTTTTCAGTGGGGCTGAAGAAACAGACGATTCATCAAGGTGATTCAGAATCCTCTCACTGGATATGCAAGATTGTGCCAGTAAGGAAAGATAGTGTTTAGTGTCAGTATGGAAGATATTTCATTTCTCCATCTCTCAGCCTCTCAGGAAACATCTTAACCACCTCACACCAGGGGAAAAAATGTTCCCTGGAATACTTGAGAGCCCTGAGACATGTTTGAAATAAAGTCCCACTGGATCAGAATCTACCTAAGATGGGGACATTGTTGAAACTTGTATCCCTTTAAGGGAGATGCTTTGTCATTTCAGACTCTTCAGGAGAAGAAAACTGCAGTTGCTGATTTTTCTGTGGAATTTCCTGTTGTCTTCCTATAATTTGACATTGTCTATACTCTATATTTGGAGGAAGAGGTACAGTCCAGAAAAGATCAAACTGAACCCAAATTCTCTGCTTTTGAGTGTGATTAAAGAGTTGTATTTCCCCAAGCAGCCATGTTGCAAGATGCCAAGTGCAGAAAGTGTTAATCATCTGTACCTTATCTCTACGAGAAGCCATCTTCAAAGCAGAAAGGAGGAGAGCTCTACCCTCTAGAGATAAATGGCAAATCGTAAATAGTGCGAGGTACTCAGATACTGTGATTATGAGCTCTATAGAAATGCCCATAAATAATTCCAGGAGATGCCCAGATACTACAGCTTACTTATGAAAATAAATAAACCACATAAAAATCTGACAAAATGCAAGCTTCTCTCCCGTATGAGGACACTTCACGTTCTTTTTCCAATTTCTATTCTGAGAGCAGGACCCATAGTGCAGGGACCAGGTCCTCATCCTGAATTTGCAGTCCCTTGAGAAACAATGAAGTAAATCACTGTGTAAGATAGCATCATCCATCAAGGATGGGAAAACTCTTACAGGCTTACTTAGCTGTGTAGCCTTTCCAAGTTTTTGAATCTAAAAGGAAACAAAAAATGTAGCTGAGCAGAAACTTGTAGAATCTGAAATTTGTGAGTATTTGAATATGAAAGTGCGGATTCTGGTCTGAGACGAGCAAGAGGCAGATTGTCTACTGACCTCAGTGAGAGCATTAGGTAAAGGTTTCACAAAGGTGCTCACAGCAATAATGCATTAACTTCTGGTGAACACCCCTCTTATTGGCTGGAGAGCTGAACTGTTTCTTCAGCAAGATCAATATCTACAGGATAAAAAAACATTGATTGGAATTGCTTCTTGTTGTATGCAATATTTTTTTTTTCTAGGCAATTTTGAGCTGTTCTACTCCTCGTTAGTTTTACTTTCTCATCAAACATTTTGCTGTTATTACTACTTTTCCCTGACAGGCTGCAGGTAACTCTTGATGCCATTTGTGTGATGAGCAGGTTCAGAAACTCTGGTAAAATCATGTAATTGCTTTATCAGTGATGTTAGTGAGCCTCAATTGTGGTGAAATTTGGTTGCCATGTGGACAGCAATTTGAGAGCAAAGTCCTACAAAGAACTGAAGAGAATTTTAAAATATGAAATATTATTTGAACAGAGATTATTGTATTTGCCCAGCTTAACATGGCATGTTTCTAGGGGAGTTCTAGGGGAGCACATACAAATCCCTGCCTCATGAGTCCATGAGTCTTTTTTTTTTTTTTCCACAAAGACAAATGCTTTACAGTAGGTTGCCATAGGTTTTTTTTCTTGGGTCTTAGCAAGTGCTTTTATATCTCTCTTCTCATAATCCAATGTTTCATTTAAAGAAAATATTAATATTTAATGAGCATTTAGAATAGGGGAAGGAGAGCTCACTTTCTTTTATATTGTCAGTTTGATTTTTACATCGTTGCTCATAAATGAACTAACGAAATGGCCAGTGCACAAATCCAGGTTTGCTACAAGAAATACAAGATTGGAAGGGTAACCATCTTCAGCAGTTTAGGAATTCCATGTCCCATCATACTGGTGATAGAAAACCGATTTTAATTTTAGGAAAGTTTAGGTGCAAAGCAGTGGTTCATAGCTTTTGCAAGAAGGTATTTCACCTGGAAATGATGTAGGAAGAATTACGTAAGGAAAAAAGTACAGCTCCTGTGCCTTTGAAGATTCTTTTTATTATTAGCAGTCACTGGGAATTGACAATTCCAATGTGAGCAGCACACTAGAAGCTTCCCTGTGCATGGCATTCAGAATGCTAGAAGCAGTGTAAGTTTTCCTGATAAATGGAAAACCTCCCAGAAGGAAGAAAAGGAGGTGTGCAAGGGAATTTAGGCTTGGGATCTTGTAAGCTTTTTGGTTCTGGTGCTGCAACCATGAAATGGTTTGTAACATTGGAGTCAGGCCAGATTCTCCACTCGCTGGTAGCGGTCTCACACAGTAGCTTACTATGGGAAGAGAGTGAAATTTTGGATCTTGTGAAGATCCGAGTAATCCAGCACCCAATGATCTGTGGTCCAAGTATTTCTGGAAAAAACTTCTATTTTGATCTTTAGAACCAGGATGCTAAATCTCAAATGAGATGAGAATAACCTTCCATTTAGACAGACCTGTTCTGTCTTTCCAGAGCTGCTGGAGGCACTTTGGTTGGCACTTGGTGTGACATGGGCAATTGAACAGAACTCATTGACTCAAATGCAACTCCTTGATCCTGTATCTTGCTCTCTTTTCTATAGAAGATGACTGATGCTTATGGCAGTGCTCACGCAAAACCTTCTTTAAATCACCAGGTCATAAAAATGAATATATTTCTCTTTCTCTCTTTCAGTCTGGGTGGCTCCACTGTGTGCGTGGAAATTTAATTGGTTAGTTCTTCTCAGAAGTAATAAGAAATCACAGCAATCTGAACCAAGTACTTGAATTCAAGAATATTTTGGTATGTGGTTATCTTGGTAAAGGGCACTCAAAGGTCATTCACAGTTTAAATGTCCAATATGTGTTTTTTGAGGAAATAGAAATAAAAAGTGAGGAAACATGGGCTCACAGAAGTATTAAATATTCTATTCCTACAAACTACATAATAAATTAAGGAGAGAAAAACAGTTATAGTTTGTCTATGGATGGATTGATTGAGTATAGTTGTTTTAATGATTCTCTTGACATTTATGCATGTAATTAGGTAGTAGCCTAGTGGGCATTTATGACCAAATACCTGCTTGGAGTAGCTTACAGTTTCAGAGCAATCCTTCTGGTCTAATGGGGGCTGTCAGGGCCTCTGCCCACCTGCTGCCACAAAGTCTTGCCCTCCATGGGGCAGAAGTGTCACCTGAGCCTTGGGTTCTCTGTATCCTAACAGTGAATGCTGGTGGGGGGACAAGGGCTTCCCAGTGGGTCAGCTCTTCAGAGCTGCATCTCTGCAGCTGTGTGCAAAACCTAATAATTATGAACACAGTGTGAGATCTTAGCTGTTGTCTGCAAGTACGGTTCCTGCAGGTGGTGTTTGCATGTGGTTCTGATAGATGTGTGTGTGTACCAAACGGGATAGCTTTGTGCTTTGGGTTTGTGCAAATGTGGTCTCATCCCAGGAAGCCTGAAAATTAAGGTATTTGTATATTAGGATTAGCTGTTATGAGGATGTGTCTGTCTTGATTTTTTGCTATTATGAAAAGAGACAACAAGTTCATGTGGTAGAAACATCCTCTGTAATATTCTTTTCTGAATTTTTTACTATTAACAAATGTTGATATTTGGACACTGATGTTTTTCTGTTCTAGTCCTCAATTAAGAGCAACTCTTAAGTGAGTTTATTCTGCTATCTTTTTCTGAAGACCTGAAAGCCTGCCTTTTTAGGAATTGTTCTCATCGCTGCTATCTAAGAGAAAGTAAAGTTGGAAGAAAAAGAAATGTGGAAGTTCTTAATCTTTGTTTTAAGATATTTCACTAGCTGGGTCAGACTGTCAAATTGCTTGATGGATCTAAAACAAAGAGCAATGCTGTGAAAACATGTGAAAGACAAAAAGAGGTTAAAAGATTTTCTGGGGTCTCTGCACATTGAACAGTCATCAATTCTGTTACCAGAACGCCTCCTGGAATACATCTGAAGATGCTAGTGAGAACATGGGCTCCCCTCTAATTAAATTCTCATCTTTGCCCAAATGGTTGAAAGGGCAACTGTCTTAAACCTTTGAACTTTATTTGTAATACAAAGCTTCAATTAGATAAAAGACAATAATTAGCAAATCTTTTATCTTTGGGCATAATTAAATCTTTAAGGAAGGACATCTTAATCAATTACTTGTAATGACAAGTTCATAAATAAATTAATTCTTCCAATGAGTGTCTGGCAGAAATCAATGAGTGTTAAAAGAGATTCAAGATGAGGGGACACCACTATAGAAACACTGTAGCTCAATTACACTTGGTTTAAAGATTTTCATTTATAAAGTATTAGGTTGTTCAAAGGATGTATTATTTAAAGAGATATCATTAAAATATTAACCTCTAATATTGTAAAGGCTTTTAGTGGAACTTCCGTCTTTACATATATGTGAATTTTACTGTGGTTTATGATTAGCTCCTTGTATAGGTTCTCTACGAAAACATATAGTCAGTTTGATGCTGTCCTTGTCAAGTCTTGGGGTCTCATTTCATTCTGAAACGAAAATTTGTCTGAGCAGACTTGATGCGTGCAGCCTCATACCCTTCACTGGTGAAGATTCCCATCCGGGCGATAACTTATCAATTGAAGCTCATTGTGCTTAAATGCTCTTGCTTCAGAGACTCCTGCCTTTCTGTTCTTGTAACACTTTATACTGTAGCAGAGCACCTAACCAGGTACTGTTAGTGAAGGAATGCTAAAATGAAGAAATAAAACAAGGTTATGATAGGATCCGGTTCTCTGTTCCTATGAGTTCTTCTATGAGCTCTCCTTACGAATGAGCACTCTCCCTTTGGTGTTTCCTTCTTGGTATCAGTTGGGTCCCCTGATTAACAACTGCAAGTGGCCTTAAGCACACTGAGTTTTTCAAGCAAGCCTGACCTTGGAGGTGGTTGGGAGCTGGTGAGACCTGCAGAAGCTGAAGGGCTCATCTCGTGTTTTGTTTGCCTGGTGTTCGAGAGGGACAGCTGTTGGGCCAACCTGCATGTGTAGGTCTGATCTAGTCACAGCCAGTGTGGTACCTCTCCATTTGGAAGGTTGAGCACAACTAGACTAAACATGGGGAGATCTTGTGGTGGAGACAAGTCAGCAAAAGGAGTATTAGGGTGTTGCAGTGGAGAAAGATCTGGGATGTGCCAGAGCTTGAGGGTATAGAGGTAGGGGAGAAAGGCGGTGCAAGTAGAAGCCAAGGAGGTTGCATTAAAACTAGAGGAGACAAAAGCATGGAAACTGGGCTGTGTTAGACTGCTGCTTTGGTCTCCCTTCTAATTTAGAGTGAAAACCTTGTTTATTCTAAACTGCTGAATGGTTTAAATAATTAGTTTCTCCTGGCATACTAATAAGCTGCACTAAAAAATTTATTATTTTCAGTGGTGAGAAAATGCAGCTTCTAGAATGATCGATTCTTTCTGTTGTTGTGTGGGGCACTGAATATCAGATAAAGTTGAAATGTTAGCGATTTCCGATCTGAAACTTAAAGAGTACAACAGATGGAAAGTTCTATTCAGGTTATGAGCGTCCAGATCTGTCACAGATTAAAAGAAGGGTAACATACGCCAGTGGGGCTGGTCTTGATAGATACCGCTCTCTTTAGGATATAAGACAAGCTTGCCATCCTTGTAATCCAGTAGCCCTGCTGCTGACAGGCAGTATCTGCTGCCCCTCACACGTTGTGAGATCAGTTGTGACAACTACATTATAGCTCAGAGCATCGCTGGGCAGATTTGTTCACAACCTGTATGTTTGCTGTTCTTCATAAAGGTGATAGAAATCTAAACCTCTTGCCTCTTCAGATATATTCTCCCTTCAGAACTGTCATCCAGGATGTCAAAACTTATCTTTAGCAAGTTTCAGATTTAAAGGTTCTCTTATCAACACCTCCACATTCCTGTCCATCCCATTACGCTTTGCCAATGAGAGCCTTTGCGTATTGCATTTGAAGCAGGCTTTTGCTAAATTCCTTCAAAGGAATTGAAATAGTCCTAATGACCATATTACCTTACAGGCTTTTAAATGTTTCACCAGCTGCTTGATTCAATGCAGTATAAATTGTAAGCCTTTCTGCAGTAATCTCAGCATTTGTTTGGCAGTTAAATATTAACAGATTTTTTTTTCCTTCTCTCAGACAGTAGGTTCTTGCACCTGCTTAATTCCCTGCAGGGTTTCTTAGAAGCAAATGTTGTTTTCCTTTCAAGTGCTCTGGGTTTTGTTCTCTTGCATGTGCTTTATGTGAGGTCAGTTTGAAGAAGATTTAGGCTGATGGACCTCTGTGCATCTTGCAAACATGCATTCTGTCCCAGCAGAAGTCTTGATTGCCTGAAGGAGCTCGTAACTGCAGAGGTAACCTCTGGCAGAACTGTGGATTTGATGCAAAGGGATTAATTCAGTGTGATGCCCTTTACAAGGCTTCATTCTGTTACTACTATCCCGTTTTTCAGCATGCTGGTACTGTAGGCCATTCAAAAAGAGATGTAAAAGCAAAAAAAACCAAATAGAAATGAAAGAAACAAGTTAGTCACATACATGGGCTAAATATTGCAAGCAATGTAAGTGGTTAAACCAATACAACAGACATATCTTAAGTATTTGTCACCTAAGCACAAAGATGGACTGCCTCCCACACTTTTCAAAATGAATCTCAAATGTATTTTTGTCTTTTACAATTATTTCCATCAGAAATAAAGAATAAGAGAGATGTGATGCCTAGGGTACTTAAATGTTCTGTGATGTATATTGTAATAGCTATTTTAAGTGTAGGAAATACCCTAATAAGAGGCAGTTTGCAAGTGTGCTGATCTAGTTGATTCTTATCATAGCATTGTGCAAAAGAATTGGAAGACCATAGCATCATAGAATTGTTTGAGTTGGAAGATATGACAATAAAGATGTCTGAACTCTTAAGCATCTGATAAAACTTGAGCTGAGTTAGATCACTTCAAGAAGAGCTTAGTTAATACCCTCCTTCCCCAATTGTAACACTTTTATGCTACCTTTTATCTAAAGTATTTTGTGACCTTCACTAAATATAGTAGCTGATGAATTTAAATACTTTGAATCTAAAGAAAAAAAGCAACCCTAGTGCCCATTAGGGTTAAATATCTTTTAATGAAAGAAGTATACAGTGAATCAAGACTGTTCTTTGTAAGGAATATTTAACTAGCTGTAGATCTTTATCTTCCTCATATTCCTTTTTTAAAATTTATTTCCTCCCTACATCCCTATCTTCATGAGCATGTAAGATTTGTCCACTTGTTCATGTAACTTCATTTGGTGTCTGTCCCACATAAGTACAAGGAAGAAAGGTGTTATACTTCCTTGAAGGATTTATTTTATTATACTGTTTTACAAGCTCCAGTTCTGCAGAATTCTTAAAAAGAATCCAGTCTCATGCTGAAGAAAGCTATTCCCTTTCACCAAGAGGAATGGTATTTTACTTTTTAACTGCCTGCCTTTTATTTAGTAAGGTTCCCCTTTGTCAATTGTGTTATCTATCATATTTTCCCCTTCGATTTTGTCTGATAACTTATATTTGTATACATTGATTTTTGGCTTTGTATGATTCAGTTTTTTTGAAGCTAATGGCACATCTTCCTGAAGAAATACTACATTTCCAAGTCTTCTCTTTAGCTTCCCAATCCCAGTACTTCCATTGTGTCAGTCCTTACTAGAATAGCCCCTAAAATTGTGATTTTTACCGTCAGTATTCTTTGGTTTTGCCCAACAGGGCAGTAACTGTCTGCATCACCCTGCTGTAAAAATCCCAACTTCAGCATTTCCAAAACTCACTGCAACATATGGTGCAGGTATGCAATGCAGAATATTTAGTGCAGAGATTTACATTTCCTGTGTCAAAAGTATTATTTCTGAATAATTTGTCATTGATTCTCTTTAAGATTTTTCT
>BJBW01002577.1:100359-537423 GCA_004320125.1 Scolopax mira
ATCTTCATCTGAGTAAATTCTCTGAGAATTTACTTTTTGGTCTTGAAATATATTTTCACTGTCTTGAATTTTTCAGTCCTTAACTCAACCTTGGAGTAGGCTTCGGAGGGGTGTGTGTGTGTGTTAATTATTAATTCTAGACCCAAGGACCTCCAGCTCTGCAGTCAGGCCACTGGGATAGCTGAACACTGAAAGTATTAATGGAAATGATCCAGTCGTTGCACCGGCGGCATCAGCTCTGACGAACGTCAGGGAGTTTGTTTCCTGCCAAGTCTTCACTGAGGACTCAGTTTTCATTTGTGAGTGCAGGGCTCTGGGGCTTCTCAGGGATGTTATGTGCTTTCATTTTCATTTGTCCAGGATAGGAAATCAGTGCTGCTTGGAAAGGGTGGCATGTTTAAGATCCCACCCCCAATTACACTGGTGCCAATATATGGGAGTCAGCTTAAATATATCCTTCTCCTAACTACTGATGGACTGGTGCTAAGTGTTTATTTTGGCTTAAAGGGACACTGAGATGTAATCACAGGATGATTTTGTTTCAAATTTTCCATTCAGTGCTTAGTTTTCTGGCTGACTTCCTTGGCTGTGTGTTTCAACAGATATGTGCATATACATGGTTATCCAGTGGTCTGCATAAATAAATAATATTGCCTTTGCACGTTATTAATATGCATTTTCAAATAAATGTGTAATTTAAACAGTTCCTTGCAGATGTTACTAAAATATTGAGTTAAAAAAATGTGTAAAAACTGAACACATAGTTATTTATGGGTTTTGCTTGCCTTTTTTTAGGCTACTTTCTGGCTTTAAGTGCATTTTCTGGTTTTTTGGCTCTTAAGCATTTGTGCAGAAGTGCTGTGTGCTCACATCCAAGAGGTATGAATGCAGCAGAGTGGTTCCCTTTTTAATGACTGCAGGATCGTAGTGGATTTTTTCTAGTAGAGAAGAACTGGTGTTCAGTTGGATGTGTAGCCTTTTGATGTTCTGTAATGGCCCTCTACATTACAACTCCACCTTCTGGCCTTGTGAAGCAGCAAGTTGTTAGGGCAGGGTATATCATTCTTGCCTTTGGAAGAAGACATTTTTTATGAACATTGACAGCAAGGGCAGAAAAGTTACTTCTCTTATATGAGAGATCATGTTTCTTGTGAATTTGTGTATTCATCTTCAGTCTGAGTCTTGCAGTGGCCTGGACTAGCTTGTCAATACATTATCTGCAATTTTGCTTGATGATGTGTGTATGAAGATTTGTAAATCACTTTAAAAGGCTTTAATTCTTCATTTAGCATCTAACTTTCTGTGCACTTGTCCTCTTTTATACTGAGATCTGTAAAAAAAGAAAACCAACCCTCTGCCTTCTGACAGAGCTTAATCAAATTGATGCAGTCATACAGACTGGCATACAGAGGGTAGTCACAAGGTATAGACAAGTGTTGCTTATATCCTTGATTGTCTGTCAGTCTTTCTTCCTGGTGTTTGGTAGAAAAAAAATTGAGCTTGTGTGAGAAAAAGATGAATTCAGAAGCAGAAGATGACTGTCTGGACTGTTCTTCTACAAAAGATGTATCTCTTCTCACTCTTAAGACAACCAGTAATAGAGCGACACTCTTCCAGTTATACCCTTCTTGCAAGTGATGCTCTGGCTACCACATGGCTGTTCTGTAATTGTGGGGTGATGATTGTGTGATGCCAACTGGAAGGCAGAAATGAGGTTGGGCAATGCTGAACTGGAAGGCAGTGGTGCACTGATGCAATCTGCTTATTTCACCACCTTACAGCTGGTGAAGTGAGGTAACATCCTTGCAGAGACCTGGCTTCACAGGGGATAAAATGCTGCTATTGACTTTACAAGTAATAAAGATAGAGTTAGGTTTGGGGCAGGTTGCTGTTGGTTTGGCTTTTAGTACAACCCAGCTTCTTAGCTGTAAGTATGATGCCCTGATAGAAGGTATCTGCACGTCTAGCAAAGCTGGTAGGAAAGGGGAGGGGGGAATTTGCTGAATAGCTTTTGGGATTTGACTCCTAATTTTTTTCTTCAAAAAATCCCCAGAGGGGAAAGATGTATGGACTGGAATAGATGTATACTTCCCTATGAAAAACCATGACAAAACTTGGAGGTGCTAATTGAAAAACTTGTATTTGTTAATGGCCCAGTCATCTTGGTAACCCATCCAGAAAGATCTCATGTATTAAATACTTTCTAGATACTTTAAAAGATGTCCAGCTCAGGTGAGACATCCTGCATATGGAGTAGATTTCTCTGGTAAACTTAATGAAACTCGATGTCTCTAAACCAACTTATCAGTCAAATTAGAACTTAAAAACAATTAAGAGTTGCTAGAATATACAGCCTTCCAAGACCTGAGCATCTCTGACTCTATGGGCTCAAGCCAGGCACAGATGCAATTACTGAAGTGGGTCCAACAATTCCTTACTTGGGTATGAAGTATGGGCACAGAGGTTAGGTAGGGGATCATGGATTATAAACTTTACAGTTGACACCACTGTATATTCAAGTCTGAATTTTGGAATTTGGCTCAAAATACCCCAACTCTAGCAATAGTACATAAATACTTAAGGAAGTGAGCTGGTGATATAGCTGCAGTACTGTGTACTGTAAGCTAAAATCCTGAGAATGGGACTGCTGCCATTGACTTCAGTGGAGCCAAAAAATATTTCCTCATCCTTTTGCATGGTAATTAGGGTTGGCCATGAAGTCAGTTCTCCATCTGTATTGAACCTTGGGCCCTATGCTAAAGCCAACCCCATATATGTGGCTCTTGTTACTCTGGAATAGTTCTAAGATGTATCCCAGGTGCATACTGAGGGCTCAGCTGCCTGAGGAATTGGTCAAAAGGCAACTGTTTTTTCAACTCTTGTATATATTTGCAGGGAGAAGGAGAGGAGGAAGGGGTTGGGACCAAGCACGTTTAGGGATTGTTGAACTGCAAGAGGGCCATAGCAGAGACTGACCTATCTGGAAGCATTTCAGACCTTTCAGGGTCAGACTGGACTGCTAGAGAGCTGTGTTTTGGAGTTTATAATTGGTCTCATGAGAGGGATGATGCCTTTGATGCTGGCCCTTGCTATCAGCAATGTGGGCTGATAGTGTCTGAATGACTTGGCTAAATTCATGCAAGAAGCTGGTGCTGCTGCAAGAACAGCTTTTAACTTAGATTTTTCTGGGAATTTAGGTTAGTATTATAAACCCTAGACTTTGGTTCCTTGCATTTTCTTTCAGGCCATGTCTTTATTAGTGACTCCTGGGGCTGGCTAAAAGCAGTATTTGCACGAAGTTGAGCTACATTTTAATATTTCTTGTCACTTTTTGAAAAGCTCGGAATTGTGACTCCTTCCAACGAAGTAACTAGAGATGTAAAAATCAACAAAGGAAACAGTTAATAGGCTTCAGGGCAATCAGAGGGCTTTGGCTCCTACTGCAAAATATTAACGACTGTAATTTGACCTCTTAGCCAATTAATTTTGGCCAGTGTAAAATTCCATACACTAAATCTGTTTACGATACTTCACTATTCTAGGCATCTGATACTGTGCCAAGACCTTAATATGTCTCTGAACAGAGGTCAAGTCATGGCCTTAAAATGAAGACTTGAAATCTAAGCTGTGTGTGGGCGGGTAGCCTTGTGTCCCTAAGGGGCTTATGAGTTCCTTCTCTATTGCTGTATGATCTGAAACTCTGGTCACTGCTCTCTGTATTACCTTCTTGTATTTCTTAATCAAAATAAATCCTTTTTGCAGTTCAGAAATGACCTCTTTTTTGCAGTTTGTCCAGACTTTTATGTTTTTCACACATGGCTTTGGTTAAGCATGGGAGCAGTTATCTGTTGTCTGTGGTGCACATCTGTTCAAAAACTCATCTTCGTTACATTTCCTCGACAAGTATAAGTTATACCCACCTTATCATCTTATGCTTTGGGGTGAAACAGTTGTATCCTGGTCACTCTGCCTGGTGCTACCCAGTCATTTAACATTTCAGCTTCCTGTCTTTGGCTTTTGGGCATGAGTTGCCTTCTCTTAAAGTCTATGAACTCTAGTGAAATAGACTGATTTTGATTTTTTTTTTTTTTAAAAAAAACAAAACAAAAAAACCCAAAATGAACCAAAAAAAAAAAAAAGCCCAGCCAAAATCCCCAATCTGTTGGTTTTCTTTCAGCTTGCACAGTGAATAGTACTGGTTGCTGCATGGCAACTAAGAATACCAAGTTGTGTTAGGCTGAAATAAATGCTGGCTACTCCTGCATATGTACTGGCTGGTCTAAAGCCTATGGGAGTTCCTTTAGTGGGTACCAAGCTGTACATAAATGGTGTTTGGTTATGAGTTGGAGGGACCAGGACACTTGGGTCCCTGCTGTGTGAAACACAGGGCAGCACCCTATTGCCAGTGCTGTGTAACTGCATCTCATGGTAAGAGGTTTAGGACAGACAAAGTCTAAATTGCATCAAATTCTCTTAAAGTTGTCTGACTTCTAGGTAGTCAGCAGCAGGACTGCTGCTTTGTTCTCGAGAGCAGGTTGACATGTTCTATATCATTAATGAAAGAGCAGTTTTCTGAGCTACTCTGTACTTGTGTACTTGTTTTATTAAAATCTACTGTTGGCATGTTCTGAACAGTTCTTTGTGTAGGATTGAAATATTGTGCATGGTAAAGTTAAAGGTGTGCCAAGTAATCTGAAGATAATGAAAGAATGAAGTCAGGATCTGCTGTTCCACAGCCTTGGATGTGTTAGCAGTCACGTGCCTGAGACCTTGGGAAGCTTCTCTAAAAGGAAACAAAGTCTAAAAAAATTATATGAATCAGTGTCCAAAATGTTTGAATCTTTAAATAATGAAATAAAAAATGTGTCCTTCTTACTATTATTTGGATTGTCTTCTAAAGTATGTGGAAAGGTAGAAGTATGTAAAAGGCAATCCAATCGGAGTCACTTGGTGCAGAACACAGATTAAGATTAACTCAGGTGCAGGAATCACAGATGACTGATAATTACCTGCCAAGGATTAGTGTGTCCCAGTTAAATGGCAAAGTAGTACATCCATTGGGGACTGACCTATATCTGCCTGCACAGCACCTGGTACAACTATTGCTTTTACAGCAACCGCTCCAATTATTTGCCTATTACACTTTTATTTTATCTGTTGGCCATTACAGAAGATATTACTGTTTAAAAGATGGACTGCAAAGGCTTATAATGAGGAAATGCAGTCATAAAGCATCCTAACCTAGTACTAGGAAGCTAAGGAACTTTTGAGGCCAAATCCTTGATTTGTTTCAACCTATTCTATACCGAATTCATTGATTTGCCAGAAGTTCTCCTTGACTGAAAGGATTTCTCTTGGGGTTAGAGGGTGGTGGAGAGGGGGATGGGGGAGTGAAGGGACCAAAATTAAAAAAAAGCAGATGAACAAATTGCTTTAGTCATTTCCATTTTGGATTTACTTAGCCATTAAAACAAATGAGATTGTCTTTGTCTGTGATATATAGTTCCCAGCTGATGTAAAGGGTATGAAAATAGTTAATGGCTTAAAGAAACAATAGGGTTTTATATTATCTAAGGAGATTGTCTTTGTAAAGCTATTCCCTGGGTACAGACAGGTGGTGTTGAATTTTGTATACCTTGTATACTTGAAAGAATAAGAATTTTAAAATATATGACAAATAAATGACGAAACCTCATGCAGCAAAGGTTGCCTCTTGAAGTGGAAAAAGTTAGTGAAACTTCCCAGCCCCTGAATAGAGCTTGGTGGTGTGAATGGGGCAACGGAACCGAAGCTGGACAAACAAGATCAGATATATTTTCTGGGAAATTACACTTGTGTTAAATCTGCTTGCTTCAGGGGTTACTTTCTAACCTGTCATGGTAGAGCACCAGTGAGGTTCAGACTGGAGCACACAGCCTGCAATCTTTTACATCTGGGATACATAGACATATGTACAGCCCCTTCTGTCCAAGACAAACCTCTGCACAAGCCTTGCTTTGCTCATGATGTTGAGGGACAGGAGAGACTGTCACATCAGGCAAGTTTCTCCCATCTTTATAACTTGTTCCAGTATGGAGTGAGTGCAACATGTAACTAAAAACTCATATTGAATTGAACTGTATGAGGTGTGTGCTATCCCAGTATTTCAGGATTGGGTTAAATTGATTTTATTTTTTTAAATATGATGAGGTGAGGGAAAGAAAGGGCAGAACAGCATAGTGGATTCATGCTCCTCTCATTCAAGTGTTTAAGGTTTCTTCAGTCTTAGGAAAAGAAACTTTTTTTCATAAGGTGTTAGTCCAGAAAGAATACTATATTTTGTTTTTAATGTAAACGCTTTTTTTCAAGCAGACCACCAGATGGTAGCATTCCCTTTGTAATTAGAGCTGTAAAGTCTTAGAAGTGACTACTCTTGTTTGGCATAGGTCACTCGAGGACTGCTCAATATATAGCAGAATTTGTGATTTGTAAATAAGGAGCAATATTAGTTAACTAAGAAAAAAGGAAGGGGGGAAGCCATGGGTAATCTTAAGCCATGGGAGGCAATAAAGGGCTCAGTGGAGCAGAGGCTCATGCCTTGTGTGTTACAGATAAGCTGTTTGCCCGGAATCACAGAAATATCACAGGTGATTAAAGCAATAAGCCACGAGACAACCCGAAAATGTTCCACCTTTTGCAATAGCAAAAGTTACTGTTCAACAACAATGCTTTACAGAAACGTCAGATCTGATTTTGTTTTTTAAATGGGATTCTCAGTATCACTGACTGCAAAAAAAACTTTGTTGGCAAGTGGAGAAAGCACAGAGGAGATAGATTTGGGAGGTCAAAATTAGCTGGTCGTGTCTGGTCTTGGGCAAGTCTCCTCACTAGGGAGTGCCAAGGGTTCCCCTTTTTCAGGTGAGGACAAGATTATTGACAACCATTGTCATGTTCTTAGGGTGAACTCGAATACTACTCAAGAATGCAGTATTATTTCAGCTGCACGTGGATTCATTCACTGTCCAGAAGAATATATTTGAGTTGGTTTGTCTAAATGCTTTGAAAGCCTCATTCAGCCTCAGAATTAGAAATTGTGAAATTTTGCCCTGTATGAGAGTGATTTTAAAGGCAGTCTGACCAGAGAGCTTTATACAAGGAGTTTTTGGTCTCTTTCTGGACAGAAACCAATGGAGAAATACTACAGAAGGTTACAGTAAATACTTGCCTTTTAAGTTATTTAGCTGAGATCTGCTTGTATGTATGTTGTTAATGCTTTGTTGGAATAATCTTGCAAATTATATCAGTTTTGGAAAGCTCATGGCTGCATGTCTTACTGTTAGTAGCTATTTCCAGTTTCTGTTCCTAAAGAGTTACAGTGGAAGTCTGAGTCCGTGTACCATACGATCACCCACTCTGAACAAAGGAAATGGCTGTCATGCCAACCTATCTCAACATCTGGACGTAAAAATTTCAGATGGGTATTATAAAATTAACTGCTCAACCAGTGAGCTTCAAATTAAAAAAGACGGTATTTGCAGAATTTTGTGTGGGCAAGTGAAAGTGCAGGGGAAAAAAATGGATTTCAGATTATTTATTCAAAATGAAGGGGAAAAATAGTACCCTTTCTTTGGATAAATCACTCTCATTGTTCAACTGTGCAACTAACAATTTTAGTGGAAGTTTAAAAAAAATTTGTTAGTTTCATAGAACAATATAACTGTATACAGCTTGGGTTGTCAGAGTCTCAGTCCTAATTCCCCAGGGAAAACCCACAGTATGTCCCTGTTTATCTGTTGGGCTCCGAGTTCTTCCCCTGCCCTTCTGACCTCCTCTTCCCCTGGCCAGAATTCCCTCCCCTCCCATTAACCCAGCTAACTTGTGTCATCTTCTCTCGCAGTTCCTAAAAATCCTTCGTTTTTTGCCTGAGGGACAGATAAGTTTCCACTGGAAATGCTTTCTGCACCTGTGAGGATATAGACTGTGTAACTTCTGAGCTCTGGGTCTGCAATGTGTAGCTTTTCTTGTGCAGTGGAGGTGAATGCGGAATTAAATCTGTATCACAACATCAAAATAGTTTGCTCTAAATACGATGAATACTTGCAAAGTCTTGTCCTACAGTCTTTGAAGTGTACTGGTAATTACAGAACATGAAACTTGCTTTAAACTCTGCATTTGGGATGTTGAATATCACCTTAAATCAATGTCTGTGTGCTATATGTATGGGGCATAAAAGGACATGTTTGGATACTTTACATGTTGAACAGAAATGTGTGTTATAAGATTATGTGGTCCCCTGAGATGTGCACAAATAGGCAAAGTCTAGCCCTTGGGACTGAACACTTAAAATGTTTTTGAATCCTGAGAAGGCTCAAAAGCAAAACAGCAACTCTGCTTTGAGAGGCAAAGAGAGGTTAAGGAGAGAGCAGGTAAACTCAGTGAAATGTGGAATATTGCTGGAACTCGCTACCCTTTTTGTGGCTCCTGGATTGTTTCATATATTCTGGGTGTGATTACAGCGCTCTCTGCATCGTTTTCAAACCACTGAAAAATGAGCTGATTTGTATGAGCAGAAAAGACTTGCAGAACAGAGAGTTGATCCTACTACCAAAAGCAAAGAAAATATTTTAAGCTTATCTGTTTTTAATAATCTTTTATTAGAAATGCATTTCAGTTGTGTTTAAAGGGTCTGTTTTTGAGTTGCAAATGGCTCTTGTAGAATTTTGCTGAGACAACTAAAGGCCATTTTTTTTATTGCAACATGCCTTGTCTTTGATCAATCCTTTTTGATTCTCATGTATGTTTGTCATTCCTTGCAGTTTTAAGCTTTTTGTCTATCTTCTAGTGTTTAATCAATCATTTGTTGGTTGCATGTTTCAACTGAGTATTGAAACACTGCATTACTACTACAGTAGTAGGACTTCTGACACTTGTTTTTACTCTCAACTCAAATACCAAGACATTAGCAAAGAAAACGGGAGACACATGATCTCCAAACTTCTAACTTTTTATATTTTAAATGTGATCTGTGCAATATTTAGTGTCAGTTTCTTCAGTTGGGCTATGTGTGTTAGAATCAGGCAATTTTAGATGTATAGTGAAAGACAGATAAAATAAGTGAAATTAGAAAAACTCCTGGTTTTATACTCTCCAGTTTTACAGTGTATGTGAAGCACTCCAATTTCTTCATTTAAAATGTCTAAAAGCATTTCACGTGTTGCTATTGAGGAGCTCCCAATTGTGTGAAGGCCAAGCTGATGATACTTGGCTTTACAGTAGAATGTTCATCTTTAAAGACATGAGAGAGGTTTTCAGAGAAGATCCATACATAAGACGTGGTAAATAGTGAATACTGGATCTATAATCCATGCTTCAATTAAAACCAAATATCCAGCACTGTAGTAATGTTGTACCTATTTTCCTGGGTGCTCTAGAACTCTCAGTAGAAGAAGCTGGTTTTTTTTGTTTTGGTGTTATGTTTGGTGGTTGTTTTGGGGTTTATTTTGGTGCTCAAATGCTAAGCTATTCCTAAAGATTTCACAGTGTTTGCTTAAGTTTTGTGTGCATGGTGTTAACTAGAAGTTCACAGGACATCTCTGACCCATTATCCTGCATCCTCCCCTCAAGAGTCTGCTCTGCCCATTGCCCAATACCTCACCAAGCTTTTTTTCATGTGAACTCCAAGGAAGGGAATATTGTGATGCTGCCTCCTGCTGCCTGCCTTCTGTTTGAATTAGTTTTCTAAAGGTTATGCTTATAAATGGTTCACATGTGAAGCACCCTGTGGTGTTCACACAACTCCTCAGGTGAACAAAAGAAAAAAGTCTTCATATTTTGCTAATGTCACTTTAAAACATCAATGGCTTTTGAGTCCAGACAGTGAGCATCATCACTCGCTTGTTTAAAATGACCC
The DNA here is from genome assembly GCA_004320125.1 of Scolopax mira. NCBI lineage: Eukaryota > Metazoa > Chordata > Aves > Charadriiformes > Scolopacidae > Scolopax > Scolopax mira. The sequence goes on from BJBW01002577.1 coordinate 110,249, forward strand.
TTGTAGGTAATTTTTAATCCAAATTTCCTTAGCTGTGATTAAAACTTAGTATTAAATGCTCTAAAGTGACTTAATAATAGTAAATCTGTGGAGAGGGAAGGACAGTGTGCTCTGATAGAGGTTATAGCAACTGAATATACCTAGTTCTGGAATGCCTCACTGTTACCCCTATACTATATTATCCCTGGGATTTCGTGTATGGTGAGGAACATGGTTACTTTGCAACCCAATTAACCAGGGCTTGGGGAAGGGAAAGTGAGTAAGTAAAAGTAGCCTTTTTCTGCCACAGTCCTATTTCTTTATTTTTTCTATAGTCTTTGAGCATACAGTTATAGTGTCAGTGGCAAGCAATTGCTTGGGTTTCCAGAGCAAGGACAGAAAATGGAAGTTTAGCTATCAGTATGGACAGAAAAAGTTTTGTTTTCCTTTTTGTTATAGCTTGAGTTCAAATAAGCAAATCATGGCCATTATCCTGGATGACTCAAACAAATTACACAAATCCTTTGCAGGAGTGAGCTGCAGAGAGGGACCCCAGGAGGAGCTGTGGCCAGGTCAGGTGGCAGAAATAATTTATGCCCATATCTGTCACAAAAAAAGTAAATGGAATTTGAATTTGATTCTGTTGTAACCTCTTGAGATTGATCAGCCAAAATTAAAGCAAAATGGGAGCCGGTTTCCAGTCTCTCACTGCTTCCCGACCTTCTGCTGTCAAAATGATTCTCCTTTTTCTTATTTTTTTTTCCTTTCAATACAAGATGTCCATCACAGGCCTAAATCTCAGAAATACTGGTTTTGATCAGCTACCTCTCCTTTATTTTCAAATAAGTTCCAGTTGCTGTACACATTTGATTGGTGCTTTTCCCCAGCAACCTAATGCTCCGTTTGGAGTAATGGGAACACAAACCATTAATAAAAGATTAAAGAAAAAGCAAAACACCAGGATTTAAAATTCCAAACATATCTCTGTAGACTGTCTTTATAGAAGGCAGTTTCTTCAGCAGGCATTGAAATGCAATTCTTCTTACACATTAAATAATAAAATCAGACATGTGAACTTTCAGATTGCTGTGCTGAGCAAAATGGATGTAGTTCTTTTAAGTCCATAAAAGTAAGGAAAATCAGATTTTAAGAACCAGGATCACACTGGAGCACAGTTGGAAAACTACAACATGTTAACAAAACCTCATTAAGCTGTCATAAGCTTTTTTTGTGCGTTTCCTTTCCCAGTCTTTTTGATTGCCAAGATATTTGTGTAAATACTTTTTAAAAAACCCAAAAACTTGATTCCCCCTCCTCCTGCTGTGATACTGTGTTTGTGACAACACGGAGGTTACCATGGGGATTGTAAGTGATGTCATATCAGCAGTGTGACCTTGGTGAGGATGGAGATGGACAGAATAACTAAGGCAGCAAAAATGGAAAAATATGTAGGGGGGGAAAAAAGGAATGAATTTTAATAAGATAAGAGTAGCACGTTGGTGTGTGGGGTTGGTTTTATTCTTTTGAAGTTCACTAGAGTGCACATTGTGGCCCTCTAAAGCTTTTCTATTTTGGCCTGAATCTCACTGGTTCTGGTTTTGGAATATATGCTGGGTGATACGGATCTAAGGAGAGACCTTTTCTCTACCAAGACAAGTGATATGAGGTAAGCTTAGAATGAAAATCATAACTCTATCCCTGCTCCCCAAAAAAGGAGCATTAAATCAGATGCTAAAACCACTTAGCACTTCTCTAATGCTTAACATGTGGAAAGGTTATTGAATCTTCACAACACCCCAATATGAAAAATAAGCCAGTGTGACTATCCTCAGTTAAAAATGGGTGAATGTGTGATAATCTAAATGGTAAGTAAATCCTCATAAAGTGACTCATCAAATCATTGGCAGCAGTGGGATAAAGATCTGGAAATTCCTATCTTTATAGACCTGTGTTTCACTAGATCAGATTTGTGTTTCATTGAAAACATGATTTTCAAAGTTGACCTGTTCAATTAAACGATAGTCTCATTCCTATCAATATTATTATACTTTTTTCGAGACAGGTAAGCCTGGTGTTAGTACAGCATATTAGTATTTGTTAAATGCATAAAAGACTGTGCGTGGAACTCATGCAAATGCTTCTGCAATGAATGTGTGAGCTGAATGGGGCTGAAATGGCCTCATCCTTGTATGCACGGTCTGCAAATTGAGCATTGTGTGTGCAAAGCATCCTTTCTTTTTTTCTTACCTCAGAACCTCAAGTCTCTCCCCCTTCTCACGCATGCCATGTGTGCACTCCTCATTTCTATCACTTCAACTCAAAGGAGAATCGGGGCCTTTGACTTGTAAGTCTCACTCAAACCACACTTTTATGGGCAGGGTTATAATGGAAATACTGAGGAAATCAGACATTTAACTATAACAGCACAGCATGTGGCAGTATAATAAAGACTTTATAATAATGCTTTACTGCCAAACTGTCTTGTGTAGATATTAGGGGAATGATGCTTTTTTGTTTCCCTGTTGTAAATATATACATACTTTGGCAAGGAAAAGGTGTTTGCCAGGTCAAAGTCATTGCTCTGGAAAAGAATGCAATAATGAAATAATATAAATAGCAAAGGACCCAGCACCTCTAAGTTATCAAGTTTGAAGAACAAACTGTCAAATTATTATTTCTTATGTTCATGTATCAAACATAGTATATCTGCTCACCATTAATTCGGTGTCAACAGTATTGATTCTCTGTGCATGTAACTCCCATTGAGATCATTAGTAGATCTGTTTGTGAAAGGACTACAGGCACTCATGTCACTAAAATATATGAAGTTCATATTTGTAGGGAGTTATTTCACATGTGGAACTTGAAAAGAAAGACCCTTCAGTGTTCAAAAAATGTATCTCCAGTCTTATCAGTGTAAAAAGCTGTCATTTATTTCAGGCTGGGTCAGAGAAATGAGGTTTTCATCCAGTACTTAGCGGGTAGAGGGCTGGTTTTACCCTAAACATCTTCTGTGAATAGGAAACTTCTCTCCTAGAGCTGAATTATTATTTTTGAGGTTTTGTTTCTCTTCCATAGTGCTAAAATAATGGTGTTGAATGGTTTGAATTGTTTTTTATAAATTACATTGTTTTGTTAAAAACACAATGTCCTCCCCACCTCAGACCTGAGAATGAGTCTACTGAAAGTTAACCTTAGTGATGGAGTTTCTTTATTTTTATCTATTTTTTGCCAAAACATCCTTTGCTATCTTTCTCACATTCTATTCCTCCCAAGAGCAAAACAGAGGCTTATTTACCATAGTGACACTTCTGAAAATCTGCATGGCAGCATCGCTGTTGCCGATGGAACAGTCATCATGTTCAATTTTGTTGATCCTGTATTTGTTTGCTGGAAAGCAAATCCATCTATCTTCAAAGTCTATTTTCCCAGGTTCTGTTGCTTAAAGAGCTTGAGCAGAGTTCTTGACTGCAGAAGCTTATGATATTAATGTTTTGCTCTGCTCTTCTAATGATCAGTGTGATGTTTTGAAAGTGTTCTGTCTTGTCAGCCCTGTTGTTTTTGCAGTTTGTGTTGATTTGGATGTCAGCTGTGTTTCCAATAAACTTCTGAACCCTGAGTACTTTCTAGTGGGGAAGAAAAAAGATGCTTTGTTTACCATGTTATGAAAATTAAAGACCGAGGACTTTCAAAAATAGGAGCCTATAGTTAGGATTCTTTAGCCTATGTTTAGATTGCTAAAGCAATGGCCTAATTCTCAAAAGGGCTGAGTATCCAGGAGCTCCTGTTTGGGGTCATTGGTTGTACCTGTCCAAGTCCAATACTCCCCGGACAGGGTTTTGGATATCCTACAGGAGTAGGGTTTAGTGTTTAATATAAAACTTCCTTATTTGTAGATATTTGGTGTTGCATGGGACTGTGATTTAGTGGAGTGATACAGCGTTAGTCCAAAGTTCCAACACAAACACCATGTAGTGATTGCATCCTGCAGCTGGATCACGATACAGATGTGACTCCCTTTGTTGGTCTCTATGCACTCACCATCAGGACATTGGGTGTCCCCTGTCTCTGGGGAGAAATATGTGGGTTGAAGCCAGCTCAAGCCTGTTGCTTTCTTCAGAGTTCACTTTGGTTGTTCAATTCTCTATTTAATATTTTTAGAACAAAATTTCTGTGTTTTCAGGCAAGAACAAAACAAATATACTTAAAAAAAAAAGTTGGAATGAATTCACTTCACTCTATCAAGTTTCATTTGTGGAGAGAATTTTGGCATATGAAATTTAGAGTAAAATTTCTCTGGCTGTGTTTTCCAGCAGAAACAAAGCAAATAGTCTTTACAAATAAGTAGTTGGAACAAATTATTTTGCTTTCAATCCAACAGTGCATGGGTAAAAGAAAAGAAGCTTATGATGCTTCTGACTGAAGATTACATTTTCTTTTACATATGGTAAATAAGGTACTGGCTAATTCAGCTTTTAAGACGGAGATGAGCCCAAATATTACATTCAAGTTCTTCAAAGCTGTGAAGGAGAACTGGGCAGGCATGAGTGAAAGCTCAAATTCAGCTCTCTGCTCCCAGGCTGCAGCGGGATTTGAGATGTGTTAAGGATTACTTCAGTATCTCCAGCTTCTCAGTAGGTGCCTGTGGGCAGAGGAGGAAGGGCTCCTGCATTCCCTTTTAAATGTCTTCTGGAGCTGTTGATTAAGCCATTCCCATACCTTTAGCTAACTGTCCCACTAACAGTCACCATCTGAGGAGATGCATAGCAGAGAAACCCTCATTCTGGAGCTTTTGGACTCAATGTCATTGCTTAGATCTGCTGCTGCCCCAGCAGAGCTCTGGGGCTGGTCCTGAGGAGCACCAGAGGTTACAGAGCAGCATGGACAAACCTACAGAGCAGCTTTCAGGATGTATTGGTATGGCAACATCTTAGAAGAAAAGTATAAAATGAGATGATGTCGAACATAAAGAGCATCTTCTGTATGTTTCTGTGTCCTTTGTCTTTCTACTAGCAGCTGCAACCCGACTTGTGCTTTTGCTATTTTTAGTGTAGAGGTCAGTCTTAGAAATGTGTCCTCAAGTGCTCTTTGGCAGGCCCAGGCAGCTGGGTTTGCCAATGGTTAAGCTGGATTTCCTAGAAGTTAGTGAGAGCCTAAACAAGTCACCTAAAAGTGGGTACCCGAAATGGGAAAGCAACTGTGGAGCCCAGGCTGCTCCATCTCTTGCCAGAACCAGCAGCTCCTGTCGCCAATACAAATGAGAGGTTCAGACACAAAAGCACATATTTTCATATTCTCAGGAGTTTCTTAAGAATATGCCAATTACATTTCTTTCTTTTTTAACTATAGCATGTGAATCCACCATTTTGAGCACTAATCTTGAGGTCAGAATATGCCTCTTGGGTATTTTCCTATTAATGAAGTAACTTGCTGCAGAGATGCCATAATATCCTAGCAATCTACATGCTCTCTGGCCAAAGTACTTAAAGTTTTAGCTTCTTCTTGAATATGTTGGTTGGAAACATGCCGTTTTTAGAAGCTAGATATTTTTTATTGGATTTGATGGGAAATATAAATTGGGTTTGGAAAAGGGCTAACCCTTCAAGCCCTCGATTCTCCCTATTAAGATTTTCCTTGCAACTTGGCCTCTTTTAAACTCCCATCTCGTGCATACTCTTTTCTAATCTGATACCTCAGCGTACATATCTAAACATGATCAGTGACAGTTTTAGCTGCGGGGTGAGACTTTCTGTGACAAGGGCAGTGAGCTCTGATTTGAGACCATTCATTGCAAGTGACTTCAGCTGTCTCTTCAAGTGACATCCAGCTACTTGAGGAATGGGGGATGACGAAAGTTCTTTGGACAGAAAACTTTCACTGACAAGAAGGTGACAGGTCCTTGCACAGCTGGTCTCTGATATGCCTTGGAAGAGGCCTCCATAGTTACTAATTTAAGTTTAGCGGTGGCTGCAAGCATGGAGCAGACAAGTTCTTGTAGATTTGTAACTCATCTGCGGGAATGACAGGAGTTGGAGCTGCACTTACGGTGCTTGCGTTGTTGTATAACATTTCCAATAGCCCGTGTTTATTTAAAGAGCTAAGTAAACTGAACTGCAAGCTATTCTCATTCTCGTTAATGCTTCTTAACGTGGAGCTGAACATGGTGTATTCTGTTAATTTGTTCATATATTTAAATTGGATACTGGCTGGATACTTAATGGTCTGTCAAGTTATAGTACCGGTATCCTCACTCTTAGAGCTGTCTATTCCTTCATTTTCTTTTTTTTTTTCCACCCTGTCCTAACTTTCCCCAGTGTCTCCTATCAGTTTTTCAACTCTAGTGGTGATATCAAGAACAAAAACTCTCATGTGTGGCAAGTGGGTGGCTGTTTTTTTTAAGGGACCTCTTGCCTTGCTCAGAACAAATACATGTATCTCCTAAATCACTGCACTACATGCCCACCAGTGCTCCCATCACCAATAACACTGGAGGGAACTCAAAAGATCCTTCCAAACCAGGAGAGCGATGTGGCAGCCTGACCACACACAAGTGAGCTCTTTCCAGAGCACAAGGGGTAAGTGCTGGCCATTGCACAGGCAACTGGGATACTTTTCACCATGTTAGAAATGTGAGTGTCTTGATCCCAGCTCTGCCATCAGCTGCTTCTTGGCCCCTGTCAAATTGTTATACCATGGCATGTAGGTAATTAAACAGCAATTATTTATCTGTGAATGTTGAAAGTGTCTCCACTGTGATGAATCCTCATCTAAGAAGGAACTGTCTACCCTTTAAGTATCAGGTAGCTCTTGGAATAAACCATGATGGAAACCTCAAAACTTTGAGTCTCATCCATAACCCAGAGAAATAAGGTGATTCATTGCTGGTGTTTGAATAATGGTCTTACAGCAGATCTGGTTTCAGAGGCTCCTTTCCCACCATCACTCCTGTTCCCACTGTCTACTCTGCCTTTTCTGCTTGGCTTTTTGTGTGGTCGGGCTCTAAGTCTCCAACAGTCATTATATTTTCTTCTTGAAGAGTATCATTTCACATCCCTGATTTAGAGCGTGGTCATGGAAACAGTCAGGTTGGCACAACTGGGAAGATGGGAACTTCCAGTGTGTGGTGGCTGGGAGAGTGGAATGGCAGCGGAGAGTGGAATGAAGGGGTGAGTCTGCCAAAGCATCAGATGTGCTGCTGACAGAAGAGCCCTGCTGAAGCACTATCTCAGTGGACTGTTAAAGGGAAGATAGGAGAAATGAGGCTAATTGTTACGAAAGAAGTCACAGAGACCCCAGCAGTGCAACCACTGGGTGGTCCTGAGCTGAGCTCCAGGGGAAGTGTGGCCGTTTATACCGCTTGAAAAGTTGTCCTCTTCTGTGCATGGGAGTATTTGTCACTTTATCAATACAGCTTCAGCTCTCCCCTAAGGTCTTTACTCTTTGTATCTGAAATATCGCCTGGTTTATATTTCAGATTAGAGAACTGTGATCTGTTTCTTAGCAGTCGTGCTACACTCCACAGCTGCTGTAAATCAGCAGAGCTCATGGGTCTGCACAGGAGTTGCACCATTTGCAGCCACTGAGGCTTTGGCCCTCAGTAAATAAATGCCAAGATATTATTGCCTAGATATGACCTTATTTGTTTTGTTTTCTCCATCTCCTTGACACATCATTGAGCAAATAATCACCGAAGTTAGGGAGTAGGAGAGGAGATAATTAAATATTACATAATTTTACTTACACCCTATTATACTTATTTCTATGGTTTAACATGTTCGTCTCTCTTCGTAATTTCTTTGCTAGTTAGAAAATATAAGCTCTTCGTAATGCCAAATAAACAGTTTGCAGATATTCAAAAGGACCAAGTGTACCTCTTAGAGTTACTTTGTTGACAGTTAAAAGATGACATATCTATAATTCATGCTGAGCAGCCTGACAGGAGGAATGTTGCCCGAACTTTTACATGGTAACCGAGGAAAGTGGGAAGCAGTGCAGCCTGTAAAGGCAATTGGGTTTGTTTAAAGCAACCCTGTCTTTTTGGTAGCCTGATTTGTAAGATGACTGAGTAGAAACTGGGTAGACTCAGCATGATGATGGCAAAACTTCTTCTGATTTCAGCAGGGCTGTAATTTGGGTTTGTGCATGCATATTTATGACTAAGGTCACAGGTACAGAAACCTGATGCAGACAAGGATTTTATTATTTTTCCAGAAGTCACTAACTGTAAAGGAATGAATGATGCTTGGCTTTCTGACAAGAAACCTTCGATTTTTAATGACTCATCTGCATGAGCTGATAAAAGTTAGTGTTGTGAAGCCCTTTCCTGAAGGGCTGGCTTAGCAGAATGTTGGGTGAGAGATGGGTAGGAACAAAAGAACAGCATTTGCAGGTGTCTGGGACTCTTCCCTTATTGAAGCTGCTATGCTGGTGGTTTTTTTTTAATTTCATTAAAATTATTTGTATGCATAAAATAACAGTATATTGTAAGGTGTCTGCTTTGCACTTAATGATTACTCATTGCTTACTGTTGGAATGTGATAGGAGTTTTGTGCATCAGGGGAAACTTGTTTCCTTTTAACGAAGGTTACCTGTAGTGTGAAAGATGTAGCAGAGAGCAGCACAAATTAACTTAGAAAGCTGACCAAAATGGAGGGCTCAGTCTTTCAGCTGTTAAGTTCAGTATGATTTGGTTTTCCAGCTGCTTTTCTTCTGCTTTCAAATGTAGATCCCAGGCCTTTTCTGCTTTCATATTTGCCCCACATTCCTAGGATTCTAATACAATGTATGTAATGCAGAATTCAGCCTTGCAGTGTAGAGGACTAATGTGGGAGACAACCCTAGAAAGCCCTGGTAATAGGGAGAAGATGCTGTATCTGCTGTTGAAGTGGGCACTGCATATAGTTTTGATCTGAGAAGAGCTTTAGGTGCCCTCAGTCCCCATTTGGATAGAACAATTTGTACAGGACAAGGGGCATGGAGCAGTCTGTACGTTTAGCCCATGGGGCAGGACTCTTGGGAAGCAAATGTCTTCTTCAGAGCTGGTATTGCATCCCACAAGGGCGAAAAGTCCTGAGTTGAGTCAACAATATTTCATTGCTGCATGGTTATGGTGGTGTGGAAGTAGAAGTGCCTGAGGCCTTGGATTTATCTGTGGCTGGTTTCTCATGAAATGTAAGCATAGACTTATCTGTGTAAGGAAATTAATTTTGTTTCAAGGGAGAATGTGAAGCAGAATGCAGAAATTATTCTAGAATAAGGCAGGTAAAGATGTTAGTTAAATCAGCTCCATCCCCTGTGATAAATAGATCAAGAAGCTGGACAATTTATTGAATAAATTGTCCAAAGATGTCTCAATTATTTGCAGTGGTGTTTTCACCTGAGCTTGAGCAATGTGAGGCCAAATTTCAGCTGACTATATTGCATTCCTCTCTAGAGCCAGAAATAGGATCTCAGCTGTTATAAATTGATTAATGAAGGTATTGTTATTTAGACCAGACCCTTAGGCATGTAATGCTTAAGTTTTAGCATAAATGACCAAGCCGAGCCATTCTTTAGAAAGGCATAGCTTTAAAAGCTATTTGTCTAGTTCAGATGCAGAAAATATGACTCTCATTGTTTTGGCACTTCTTATTGTCTGCATTGCCTCCCAAAATGACTGTGCCCAATTTACTACTTTTTTTTTCTCCCCCTCTCCTGAACCTGTGTGGCATCATATTAGCATGGCACATGAAGATCCTGAGGTGAAAATAAATCCACAAAGATAAATATCAAACTTTGAGATGCTGTTCCATGTAACTGAATGTTTATCTGAACTTCACACACGGCATCCAGTTAGATAATTTGCCCACGAGGCAAGATTGTTTCATTTTTCACAATGTTCTGCTACTTGAGATTATTTATTCACTGCAGCAGAGCTGGGGACCAGCCTGATTTGTTAAGCGAGCACTGTGAGGGTAGATACTGCAGTCCTATCTTTCATGGAAAACTTGGGAGTGGGAAGCAATGAACTATTGCCCAGTGCATCATGTTCCAGGATGGGCTAGAAAAACTGCTAAGGGTGCAGCTGTGGAGGTAAGAGGAGAGTTGTCTCTTGTGAAAATGTCTTTTCCCCTGATCCCTTCTGCTTGCACTGTAATGACCTTGCACCAATATTCCAAAACTCTTGATGCTTTTTGTTTTAAAACAAAGAACTTGAATTAGTTTCCTAGATGTATATTTAATTCTCAAAGAGGAAGTATTTATTCTACCAATAAGCACAAAAACCTTATTTCAGGCTTCTTAACTGAAATTTAATAACTAGTATTATATTAGACATTTCTTTATATCTAAGAACCATTCTTTTGTGAATGTGTTTGACAAGGGAAGCAGAACTGATGTGCTACATTAATTGCAATGCATCTTGAAAGGCACTGTCATGGGAGTTCTGTTCCTTTCCACCTTTGTGTATGTGAAGTTAAACTGCCCACTAAAAATTTAGCAAACTTCAACTGGAGCCAAAGAAAACATCTGCTTTGGACATGACTGACTTTATTTTCTAGCAGGAGGGCTCCATATATCAGTGCCTTGCCTTGTCTAATTTCATTAATGTGATCTTGTGTCCATCCTGTGGCAGTTTAATAGCCATTATTTGTGGCCTCCATCAAATAAAGCATTGACCATAAATCCAACTTCACGTAAATGAAGATATAAATGTCAATCTGCATTACTGTATAATATTTATTATTTTAATTAAATGAAACTGATTGTGACATTTATTAGATCATAAGTTCCTTGTTAATGGCAATGAATAGCAAAAAGTTTGCTTATTTTAGAATGGGAAAGAAGCCGCTTATTTATAATTTTTAGAAATTTTCTTAATGTTGTCTTAGGCTATCGGAGCTGTATCATCTGTATGTGGAATGCAATGTTTGTGCTTCTTTTTGGGAAATAAACTTAGTGTTGCCAAACATGACACTGCAGAAATATCAAGGAACAAATGTATTGGGAATGTGAATGCACTGCTTTTGTTAGTCACTTCTTGATACAAGCATTTACAGTTAACTGACCCAATTTCTTACTTCTACTCTAAACAGCAGGTATTATCCAATTTAAAGTCAGATCTTCTAGTTTTTTGTTGGTAGTACTTAAACTTCCTTTAATATGAGGATAATACAGTCTGTAGCTTAAATGATGTAATTTCTGAAGTATTGTGAAATTTACAGAAATATCTATAAATTTTAAAATACTCAAGTCCAATCCTCTGTAATTTAGTCCCAAACATAGAAATCAATTACAAATTAGAGACTATTCTTATTTATTTGCCTTTGGTTGTTTTGTTCATTGTGCTTTTAATGTATTAAAAGAATAGCACATGTTATTTGTATTAATATAGGAAAGGATAATGGATAAGCTTCTGTGGTCTTGATGCTGGTGAAGTTCCCTAATCTGGCAAATCTGACATAAAAAGTGTAAGAATGAAGGCTTGATACCTGGTGTGTTTCTTCACTTGCAGGGAGTCAGATTTTATCAAAACTGAATTTACAGCAGCCTATTTAGAGTAAGAAGAGCCTTTCTATGTCAGAGGGAGGTCATCAGCTTCTTACCAAAGAGACTGCATTCAAACAAGAATCTGGGTGATGGAGATGTTCAATTTTATTTAGGAAACAAAAGAACTGAGTTAATTTATAATTTTATATTGGATAATCTTGATCCTGATCCTGTTGCTAATCAAGTCAGTGGCAAAGCTCCAGTTAACTCAGTTGGAATTGTGGAAATTCAGGAAATCAGGATTAAAAGGAGATTTCATCGTTATATAAACTTCACTGCTACCTGTGTTTATCACAATGATTCCTTGAAAATGAATGGAAATGTTTGCACTGACTTTAAGGGGAATTGATTTAGATCCTCAAACATCTGAGACTGTTTTCCTCCTTAAAAACCTTTTAGGGTGATGTGAAAGATACTAGAGATCTGTAGAAAACATTTTGAACCTACTCTGAAGACAAAGTCATCTAAATTTCAGATGATTTTAAACTAGAAACATTTTTAGTGTATTTGTAAGAAAGCAGTCGTGGAGCTCCTGTCTGTCACATCCTATTGCTCAGGTCTGATTTGATTCTATTAAAGAAGAGAAAGTGCTGCTCTGGAGTTCATCCTTTTGGTCAGTACTAACCATGTATATTCATAGAACTCTTTAAGTAACTACTAGATATTATCTTTTCAAGTGAAGTGCCCAATGTTATATGGCATGATGCAGAGATTTAGCAGAAGCAAAGCTGAGAAGTTGGCAAAGAGAGACTGGAATCAGTAAAAGACAACACTTTACACTTCTCAGGTGCTGCTTTCCTGTATTTGATTCAGGGCTCATTTCTTGCAATGAAACTACTAAGAAAATGCTTTTTCTGTTACTGAAATCTAAAAACAAATGAAGTGAAGCCAAGAATACTTCTGAAGGGGAGTCCCGCTTTTAAGTTAGCTGTTTTAATTCAGTATCATTTTTTTCAGCAAATGCTTGAAATGTTTTTCTGTGATTTTTGTGTGCAACTGTGTAGATACATAACGATGTAACACCTCTGTATTCCTCCAGAGTTTACTGTCATGTTTTGTTTCTTCATTTCCTCTTTGTTTATAAAAGCAATCTGTGCTTGTATAGATTTATAGTATTTCCTTTAAGCCTTTCTAGTAGCTAAAACAGACCTTGGTCTTGGGCTCATCTCCGTGCAAACCACTTCTTGTAGCACTGAGGAGGTGAAAACATTCTTTCTTTTCACTCTTGCTAGGGACTGAGAATTAGCAATGTTAATTGCTGACTATGTGCTCCATTTATTGCTGCCTTCAGTCCTGGTCTTGCATTCCCTGTAACTTGGAAACCTGTGAGAGGTTTATATGTACATGTGCTGTAAGAGAAATAATTTTGTCTCCAAAATGTCAGATGAAGATCACTTTTAATGTACTAAAGTTTCAGTACTTTGTAAGGTGGTTGCTTGGCCCTGGTCACTCCTGTAACGCGGTCAAAGCAAATTCACTTGCAGTTGTATTTTTTTGGTATTCAGTCATACTTGCTAGACAAGATCTTTCTTTTCATGTACAAAGTTGAATTCTTAAATGTTCTCACAAGCTGTCTATGATTGCATTTATGCTAGTTTTTACATGTCAAGACTGCCATGATTTGCTGAACTATCTGAGCCATTGTCAGTCTCAGGTCCATTTCAGTGTCAGATTAGGTTGTGTTACTGTCTAATACCAAAATGATCTTGAAGGATTTGTAAATACTTAGCCTTTTATTCCAGAAATTGAGAAGAGTCTGTTCCGTCCGTAAGTTTTACCCAGTCTTCAGTCATTCTGATTTCTTGATTCCTTGTTCTAACATGATTTTAATTTCCTTCTGTGTTTGTTCTTCCCCTGGGAAATTAATCTCAGTCCTGACATGTGTTCTCTATCTTCTTTGTTGAATCTGTGAGGCAAAGAATTGATGTTGTTCTTAGCAGTGGCTATACCTCCTGCCAATAAACTGTACTTTTTGCTGCTTTAAGGCATTGTCTTCTGTTGGTTCTTGCTTGTGTACCTAAAAATGAACAAAACCTGCCACTCTCCAAAAAAGTGAAGTTTTGTTTGTTGGGTTTTCTTCTTGTTGTTTTTCTTGTGCTCTCTTCAGTCTTCTCTGAGTGTTCCACTTCTCTGCTGTGGCCTGATCCAGCCAACTCCCTCCAAAGGCTGACCCTCTCATGCATCCTTCCATGTGCATCTCTTCTTTCCTGTGTGAAGGAGTCTGCCCTCCTGGGCTCATTTTCTGATGTGACACTGATTTGTTCTGTTACTTTGGGCAAGTCACTTAATCTCACTGTGGTAAGGTTTATCCACTATAAAATAAGTCTAATAATCCTTGCCCACTTTGCTGAGCCCCGAATCTTGTTTGCCTTCTTTACATGTGCAGTCCTAAGGGTATTATACAGCTTCAATTATTAATGTTTGGAAAGTGCTTTGAGATCTTTGGATGGAAATCCCTGTATAATCATATTTAGCACTTAGCATTTCACAGCACAGTGCAGACGCTACGTAATCCTCGGAATACTCCTGTGAGACAGAATTACCTGTCAATACAATTATTATCCTCACTTTACTGGATAGTGAGGCAGAAGGATTAGGACCTAATCCTGCTTCTCTTCAAATAAATGGGAGTCCTTCTCTTGACTCCAGCAGGAGCTGGAAGAATCTTCTGTGATACATCAAATTTTGAACTCAATCTGGGATGCCAACTCACACTCAACCTCATGGACTTTTCTTCGTCTTGGTCGTGCAGAGTTTGATATTTCCTGGTCACATTGTCTAGACTTTCTTACACAACTCATTTTTAATCTTCCTCTTTACTGTTCTGTTTTGGATATTTCTCTTTTTTAATATAACTTTCCAGATCCCAATGTATTTACTTTCTGATGCTGCATGTAACCTTGGGAGATGCATCATCTGTTAATTTTTCCACATCACTTTTGCAATTCTCTTCCTTTGCTGATGTATCCAGTCCACTTCTTTCCCTCTTTTAGCAACTTTATTTTTCTGCTGGACATGTTATTGCCAATTTAACTACTGTCTACTGGAACACTGCTTCTACATAGTTGACCTTGCCAGATTCCTACTCAAGAGAAACTTTAGACCAGCTTTCTTGTTGTGAATATTGTATATAGTACTTTATCATGGATATAATAATCTCATGGCTGTGATCATGCTAACCTGCTCATTATTTCTCCCAGTTATTTTAGTCTGTTCCAATATTGGACAAAGTAGACCTGCCTCATACTGTGGACACTCAGAATCCATGGTCTTCACCTTGACATGCTAACCCATGTATTGCTATAAAAAGACTGCCAGAACAAGTCTTTAAAATCTGAATAAAAATTATTTTAAGAAATCACTTATATGAAGGAGGGTTTGGATGACAGACCACCATAAGTTAATTCTTCACAGAAAGAAATTGAATTCTAAAACTTTTTTCTCAAAGAAGAAAAATAGTACAAACATTCAAGAGAAGAATTTCCTTTGTAATATCAGATAGTGACCCCACTATGGCAGGATTGCCAAAATAGGCAGGATCTGTCTTAATATATTGAGACAAAGTAATCCATCTTTTGTCACATTGATGATGCTTCTCTACATGTTAGCCTGTGTTGTTTGTTGTTCAAGGGACTATTTTGGAGTATGCTGCTGCTCAACATAGAGGTGTTGCCACTCTTAATGATTTGTTTCTGAAGACACTATCACAATTTTTAATGAGGTGACCGTTGATGAGCCTGATACTGGTGTCTGTGGAAGAGCATTCAAGGCTGGGCCTTGGCCACAGCTGCTTTTGGTCACTCACCTTTCTTCAGCTGAGGAGCTTTGGAAGACCATTGAATCATTTTGGTTGGAAGAGAGCTTTAAGTTCATCAAGTCCAACTGTTAACCCAGCACTGCCAAGTCTTCCCCTAAACCTTAGCACCACATCTACCCATCCTTTAAATACCTCCAGGGATGGTGACTCAACCACTTCCTTGGGCAGCCTGTTACAATGCTTAATAATCCTTTTCATGTAGAAACTTTTAATATTCAATTTATACCTCCATTGGTGCAATTTGAGGCCATTTCCTCTTGTCCTATTGCCTGTTACTTGGGAGAGGAGACCAACCCCCACCTTTCTACAACCTTTTTCCATACCACCTCTGGAGAAGGCATTTGGGCAGAAAACGGGTATATGCATCACCATGGGTGCTCGGGGGCCAGTAATGTCTGGCAAAAGCAGTGTTAAGCTAATTAACAACTAGCAGCAGCAGCATTGTATTTCTAGCAGTTTCTTTGCTTGAAACAGCTATTATTGGGCATTAAAGGTAAAATAAATTCTAAAGGTAAACAGAGTTTTGTAGTAATGTGGCCGTGACCTATAAAGCAACAATGTGACACTAATTTTTGAGGATGATATATTCCCATATGCTGTCATTGTGGAGCAAGTAATATGACTGGAAGTGGGCCTGTGCATTCTGAGAATGCATTTACAGTTTAACATGCTGTTACAAATGTAAGGAGGCTCCCTCTCTCTCCCTCTAATTTTTTTTCACCAGCTTGACAGTTTTTCAAACATATTCACTGTCAGCCCTAACAACCTGTCAACAACTGCCATTATGTGAAAATTGCAAAGACTTGCTTGAGCGCTGTGAAAACTGACAGACATGCCACAAGGATAAGTTCCTCAGAAACAGAGGGCTAAAACTTTTGAAAGGTGCTCCAGTCCTTCCAAGGCAAAATGAACAGTCAGATATCAGGGGGAAAAAAACATACACTTGTCACATCTGATATCTATTTCTTTTCCCCTCAAATTGAGGTGTATGTGAAAGAATAAAACATAGATTAGGACAAACCTTGCAACTTACTGGAGTTGGTGCAATTTTCCTTCACTGTCAAGCGTATATGCAAGAAAGGCCAAATTTATCCATTGTGTCAATCCACCATTTGTGGGGCTAGCACAACTCCTGTACATGGATAAAATTCACTCTTGTAGGAGATCTTCTATAAATATTCTTTTCCTATGTGGCTTACTGTAATTAAGATTATTTTTAAAATATCCACTAGAATATCATGCTCAGAAGTGATCCTGCAATGTGCTGAGCACCTTATCAGGCTCCTTGGCTTATTCTTTATGGAAATGTTAAAATGCTGCGATTCTGCTGACACGCATGAATTTACCAGCTTCTGAAAGTGGTACAATGGAGAGCATCTACGTTTCCCATGAAAATCAAATGGTCTGATCAGGTTTTGGGGGAAGAAAAAATGAAGGTGATGTTTAGTTGTATAGGACAGTGTTAGGGTATGTCCACTGAGTACACGTGTGGTGTTCCTCACACACAATAAACATAGTCAATGAAGTCTTCAGGATTTCTGCTCTCTGAACATCTCAGGGAAAGGTGTCAGCTGAATTCTTTAGTAAAGCCAGTTAAAGGCACTGGGACAACTTCAGGAGTGCCTGCGCCCTCCTCTGATGGGTGTTACTGATGGGCTCTCAAGTCCTGTCCCTGTTATATCTCCTCCGCATTTGAAGCCCCACGTGACTTTAGTAGAAGGGCTGTGAACTGAACTTAATTAGAAAATTCGTGTACAGTTAGCTTTGAAATGTGCTCAGGGTGCTGAGCTGCTCTTTGGTGTTTCCCAGCTGTGGGAAGGCATAATGATATTCCTTTGCTGTTTGGGAGCTGTGAGAATAAAGTTGGAGTTGAAGGTGCTGAGATCATCCAGTTGATGAAGGAACGGAAAGGCCTGCGTAATTGGGTAGGACGATGGCTTTGTTTGGATGCTTATCAGAAAGGGGGAGGTTATGACAAACCCACACAAAAAAGGGAAGCAGAGAGAACCTCTGGCAGAAATTGCTTCATTTTAATTCCCTAGTAGGATGTGGCTGGGGTGTGTTTTGGGGCTTGGGCATGGCTTCTGTGTTCATCTCTGCTTGTCTTCAGCTCTTAGTGGTGCCTTTGCAAGGCCCTTTCTGTGGCGGAGATGAGTAACTTGGGGGGGTGTAGAGCTGAGTATCAGCTTATGTTGGTGTGGGCTGTGTTGGTTACAAGGCCAAGAGCATTCCTTTGGAAATGTCTCATTTTCTTTAAATATTCCATGACACAAACTTAGAAAAACCCTTCTAAAATATCCTTACTGATAATTATCCAGTAGCAACTCAATTTGTCTACTATCAAACTGAGTAAGAAGAGAAACCTCTCTTGTATTTCTTTTTTTAAAGAGCTTTTCACTGGAAGATGATTAATTCCCCATTAACCTTAAGCTCAGAATTATACCATATAGTGCATTGTGGTTTTCTAAAGCAGTATTCCCTGTAGGGGAAAACACCGTGAGTGGCCTAAAATAACACAACTCTGTAAGATGAAGAGGCTTTATACTTCTATTATTTCTTTCTTCCCTGTGTTCTTTTTCATTTGCAAGTGTAAAACTAAGAGTAATATTCATTACTGTACCCTTTTCAGGTAGATTTTCTTTGGTTTAAAAAAAAATTGTAAGCATTTAGCGACACATACAGTAAATGATGTTTAAGGTAATTCTTTTTTTATTTCTTTTTTGTAACCCATCATGTTCGTTTTCTATATAGGCTCTTTCCCACTAGCTCTTGCTTGTTGTTGTTAGCTGGTTTTATACTTCTGAGTTACACAAGGAAAGGGTATCCTTTGATTTAGTGTTTATCTGGTGGTCTAATCTTGGGTCACAGATGAGCTTAAATGAAAGTTTCAGTGGTATTTATCTAATTGAGTCTAAGTTGTGGCAGCCTGTTAGGAGACTGAGGGGAGATCTGAAAATCAACTTGAGATGGTCATCTAATCCTCTGGTTGCAAGGGGTTACCTTCTGTCTTTTCCCTTGATTTCATTGTTGTTCTTCACATGGAGATTGCTCAGGTAATACAGTTAGCTGGAATAGGATCTGTTTTTTATTAAGAGGGAGGCTGCCTGTGTATTTTGAGTGTCTTTCAGTACATGTGGGAATATGTAAGGATATAAATCACAGAAAGAAAACACCATGGTGCTTCAATAAAACATCCTGCTCTAGAGTGTCTGGGACAGAGAACATGAGCATTTCACTACTTCCATGGAACATAATAAGTCACTCAGAAGACAAAGTGCTTGTAATTTCTTGTTCTAATACCTAACATTCCTGGGCAGGATTCCCATCCAGGGCTACTACCTAAAGGCAAAGGACCTGAGACTTCAGAGTGATCTCCCTTCTCTGGAAAGTTCTCAGCTTGAAATTCAAGCATTGCCTTGTATCAGGAATGTTTTTGGTCATGCTGTTCAGCATCATGGCAAGTGACTGTAAATATGTAAAAAAAGGTTTTTTGACCATTGTATAATCGATTCAAAGTACTTTTCCTCCTATTCTGCTCTTCTTTCTGACCAATTTCTGCGGTACTGTATTCATGTTGACTTCCTTGATCCACAAAAAAATGCCATAAAACTTTTAGAAATCCTGTATATTAACTACAGGGCACCAAGACCTGGCTTGGGCCAGGAAGGAACTCGTGTATTTGCTACAAGGACTTTCATTTGCTGAGGACAGGTTTCAGGTGTCCATCTTCACACATCTATGAAGAAATATTGATTCCAAGGATTCCAGAGACATTTGATGGTTTCAGGGAGGAAGGCTCATGTTTTTTTCATCTACCACCATTCCAGTTCATCTTTTTTAAGCCCTGCTGTGACTCTGGAGTTCAGGCACCAAGTGTTACTTGTCTGCCTCAGCCAGTCACTCTTGACATCAAGTGTACTTGATCTGGGGCTGGTAGTTTACTTCAAACATTGTTCATGGGAATGGGTCTGGCAGTTGGGATACTGAAAAAAGAAAAGGTGCATGAACAGTGATTCTTGTTTTCTGTCTTCAAAACAGATCTATTGTACTGTTTCTGCTGCCTGTTTTGAAGAGTTTTGACTTTGAAGCTGGAGAGAAATCATTATTTAAGTCGCATTTGTTTAGAGTCGAGGCCAGTGGTCTCATAAGTGATCACTCACATTAGCCTTATGAGCCTTCTCCATGGATGGGTGAGAAGAATATTGCCTTATTGTAAGATAATCTAAATAAATAAAAAAAACCTCTGCACTGTGAACATACACAGTATATTACAAGTACTTTTATGTTATGCATCCCAACTCCTGTCGTTTGATTATAGATTGCAACGGTTTTCTCTTGACTCCCTTTAGTTTGTGACATGCTCTGCTATCATTCCCTCATTCTCCTAATTTTTTCACTATTGAAAGTACTATAATTTTCTCTTTCTCATTGTCAGGTAATTGGTCATTTTTGTCCTGTCTTAGAGTTTAAATCCTGAAATTGAGCTATGTTTTTGTTTTGTTTTTTTTTTTTTTTGAGAAATTACAGCTTGTGTTTATTTGACTTCTAAATTTATGCATTAGGTCTTTCTCTGGCACTCAAATATCACCTAAAGCTTTTTCCTAAGGGTCTAAAAACACCTTTCAAAAAAGGTAAATCTGGTTGTCTGTGTTTAATCCAGGGAAAACTGCGACACTGAGATGAGTGCTTTGCTTGGAGAGAGAAAGCAGATCAGTGGAAGCACAGGCACAGAATGGGCAAGTGTAATATTATTCAGTCACAGATCGGGACCATTACAGGAAGATGTTTCTGTCCTAAAATCACATTGAGACTTGAATCCTAAACTGGTCATTATGGCTTGATAATTCTTCCCTTCTGGGATTTAAAAGGAGTGATTCAGTACTAGAGGTCAAAGCGATGCTAAATTCGTGTGGACAGTCAGGGCAAGAGGGTAAGACCAACACAGCAGTGGAAAGGCATGAAGAGGATGGGATGTGGTGGTGGTTGTTCAGTGCAGCTTCACACAACAGCACAGGGAGATTTATAGGAGGGTGTTCGAAAGAGAAAAGTGGGTATGATAAATTGGATCAGTCAATGACAATTCGTGAAATTACGCCTTTATTTCATAGTGTCAGTAATTCTCTCTTGCTATATTTGTGTGATTTTTCCAGTAGCAGTAAGGGGGGATCGAATGGTGACCAACCCACACTTCTGAATTACTAATTTAGGAAAGAAAGAAAGGAATTGGGCTGCAGTGTGGGAATCATCCCGGACAAAGGTCAGAATTTACTGTTCTGTTCTCTATTGTTTTGGCTAAAGGTACTTGAGCTTTTTAGGAACAGCTAATAATTTTCTTAGTGCGTAAGAAGCCCTGATAAAATCGTGTTAATGCGAGAAAGCAGAAGAAAATCTAACACATCAAATGAGTGATTGGAGGCAGTTGTAGTTTTGGATGGCACTGCAGGTCAGAACACATGGAGGTCCTAGTCCCAGCACCTCTTCTCGTGGCCCTGCCTTCCCTCCATGTGTTTCAAGGTGAGGTCTCTGCTGCTTTGCTTCAGCTCTCATTTGGAGCTAAGGGGTCAGATTCAGCCTCTCTGGACTGAGGACTGTATGTGGAGTAGTGTGAATGCGTGTCTTAAGGTGCCACACTGCTCTGTCAATCTCTTTTAAATGTAAGTGATTTGGGGGTAAAATCAATGGAGATACTGATTCTGAAATAATAAATGCTCTCCCTGCTCAGTTTTGTTGATTGCCTATCGTACCTCTCATCTGGGAGGAAAACTCTGCATGGGATTCTGGTTTTGATTTATTTCTTTTATGGGTTATTAAACTGTGTGGAAGTTTAGTTCTTTTTTTAAACAAACCAGCCAAAAAAATGTATCGTAATGCAAAAGGCTCTCCCCTGAGGAGTTTTATATTGTATATCAGCCAGATGCAAACTATTGGCATCAAAAGCAAGATGCCCTGGAGACACTCAGATGGCTGGAGAAAGGAAAAGTTGGGGATTTTGATGAAAGAGGAGGGAATGGCTTTTTGGTTCAGAAAAGCTTTGCAGGGTGTTGGTGGAACATCTCAGACAAGTTAAGGCAGAGGCGATGTGCAGCCCATTTCTGGCTGCTGCTGCGTGTGGAGACAACTACTAATCCTGTGAAGGAATTGCCTTGGTTTCACTATCTCCCAGTGATGAGTCTCCAAAGAAACAGTCTGGGGTTTATGCTGTTGTACTAACAGTTTTTGACTCGCTATATGAAGTCCTTTAAATTATGCATGAGATGTGCATTTTGCCCAGTTTGAACTGTCTACACTAATGGAAGCACTAATGTTAGGTGAATGGTATCTATGAGCTAATGTGATTTTTAACTGGCAACCACTGCCTGTCAGAGTGAAAACACTGGGAACCTAACTCCGTAGCCACGTTGTGAAAAGGGTGATGGTGTCTACACAGAGGGGGAACTTGTAGTGTGCTGGAAAATAAATAGCTACAGGCCACTCTCAGACAAGTAAACAAGTAATATGAACAGCCACGTCCTAATTTGTTAGTTTTGCATCCATTAATCAATTGGAGTGTAATGTAGGTAGAGGTAAGCTTTGTCTGGCTCAAACTATGGTATGGTGCCAAGAAATGAAGTCTCGGAGTCTCCTACCCTGAGAGCAGGCAGGAGACGGGGTCTGACCGAGCCCAGGAGACCTCAGTACTCAAAGATGCTTATTTATATGCCATACAAAATAGGACTTTTTTTCAGGCTTTGAGGGACTCTGCTGGCTCAGCCCATATGGCGAATGGCAGCCTTTTGTTTATGAAAAAAACACAACAAAAAAGTATTCCAATGCTCAGAAGCATATTGGGCAGCGAGGCCATAGGAGGAAGCCCAATATGCTGTTAAACAGCTGTCTGGCCCCCTCTTTACAGGAGAGTGATGAGATTAAGAGTGGTTTTGCTTTTTCCTCTAGACATTTGCCGTTTCAGGGTTTCCACAGACAGCTAGAAATCTGCTGGGTGGTTTGTCAGACTCCTCTGTTTTGCTCTGTGTTGCTGTGGATGTTTTGGGGCTGTTTTTATGTTGCCTTTTTTTTTTTTTCCTTGTGCATGTGACCTGCGAGGTCCCTGTGTGAGACCAGCCATGCTTTTCATGCCGGGCCACTCAGCAAACTGAAAAAGCTTGTCTGGAACTCTTAAGACTTGCAAAAGCTCATGTGCCATCTTTCCCTTCTGTTACTGCAAGGAATTCACGTGGAGGGAACATAATCAGAAGAGCAAAAGGTGGCTTAAACTGCTCTCTGACCTCTCTCTTCTTCCAAGCAAGTCTGAGTGAATGGGACAGGGCAGAGTGAAGGATTTTTTTTTTAATAGGTGTCTGTTCTGGAGGCTGTTCTCACCTGTCGTGCATCAGGAAATAACCTGTGTGAGCCCAACTCTTTCCGTGTAGAGAATCCCAGGCTCAGAGGGACAGCAAGATTATACAGCTCTGTCCCTCATAACAGCAGTTTGTACTTGTATGCACCTAGAAAGATGGAATCCACATCTGAGGCAAGATCCTGTTTGGGCCTGAAAACCCAAACCCCCTCCTTTGGGAATCTCTGCAATTTAAGTGAAGAAAGCAGGTGCAAACTGCTCTTATTCTGTTGCTGGTCATCAGTAAAAAAAAAAACAAAAAAAAAACCAAAACCAAAACAATACATTTAAATGAAAGGATGCTATGCTTCTCACAACAATGGTAGAAGACAGTTCTGGAGGTTTCACTGTTTTTTCTATAAATTTCAGTGGGCAGACCTGGGTTTAAATAGATAATTTTTTAAACTACTTGGCTCTCATAGTGTGAAGGGGGACAAGAGAGAGCTGTTGCTAACAGCAGCAAACATAAGTAAATTGCTGCCATGCTGTGGGGCAATACATCCTATCTGGTTCTTGCAGTAAATTCTTGAGAAGGTGGAGAGGAGAAGTAAAATCCTCTATTATTTGAATAAACTTTGGGACCAGGCAGATCATGGACTTGTGGAATTCGCTGTAGATTGTTGTACAGCTCTAGGAGGGTGTAGGGGATGCTCTGTCATCACCTGTGAGAACAAGGTCTCTGCTAGAAGGAACTTAAAGCATCTTTGCTTTGGTCAAGACCATATATGAAAAACAGGATGTGCATGTGAAACTAACCATATATGAATGAGTAGTTGGGAAGAAAAAGGTGTAAAGAACCATAGAATCATACGGGGTTAGAAGGAACCTCTGGAGATCATCTAGTCCAACCACCAGAGCGGGTCTACCTAGAGCACATTGCACAGGAACACATCCAGGTGGATTTTGAATGTTTCCAAAGAAGGAGACTCTACTACCTCTCTGGGCAGCCTGTTCCAGTGCTCTGCCACTCTCACAGTAAAGAAGTTCCTCCTCATGTTTAGGTGGAACTTCTTATACTCAAGTTTGTGCCCATTTCCTCTTGTCTTGTCCCTGGGCACCACTGAGAAAAGACCAGCCCCGTCCTCCTGCCACCCTCCCTTTAAGTATTTGTAAGCATTGATCAGATCCCCCCTAAGTCTTCTCTTCTCAAGACTAAAAAGATTCAAGTCCCTCAGCCTCTCCTCGTAGGAGAGATGCTCCAGGCTCTTAATCGTCTCGGTGGCCCTAATGGATAGGTGGAAGTTGCCAGGAAGGCAGAAACATATTGTATTTCCTGGGCAAAAGCATGAAATGATCATGAAAAAATAGGTTCTTCCATTTTTGACTTCTGTGTGCCTCAGTACTGAGTTTTCAGAAGGGGTTTAGGTAAGACTCGGAGTCGACAGGCCAGTTCAGGAGAGGCTTTTCATGCACCTGCTCAGTGCAGGGAATATGGGAAGATAAAGTTGATGTTATTTGGCTTATGATAAACAGGAGCTATGTGAGAAGTAGGAATGAATGAAGTTTTGCAAATATTGCAATGAGCAGTTGAGTGGCTACTGGCAGCCTTGTTAATGTGCCTGGAGAACATAAGGAGCAATTCTGCAGCCAGTGTTCTGTAGCTCTGGTAATCAAGGAATGCC
Source organism: Scolopax mira (assembly GCA_004320125.1). Lineage (NCBI taxonomy): Eukaryota > Metazoa > Chordata > Aves > Charadriiformes > Scolopacidae > Scolopax > Scolopax mira. The sequence continues at coordinate 134,568 of BJBW01002577.1, forward strand.
AAACATTAGAAATGAAAAGTCCTATCAGTTCATCTCCCTCTATAAAGGGATGCTTCCTTTATTATGTATGATAGTAATTAGCTTGCTTGCAAAGGGAGGGAATATGGAACAAAAGAGATTTAAAATAGTGATGGAGAGCCCAGAGTTGGGAGGATGAGACTGCAACAGAGGATTATCAGGACTGAGAGCAATGGGTTTAGTGCTTTCCACCTCCAAAACATTGCATAGATATTAACCAATTAATTTGCACAAATGAGCCATGAAAATGATCAGTGGCTTTGTGGAAGTCCAAACACAGTGAAATCATGTTTTAGATTTAGCACTTAATGTTCCCAGTCTTATGGCTTAGACAGGAGAGAGGGGGGGGGGGTTTGAGCTTTCCAAGAGCTGCTGGCTCCAGGTGAGTACCCAAGACCACCTTTAATGTTGCCCAGGGCTTTCTGGCTCAAGGATCCTGGCAGAGACCCTGTCCCAGGCAAGGGCTGCCAACTCCGACCCATAGCATGCACTGTACAATTTCATTAGTGATTCCTTGTAAAGTTCTGTTACTCACAGTTGAACTGGAGTACAGCTTTTCAAAAGAAAGTTTGGGTTTCAGTATTCTAAAACATCATTAATTTGCCATCTTACTTTAAAATTTATTCCAATAATTACTAAACTTTCCTCCCATTCCCTCCTTTTAGGTGAAGAGATAGTAATAGGTGATCTTTAAAGACTGAGATAATTGTTCCTTTTTATATGGATATTGAGTTGGATTTTGTTGTATCTCTGCTGATTGTCTTGTAAGGCTAGAAATATAAATACCACATTCTTGAACTTTTTCCAAATCTCTCTTATACAATGCAGAAACATTCTGTGTTCTCCCAGCATTTTTGAAATTATTTTTTGGGTTGTTATGCTGTGGCTTATGTGGCAAATAACAGGTGTGTGTGTTTTCAATTCTGGGATTTGCTCTTGGAGAAAAATAATTAACACTGGCAGGAGTTTGATTGCATTAATTCACAAAAAGAAACACCCAAACGATAAATCCATAGTGGGAGAACTGCCCATATGTTACAGATTGGCTTAACATGGATGAGGCATTAAATAAACTAAGTCTGAAAAATAAAAACCTTATCAGCTTTATTAGTGTTGAACTCTGTGGCTTCCACTGGGGCTGACACACTTAATTAAAGATGCTCTGGTCTAATTAGGTTACACATCAAAAATACAAATACAAGTTGGGTTTTTTAAAGACCTGTCTGAGCTCCAATTCCCAATGTTGTGAATATTTATTTTATTCAGTTTGTCTCCACCTAGGCCGAGTGTTGTTGGCTTTAGCTAACACAGAAACACGGGGATTGTAGCGGTTAGATTCCTTGCACTGAAGGTGCCTGGCTCAGATCCTGAATGTCTATATATCTGAGGAAGACAAGTGTGAGCAAGGGAGAAAGACAACTTTATTTTAAATTTTAAATCATTATCTGATTCTGTTTGACCAGCTTAATTCTATTGGTGACTAGCTCATGAAGAAATCCATTGCCTTCATTTGTTTTACTACCTGTGGGATTGATTCCCCTGTGGGTCCAGCCCAACCTCTACCGAGGTCAATGAGAAGACAGCCATTGATTTAAGAGGATGGTTCAGAATCAATGGAAATGCTGTTGTCAAAATGGAGGAGTCTTTCTTCTTTCTTCTACCTCCACGCTTTAAAAACTGAATTTTTCTCCTCCTATCAAATAGGACAAGATCTATTATGATTGATAGATCTGTGGTGTGTTCCCATGATTTTCTCTCCATGGACAAGGTTGATCATGGAAGACTTTGATTCAGCCCCTCTAGTTCCTATATATGGTTCTTTTTTCAGATTAGTATTTTGTCCTAAGTTTTGGAAGTTTTTTTTCTTTTTTTAATTTGTAATTTTCCTTAATGCACATTGCAGCCACTTCTCATATCAGTGGTTTTGTATGCTCTTATTGTTCAGGAAAATAGGTCTGAGCTTAACCTCCATCTACCAGCAATAATTTGGGCATTTGGGCAAATCCAAATCACTGTGAAGAAAATGCTTCTGTTCCTAATGGCAATCTGATCAGGTAATTATTGCTCAGCCAAACACGTCTTGGCTGGAGACAGATATAAAATGAGAGCATTTCTAAACCTTTTCATTAATGGGAAATGCAAGCCCTTCCATAGCTTTTTGGAACCCATCATTGATTTCTGGTGCTGTTTTGGTAGCTTTAAATCTTAAGTGGCACCCAGACCTCCCTCAGTGATAGAAGGTGGTTGAGACCTGTGGCTCAAGCTGGTTTTTACTCAGTTTGTGAAATCTGCACATATGTGTTGGAAAATGGACACCTGGGAAGAGATGGTTGGCCACAGTTTTATGTCTGGCCTCATTTACAACTGTGAACATGGTAGTATTTCCCAAATATTATCCTTGTCACATCCTATTGCGGACTTGTTCTGCTTTTCCATATTCAGTGTTAACTTTAATTTTTCCTAATGACTGGAAAGCGCGCAGAGGATCTGCCTTGTGCAGTTTGCTGTAGCAGGGTTAGTTACTGGATTAGGATTTTGGAACCATTTAAGACTGTTTCTTGGAGAAAGGAGACAGACAATTCTGATTTATTAAGAGTGACTTAGTGTTAAATGGAGTGCAACTCCAATGGCAGGCTGCCTTGAGCTATTTTGGCTTTGTTTCCTGCTTCGCTCATTGTATGTGTGTATTTGTGTGTGTCCATCCATACGAACTCAAATGGCACTCCAGAGCTGTGGAAAGCAACGCAGTCTCCTTGTTCAACCTGTGATCTACCTAGACACAGCTAAGTTCTCTAAGTAGACGTGATGTCTCAGTGGGTGAATTATTATTTTTAATCATTTCTGCTGAACAAATCTACAGTAATGATAGAAATCCACAAGTTGGTCTCATATTCTGTACTCTATAATAACACGTTCTCCACTATCTGCTTGAGCAAGGACATAAATGGAGCTGCAGTGGGTGCTTGGAGGCAGCAGTGAGTGGAGGAGAGATGGGTTGCTATGAGGACCATTCCTGCTGGGAAACTGGTTAGAAGTGTCCAGTTCTGGACCAGATACAGCAACCCTGAGGAGCAGCAAGGGTTCGTGTGGGGTTGGTGGTGGGACCTGCCTTCCCTGTTGCTGATGCCAAGAGCCTCTTTGCTTGTAGACCAGGCTCCTCATTTTATGTTTCTCACCCAGCATACCCAGAATGTCATGCATCTGTAATCTGTGGCGTGATTTGCTGCTTTTTCTCCCTGCACTGCTTTCTTCAGGCTCTTGAGGGAGGAAAGGTTTGATGCATAAATTGTGAGCCACGACAGAAAAACGTGGCCTTGTATGTTTTACTGTTGGTATCAGCCACCTCAGGATGGAGTGGCAGCTTTATCAGGGAATATCCAGCAATTTTTTTCAGATGAAGTTAGACATTTAGGAATAGATGCACCCCTTTCTACTTTCTGAACATACATTTTGTTATGACACCTTACGAGCTCATTTTAAACCCTGCTTCAGGGCAAAAATATTTATGGCACACTTTAAATAAAACATATTATGTGTTTTGTACAAACATATGTATCATTGTCCCTCTAGCTGGAGCTGATATAATTTCTGACACCAAGTGCTATGCCTCATGCAAAATTCATGACATGTCATTGCATAAGAATGAATGTGTTCCTTTAAAATACAGGCTTTCCAGTCTGATAACCGCTTAGTTTTCAGTTTCAGGAACCAAAATCTTTCCTTGCTGTGACTGAGTGAAACACTGTGTCAGTGACTGGCAGCCTCAGATTCTAGATGGTGGGTTGAACGTGGTTTTCTCCTGCAGATGGTCTTTATGCCTAAGTCAGGTATTTGTGGGTCTATATTCAATATGAGTCATCCCTTGGAGGAGCAGAAGGGCAGGTCAGTGAGTATTTGATTAAAGCATAATTCTAAGAAGGAAATATTAGTTAACAATTAGAGATTGGAAAGTCAAGAATAAAAGGGTTTAAAATAAAGATGCTCCAGCTGTGCTGTTGGCAGGGTGTGCACACAACTAGGTGATGGTTCTTGAAGGTTCCTGGTGTATCCAGTGGTTCCTGCCACCACCTTGGCAGAGGTGAGGTCTGGATGGCACTGTACTGCCCATGCCATGGTTCCTAAGACCATGTTTTGTAGCTCATTGAAGGTCTGGTGCTGTGACAGCGACTGCCCCTTAAAGCCACGCTGGGGTGTTGATGAAACGTGGCTATTGAGTCCTATTAGTTACAAAGGTTGGGGAGTGTTGTCTCTTATATTAGCACCAGCATCATCTTCTTGTGCAGAAAATCACTGCTCTGACACACCTGGCTCCATCTCCCTGCCATTAAATGGATTAATACAACAAATGGTATTTTATAATAAATATGTGTCACTTTCATGATTTTAACTAGTCTTTTGATTTGTTTCCTATTTTATGTTGTTTAGACAGACTGATTTAGACAGTTAAAAATCCACTTAAGCATGATACATTGTAGCTGTCTGACAGACAATAACATTGATATATATGACTAGAAGAATCTCTAATTAGATTTTGGCAGCACTGTCACAGTCAGGGAAAGTTTCCCCAAGTACTCCATTGAAATGATATTTTATGCAACCTTATGTAACAAAGGCCATTTTTAATTAAGTAGATTCCCTCAAAAGGATGATAAATTTAATGTCTTTTTTTTCGGTGGCTTTTGCCCTTGCATTATCTGCCTTCTCAAATATTTTTGATAGCATGACTTAAAGTGTATGTTAAAAAAGGTACCTAAAGCAGATAAAAATAGGTTAAAGTTATAACTGAAACTTGCCCTGAATGCTATATGTAAAATTAGTTGTAAGCATAGAAGTGGTAGTCATGTGATAAATTATTATTGTTACTTCTATAGTCAAGGAAAACCAGAGAATAATTATGAGATTGCATAATAATATTCTGTAATCTCAGCTTTTATGAACACTTCAAAGTAACTAGAAAACAGAAGAGACTATTAGGCAAATGGGAAACCTATTTCCAGTAAGATCTACCTAAACTACTTCAGGTTAGTTTTGGAGCTGGAGAGAGGCCTCTCGGAGGTCTCTGGATACTGGTGCAATATAAATGTGAAATCAGAAGCAGGTACATCTGTGCTGCTTTGATGGAGGTGGACATCATCTTACTGCCTTCAAAGCTGCAGTGAGCTGGGTGTTAAAATCTTCATTGCTTGGCTTACGCTTGCCATAGTGGCTGCATGTGAAAGGCACAAACGGGACAATGAGATGTCTTCTTCTGGATCTGGGCTGCTGCTCAGGTTTCATTAGGGCTGCAGGGAACAGATAAGAGCACAGGATCTGGAGTGCTGACCAGGGAGCATCGAACCACCCACTGGCATACGAGTTAAACATCCAGAGGGAAAGCTTTTATTTACAACTTAGAGGAAAGCAACCAATAAATGTACTATTACTACATCCCAGCATTCAATGAGTAAAGATCTATTTTTTCCTACATCCATATTAAGAAATCTCTAATGATACTCATTGAGCTGTGCATGTACATTGCTATAGTTCAAGAAGAAAAAGGAGTTGAGAGGAATGGTACCTTGGGAAGGGCCAGAATGTCCAGAATATGTTGAATGTTTTCCCATCCCATCTATTCCAGTGGGAGCAGAGCATTTTTTTTGATCCTATAGAGATGAATCCTCTAATTAGCAAAACAAGGGCTGTTGGACACTCATTGATGTTTGTAGCAATTTTGTTATTAATTGCAAGAAGTGCAGAATTCAAGCAAGTCTACTCAGACCATCTATGTGTATCACTAAGGACACTGTGTCTTTGCCCATACAAAGAGGGTAGTGTGATAATTTCAAGTGTGAAGGCCGAACATATCACACTAATGTCCTACGGGGGCACGTGTGGTGCCCTTTGAAGCAGGAGTTAGGCTACAGCTTATTTTCATACAAAAATAATACGCGTGAAAACACAAGTGGGAATTTGCTGTTCCCATTCCTCTGTATTAATTCCAGAAGTGAATGGCAACTGGAACATTTGAGAAGACTTACTGCTTTCCCATGCCAGTGAGATGTTTTGTAAAAAACTATCCTTCGTGTGTATTTTTGAGGAACAGGAATGTAGTAAACTGAAAAGCATATTAATTTCTTTGCAGAAAGAAGTTCTACAGACCTTGTAACACGGTGTGATCAACGGAACTCAAATACTAAACACCCCAGAAGTGCAAGAAAAAGGTAACGACTTCATTTTGGGGTTGGGTTTTTTGTTTGTTTGGGTTATTTCCCCACATATTAGTATTAGTTTTTCCTACTCACAAGTTTATTTGCAGGGATTATAGCTCATGAGTTCTTTTTTTTCAAATGTATTTTGGGCTTTATACTAGTATTGGTGAGATTTTCTCAGTAACTCTGAATGGAGAAGGTGAGTTTATTTACTGCTGCTCTACCCTGTGATTTGTGAGGAGGACTTGGTGATGATCAGCTTGTAACACCCAAGCAGACAGAAGCTCTCTGTGCATGAGCTTTCAGAGAGCACCCTCAGCACCTCCTGGCGTAGGAAGAAATAGACCCTCCAGTGCAGTTTTGGGTGACTGTTTCTGGGATGTTTAGCTAATGTTCTAGTCACTCCTCAGTGTCTCCTCCTTCAGCTCTAAATTTATTTTCTTAGGAATTTAGGTCTTGGTTTAGGACAGGAGCTTATTTTTAATCAATAACTCCAATTTGCCTTAAACAGTAGGTCTGATATGTTCTCTGCTGATGATAAAGATTGGAGGCTGTTAGCACTAGTACTATTTATATTGTGTTAATGGGTTTTAACCCTCTCGCTGAGCAGCACTGATGGTTTAAAATAATGACTAGGCAATAAATTTTTAGCAGAACAGGTGTACAAATAGTACCAAAAAAAGAGCACTGTTCAGGGTCAGGCTATGAAAAGAATGGTGTCCCAGATTATAGTGTTTCATACGCTGGTAAGACCTGATGACACATGGTTTTAGCTTTAGCCACCAAGACTTACTTGCTATCATTAGCAAGATCCACACGTATCTAATAATCAGACCTGTCCGAGTCACAGTCACCTTGACTTCTGTTCTCAAATCTATTCATCTAAGAGAGGAGTGTCCTTACTGACCAGGAACCAAAGGAACCAAAGCTGCACCCAGAAAAATCCTGGTCTTGCATTCCTCTGCAATCCTCTATTTCCAAAAACCTCCACGAGACTCCTAGAATTCCTATAATGACTGTACCAGATGTGGGAAATGAGAAGATAATTAATTCTGACTTAAGTATAAGATAGCCAGCTAACTGTGATATTTGACCACAATGTCCTACTGTTATACTGGGTATTAAGTTATGTGATAGTGATGTTTGTTTCCATCAATAGAGAAAAATTATAAAACAAACCCAAATGTTTAATTTTCCATTGCTTCTGTTTTCAGCTCCACACTTTAGTCAGTTTTGTTTTTACTATTTAAAAATGTCCATGCTTAACCAGCTGTAATCACACTGCAGCACCTATTTTCCAACAAATCCCACTAAGATATTTTTCAATAAATAAATAAAGTATATAGAGCAGAGGGTGGAGAGCGGGTAAGTTTAAATCAAATGTAAAGAGTCATGTTGAAATCATGATTTAAAATATGAGGAAAAAGGTAGATCCTTCTGACCTAAGTGGTTCATCACCTGTTTAAATCACCAACTGAAATTCAGTAAAATTTCTGTACCAAGTTCATGCTCTGTGGATGTGGAAGAACCAGCAGCATTTGGTTGTTCAGCAGATACAAGTTTTGAATTCTGTAGTCAAATGAGAGCTATTACAACCTTGCTAATGAGAGCTTTCAATATGATACAATCAAAACATTGTATGCTTTTCCTGAAGATGGTGGTGTTGTAAGGGTTGTCTCTGTGAACGGTGGTCTTAAATACCTGTATTGCACAGACTTTTTTCCCCTCGGGACACACTTGGCTTGTGAGATAATACATGCAGTACTTCAGGATGGAATAAAACACTCATCAGCTGTCAAATGTAGGATTCACCCACCCCATGTTCTAGTGGGGATTTATGCCACCTGACTTAGAGAAGCAATTAAAAATTCTCGAGCTGGCAGTGAAATAGTTTTATTCTGTAGTTAACTACTGTGGTGTCAGGGATAGTCCACTGGTAGAAAAGATGTCAGTTTGGCAAAATAAATAGTTTACCACTTGGATATCCTTCCAGATAGCTTTGTGTTTGCTGTGTGTCGTTGTACACTCGTGGGCACCACCTGACTGGTGTCTGATTTGGTTATAATATTTTCTTTCTTCTAGTTAAATTATAGAGCTAAGTGACTGTTCAGTCCAAGGTCTTGGATTTTAAATGAAGAGCTAGTTCTTCCTTCCTTCATCAATTTACACCTAAATGACAAACCATGAGCATGAAAAAGGATGGTAACACGAGGGTCTTTGTCAGCAAATAGGGACATACTTTAAACTGTAGCTTTGCCAAGAGTACTTGGCTGTTACAGAATACCTGCTACTCAGTAATTCAAAACACTTGACAAATACTTCTATTTTAAGCTGCTTAGCATTCTTATGCACCAAGGAAATGTTATTTTTCCATCTTGCAAATGGGTCTATGGAAGAACAGAATGTGGAAATGGCTGGGGAGGTTTATCAGTCTGGAGGATATCCCTGCAGCAGGCAGACAGTGCACAGGACGGGTGCCAGGATCTTTGCAATTACACCAAAAAACAATGTAAAGACCCCGACTCCTCAGCTTCATTTTGTTGTTTATCTTTAGGCAAAGGTGTGAGTGAGTGGAAGCCTTGCTGATGAGTGAGACAGGTCTGTTCTAAGCAACTTGAGGTGGGAAGACACAGCTGAGAAATAAAAGATGCTTGAAATAATTTTAGTGTCCTTAACTATTCTTTCCCATTACAGATGATGGTTTTTATTATTATTATTATTATTTTCAGAAGAAAATTATCTTTAGGGGAAATCAGAAGGAAGAAAAAGAACAGGGACAGGGTCCAGCTGCTTTTCTCCATAGAGAAGTGTCTTGGGGTAGGGTTGGGGTAAAAAGAAGAAAAAAGGCCTATCCTTATGGTTGGCCAGTGTTGCCATTGTGATGGTCAGTGGATGTTTTCCACATGTGTACGTGAGGACAGCAAGGATCCTTGAGCTTGTTTTTCTCCTCTGTGCAGCACAGCACGTTGGCCTAGATTTTATTGCTGTGACCTGAACTCATCTTTGTACCATAGGGGAAATACTTGCAGTGCTTCACAGATCTTGGAGACAGTCTCATTTTCTCAGCACAGAGCTAATATATCAAGCTAATTTACTGCTGTGGTGTGTTGCAAAGCCTATATAATATTGAGTAAACATTGTTGGCTTATACATTAACTGTAACTAAACCCCTGTGCAAACTTTATTCTGGCTTTGGGATTTTCCTTGAAGGAGTGACTGAGAAAAGAAGGGTAGAGGGTTTTTTTTTTCTTTATTTTTTTTCAGGAAACTTTACTCTTAAACTTGGCAGTTCTGTTAATTTTAGGTCAAGTGGCAGGCATGGTTAGGAGTGTTCTGTGTAGATCTCTCAATTGACTCCCATTCTTTGTCAGGATCTCTCAGCAACGTTTAATCATGTTTCTTTTTCCTGTTTGGTGTGGAAATACACTGAATAAAATAAGAATCTAGATGACTGTCTGCTTTAGAAACTTAGTACAACAGCTATGCCTTTGTGTGGCTAAGGATTATAATGTTTTGAATGATCTAAAAAAGGAAACAAAATATTTAGTTCTTTGAATTTATGTGGGACTCCTTATCTGAGGAGTCTAATGTGCTTTACCAGCGGGAATTAATTAGAAAATAAAGGACTCATGTAAGGAATATCCTTTTAAAAGGTGTCAGGATACCACCAAGATTCTTTATTTGGTGAAAAGAATTACCAGTACGTGTCAGTATACACGTTAAAACCATTGAAATTTGATTTTTAAAAAAATAAAAATAAAAAATTGTGATAATTCACTATGGTTCTCAGTGACCCTGTTGTATAGATGAACAGATCAAAGTTGTAGATTTTCAGTAACTAGCTCAAAATCATACAAAAAGGCAAATGAGCACTGCAGAAATTACCAAACCTGACTCTCAGAGCCCAAATCAGCTGAGAATGCTTTTGGATGCAAGGATGCAGAAGTGATACACAACTGGCAAAGCCCTGCAGCAGGGAGGGAACTGAAGGGATCTGCTGAAGGTATTGATGTGATACCATGAGAGACTGACCACGCTCTGTCCTGCCAGTAGCTGAACAGAGCTGTGTTTGGATCCTCGTTTGAGGGTTGTTCAGATGCTCCATGACTACTGAAGTACTCGGGCACTGACGAGAAAAACACCAGTGGAAGGAGTGTGTGCAGGGAGCTCATAAACCCAGTCTAGCAGAAGGGGTGGTAGAAACACCATTGCTTTGGAAATTTAAGAGCAGACTGGTTGCTCTTATAGAAAGTGTCCCCAAGGGAACCTGTCCTAGAAAGGTGTGGGCAAAAACATTTTTCTGTGTGCAATTCTTATGAACTTTTTTTTTTCCCAGAGTGTACATTTCTATTATTTACAGTAACCATATGTTCTAGTTATACTGAGACTTTCCCAGTTTCTCATGTGATACTGTCCCAGTGTCCTGGGAGCATGAAATAACATTAATCAAAAAATGTAAGGCATTTATTTGTATGCAGGGCACGTTGCTCTGCTGAGTAAAATTCATTCTGGCTTAAATGTGAGCAAACTTTCCAGTGGATGAGTGTTAATCTTATTGAACAGTATTAAGAATCAAAAGCAAAATAGCATCAGAGCTGTTGTTTCTCTCCAAGTGAACATTCATGTCACCTGTTTGGTGTTTCATGATAAACTTGGTGCGTTACTGGAAAAAATTCTCTCCCATGAGAAAGAACCAAATGTCACTACTGAGATTCTGACAATAGGGACAGCAGCATTTATTCTTGAAAAATAATCCCATGTGTCTTCTGCAGGAATCTGGCAACTGCACAATGAGTTATGAAAAAGCATCCCATTCTTCTGTTTCTAGAATCAAATAGCTTTCAGTCACTCTAGATTTCTACTACATGGGGACAAAATTTTGGTGGAAGGAATACTCACAAACTTTCCCTCTCAACTTGCATTCCTTTATTAGGATTTTACTGCTGCTTTAATAGGAATTACTTCTTCCTTTATTAGTAATTTACTACTACTGAGGCCTGATTTCAAAGTGTCAGTGATGTTTTTTTGATTTTGATACAAAACAAAAGATCATTTCTCGTTGTTTTTCTTGCACTAGTGGGGAGGGAGGGAAACAGCCTCTGGATAATTTCCCATTTGTTCTTCAAAGATAGACAATTGAATTGTGGTTTGGTTTTGCTTTGTTTTTTATCAAGTACAGTTAAGTGCTTTCATGGAGAATGGGGTAACAGATTACACAGAATCTTGTTTTTAATTTATTTTGTGATGCGAGTTAGACTTGGACCTGAATTGTGATATTTTTTTTATATGCTACTTTAACCTCCAGGCTCAATCAGGAAATTGAGTTCTACGGAGGATTGAGAGTCTTTTCTGTTCTTGCCTAAACCAGGGACAAGTGGACACTATAGGCCTGCTCTAAACCCCAGTGAGGGCAATGTAAAGACACCCATTGACTTTGGGGTTTGGATCAGGCGCCTCTTAGAGATTCTGTTTTCATATATGTAAGCAAAATCCTGGAAGAAAAACGTTAGTTTCAGATTTCATTACAAACTCTGAATTCATACCAGTCTTTTTAGATCTTGCTTTTGGAAACTCTTACAGTGTAAGGAGGGTATAGATAAAGTTTGAATCATACAGACAACACTAGAACCCAGTACTGTCCTTACCAGCAAGGGAAGGAAGTGCAGTGGCTCGTTCCATTCAGCTGAGTCCGTTACATTTTCTTCACTGAGATTTGCTGAATTTTGGAAATATGCTTTTGCAGTCCTTGGGAATCTAAAATTTATGATTTTCTAACATTTTTAGTAAGCTCATAAATGACTCAAGTATTAATTATCATTTTCTTGCAGTAGGGGATATTCATGTTCATTCAAATGTCCCAAGATCCTTAATGGCTTGAGAAAGGGCCTTTGAGAAGCAAAGTTGGTCAGTGATGGAACCTGCATGTTCTTTTTCACCATCCATGAGTTCGCTCATTCAGGCACTGTTCTCATCATTTTATGATCAGCTAGCAACCTTTTTCAATGCCAATTGGATTTTTCAGATAAAGCCACTAATTTCGATTGTACAATAGAAATCAGCTTTCAATGGTATTTCAATTAACCTTGCTATTAAAGAAATTGCTTTTTGCCGATACTCAATGGTTGGTTGACATTCAGAGAACACATGATTCCTTTAATACAATCTGTATTGAAAGAACAACTGCATTTGTTGTCTTTGAACTTGCTCCTTGTAGTTTTGGTAGTTTTCAAGACGGTTGACTGAAAACAAATGCACAAACTATTTTGAATGAAAAGCTTTCAAACATTTGCTGCTATATTCTATTCCATTTGGGCACATATCATGCATATTGCATGTCCTTCTCTTGTAGATGATGTAAGTTATTTACTTAGCCCACCATTGAAAATAATGAATGTGTGTAAAGGTGCAGAGAAGCACCAAGACTTCATTGATGGCTCTAATCCATTCTTGTTGGGGGAGATCTCTATAGGCAGACTGGGTAAATGTCCTGTTCCAGTATAGAATTCCGCTCTGGTGAGCAGTGCCAGGCTGGATGCCAGTTTGTGTGCAGCACAAGGAGGAAATGAACTCTGTGGAATCCTGCCAAAGGTTTTAAAGTTCATGTGGGATCGTCCCCAATAAGCCCTGGTAAGAACCACCTTGTTAAGATTTACTGAAATACCAGAGCCGGGAGTTCATGGTCCTGTAGTTGTCTGGCAGGAGAGAATTCAGGCTCCTGTTTATTGCCTGGGCAATGGGAGTTGATGGTCTTCACCTCAAACCTGGTTCATGGCTCTCTGAAGGCCAGGGGGATCTCCAGCAAGCTGGGGTCCAACAACTTTTTGAGGAAGCACTGACTGGCTGAGGTTGGTTGGGGCACTTGTACAACAGGGTTCCTGCTACATTGCACTGGTTGGTGCCAATGCATTTCTGAGCAATGGGGAGAGTTTAAGAAATCCTACAAACCCTCCTTGATATAGATTATAAGTGACCTATAGGAAGTCAGAGGCAGCAGGAAAATTATTATATGGATGAACTGATGAAAAAAGTATTTTAAGGACAGATCATGAGATTTGTCCCAGTAGAAAAAAGACTTTGAAGGGTACTGGTGCTGGATTTTGTTACCAGAGGATGGCTTTTGTAATCACACTGTAGATTCTAATCGTGACTTACCATAAGAGATCCTTGGAACATACTGAATTACAGGGTTACAGGCTTGATATGATTACTTCACCGTGCCCATCTTTGTATTTAGCATAGTGTGAATCAGTGCTGGTTTTAAGTAGGTGTTTTGTTTAGCAAAATATTGAATGATTAGGGCTAAACTGCCCAAGTTCTGCTTTTTCAATGTCTTTTCCTGCAGTCATTTTAAGTGCCCATATTTGTTTGTGAACAAAAGTAAGTATACAGGGTCTGATGTTAGGAATTAACACACATGAGCCTGTATTTGTGAGCAACTTGCAACAAGGTTCAGTCTGTGGATGACACTGCAAAGATTGCATGGATGGGAATGGAAAAGTGCATGTGGGAATCACATGCATTTTGTCTCTGAACTTGTTCATGCAGGAATCTGATAATCTGCCTCCAGACGTCGTTCAAGGGATTTCCAGTTGGCGTCTGGCTCAGTGGAGTTTATCAGTTGTTCAAAGCAGCCCAACCTGCTTTTAAAATTTCATTGTTTGTTTTCAGATTCAAACCCTTGGCCTTCGTTTTGCTTTTCTATTCCTGAAGACCCCAAATGTTAAAAACATCCCTGTCAGAAGAAGTGGACTTTTCTCCTTTTTATGTCTTTAATTGAAAGCTGAGCCAAAGGACTTTGCCAGTGTTTGAGAACTTGAATTAACTGAGAAGACCAATCTGAAATTACAGCAGATGATAGAGCACTGAATAAGAATATAATAAAATAATAAAAAAGAGACAGCCAAGTTGTCAGCAGCATAACAGTATTTTAGATAATCCCCTCTGGGCCATTTTCTTAACAGCAACCAGTTGTGTTTATCCGAAGATTAGCGCAGAGACTTTTGATTTTACAGTGCATGTTCCCCATTTGCTTTAAAAAAAATATTTATATGCTTTTATATATATCACTTAGTATTCCATGTGAGGCAAATAATACCACATTGCTTTAGGTTTTACTGGCAACGTGTTTAATGTTTGGGATGGGGTCTGTAGTAAAGAGAAAGCAAAATTATTTGGTCCTGGAGGCTGTTTAAATGAGGATTAGAGCCAAGTGTTTGGGTCCCAGGAAATTGGCCAAGCCTGGATCCTCACAATGTCAACTTGCACGTACAGTACATAGTTTAATATTTTATCATGAGTCCCCTTTTTTTTTTTTAAGAAGCTGTTTGCCATTTCAGCTCTGCTCACAAGACAAGAAATCAGCTGAATCAGTTAAAAATAAAAATCTTCCTTTGGCTTTGTGTGACAGTAGAGTTTTGCCCAAATAGGAGTACAGATCTACTGCGCTAGAAGGAGGGAGACAGGGAATTATATGAATATGGCTTTCCCAACCCTGCCCGGTCCTGTGCCAAAAAGGAGGAAAGGATTTGCCAGTGATTGCAAACAGAGGCTTGGGTTTCTGCTTGCTTTCAGAATAATTCTCTCATTTTAAGAAATGCTTGAATAAAAATGTTAGAAACTAGCTGTCAAAAAGGATTATTAATTTTGCATCTGATTTAACCCTGTTTGAACAGGAAAGCTGCATTAAAACAATAGAAATCCTGAAATAAGAGTGGCTTTATCTCAACTCCTTTACGGGATCAAATCCGTGATCAATTGGAAACAGGTGTAAGTTAAAATGAAGCAGGAGTGTTCACACTGAGATTGGCCCTGGTTTAATTAAATTGATTTTCAGATCAATTTAAATTGAGCTGATGCAATTTGCCCTGTTATTTAAATTAGGCCTGCAGGAGTAGTCTTGGAATGAGGGACTGTATACAATATGAGTAAGAGTATCTGAATCAGGACCATTATTATTATTTACAGGAATCTACTTTTCAATGAATTATTTTTTTCAAATTAGGGGGTAGCAGCCATAATAGGCCACTGGTGTTGGCTCCATTGATAATTATACCATTTTTCTCCTTTTCATAATTGTCCTAGTATGAACTGTGCTATTTTAGCAGAAAGTGTTAATTATTTTATCAACAATTGGCAGACCCTGCTTCAATTTACTGGTTTCCCTTTAACCAAAACAAAGATTACAGGCCCTATTCCATAGCTCAGCTGCTGAATCTTTACTAAGAAACTTGGGAACCCCTTTCTCATGAAACACTGTGTAAAGCTTTAAGCACTCTTTGAAGCTGAGTTGTATTAAATGATAGACAAAAAAAGCCCTCTGAAGAATTGGTGCTTAATTACAACTTAATTAGCATAATTATGCATGCTAATAGCATCTCAAATGAATAGCAGTTGTCAGGAGGTTGGGACCATCTGTAAGAGTGTCGGATTAATACATCATTTTTTATTTCTAACAACGCTGTAACTCTTTCCCTGAAAGTGATTTTCATTAATCAAGTTCATTTTTATTATATAGAAAATTTGGCATTTTTCATTATGGGCCATTATCCGTTTCCCCATGCAGTCCTAATACAATACTAATGAGACCCCATGTGGCTACTCCACACTGACAATGGTAGTACAGGTGTATTATTATAATTGTTACAAACAGCACATTGTACCTCAGGACTAGTAGAGTTCTAATCTCAAGATATCAGGGTTTCCACTTGGTACCTTCCCTTGGGTCCAGTACAATTTCCAGAGCTTTATGAAAAACATACATGTTTGTGGTTATGAGGAAGCAGATTTAAAGAGATAGAAGCGTGTTTGTTTTAGAGCTGGAAAACTTCAAAGTTCACTAAGCTGCTTTGGAGATTTTTTTTTTTTCTTTTACTAGCTCTGCTAAGCTTTGAGCTTAGAAGAAATTGCTTGTTCCAAAGAGCTGCTGAGGGGGACAGGGATGATGCAGTGGATACTCTAAAAGCATTGGTATTTACTTAAGAATTTTCTGTGTGTGTGTAAGATCAAATTCCAGGAGGAGCATTCACTAAAATTTGGATTAAAAAAAAATGGTGTAAAACTCATGCTGGATGTCTGAATGTTAGTGGAAGAAATGTATGTAGTCAAAGCAGTCAGGTTCTTGTGGTACCCGGCCTGGACATGCACACAGAAAGTGGCTTTTGGAAGTTTAGAACGTCCATTGCATTTAATGAGTTGGCCCGGGCTCTGCTGTCAGACAGGCTACTGGAAATCCAGGGTGCCATGATTTAAGTCTGTGGAATTAGTTCAGATTTACAGAGCAGGAGCTTAGTGCATAGCTGACCTTAACGCTTGTGTTTTAGCTTTAACTAATTGGTTAATGTTTGCTTTGTAGAGTCAAAAAGCTCTGTGTAAGCTCTAAGGATTATTTTTATTTAGTGGCATGTTGGTATATTCATGCCTAATGTTTGTATTTGATTTTATTTTTCTGAATGCACTGTGGGTTTTTTTTCAGACGAGATTTTCCCAAGGGATTTTTTTCTCTTAGTTTCCCTAAATAGCCTTCTGCAAACTAAAGGCCTTCCAGTAAATTCTGATTTCCTTTGGTGGCCTGACTATAGAATGAATGGAGCGGTTTTGGAAATGCATTTTTAAGGAGAGGGAGTGAAAGGGAGAGGAGAGGAGCACAATCAACAAAGCTGCTGTGCCTGTATTTATCAGGCTGCCAGTGGGAGCTGCACGGTTCAGACTGCACTTCTCATCAACCCTAAACAAAAGAACATTGAAAATAGCTCAACTGACACAGTCCTCATCATAACTCAGGACTCGATGGCAGGCACCAGTAAATCCTGCTCTCTTGTTGTTGTTCTTGAATATATTTGTTCGTATAAACCCCTCTCCAACATCTACTGGGGTTTGGCATCTCCATGGAACAGCCCCATCAACTTTTCCCCCACTGTTCAATCAATCCAGACTGGAGCCAAATGCCCTGTGGGTTAGGAACAGGTGGAGGTTGAGAAAATAGGGCCTGGCCGGGACCGAATGAAGATTGCATGTAAATTAGCAGCATTAATATGTAAAACAAAAGCTCAGCAGAGACTGGTTGTCCTGGTGTACAGCTACTCAAAGCATGATATGGACCCCAGGAAAAACAGCAACACCTCGAGATTAAACCTCCCTCCCAGCGGTTAATGTGCTTGAATGTCATTTTACAGTGAAAATCCAACATAAATAAGCAAGATAATATTTAAATAGGAACTGGAAATTACTAGGACAGTACCCCAACTTGTGTCTCCCACTGGTCTGCTCTGCAATCTCCTCTTCAGAGTCCTGGGCAGGGAATGGACTGTGTGGTTCAGGCTGAGTGCATGGCATACAGTCCTGTGATTTGGAAGGGACCAGCACAGCCTCTGTCTGCAGCTCTCCTTATCTGGGGTGCCTGGTTATTAAGTTAGCCTGGTAACTGCTAATTTATTACTTTAAAAATTGAGAGAGATTAATCCATGCGTGAACACCCAGAAGGACGCTGATGGTGGCCGCAGTGAGGTCAACTTTAAGCAAGTTAAAATCTGAGTCTGCTCAGAATTTCCCCCCACCAGCATGTAGGTAAGTGTGGGGATGTGACAGCTTACTCTGTTCTGGGCACGTGTGCTTGGTGGTGGACATCTTTTGTTGAGGGATTTTAGAGAAAGCTTAATTGTATTGCCTTGGATAATGTTTTCTGATGTCATTAAGCATCTACTGGAGAACTAAGAATAGAACTTCAAAGTAATGTCACCTGTAACATTTGCATTCGGATTTTCTAGAGAGGAACACTAACAGTTGCTGCAGCCCTTGTATTCTGTAAGTTCCGTTTAACTCTAAACTCCCTGAGCAAGGCAAAAGGTGAAGCTGCTTAAAAACCAACCAACCAAATCTCCCCCATAATACTGAAATTTAAAGAAATTATTAAAAATCAACAAATGCATTTTCTTCCGTTGCTTTGTTTGTCCTCAGTATTAGATTTAATCCTGGATTTCGGTAGGAGAGGAGGATGCATATTAAATTTTTAAGTATAATTGTTCCAATTTGACTGCTCTGTGCTCAAAGCCTTCAGCTCCAGTTCTGTCTTCTGTAGATTTTAAATGCTGTGCATCCCTGAAGCTCCTCGTAGGTCACTCTCAGATAGTCAGCACCTGACCAGGCAACAAAGCCAGAGTTATTGCAACTCAACCTGAAATGTGTTTTATTAAGTTAAACAGTGCATCTGTGGCTTTCCAAATGCAGTTTTTATGTAATTGCAAGAACTAGTAATACATAGTATGTGGGAAACACTATGTTATGGGTACTGTATCCTCCAGAGGACTGCAGCCGTGCTGCAGAGGTGGTGGAGCTTGTCTGGGGAGCGATGTGCACACTGAAGTGCTGTGGCCCAACTGGCCCAGCATCTGCCCTTGATCTGGAGTGTCCTGTGGAGGTGGGCTCGGAGGAGCCGTGGCACCCCGTGCCATTTTGTCACTGCAGGGGAGCAGGAGATGTTACCCTTTCTGGCTGGGGGGATCTCAGTGAGAGTGCCGAGGAGTTTGGGTGTATCTTAGGGACATATGACTTGTCTTATTTATCAGTTGTAGTGATTTTTTTTCATTTATTTATTTATTTCCCCCCCCTAATGTCTTAGTCCTCTAAAAGATCCCAACCCTCAGCTCTAAAAGATAATCCTGGAAGTTTGTCTCTCCCTTCTTTCTGTGGTTCCTCCTAACAGTTTGCTCTACTGCAAAATGCAGAAGGATTAATTTTCACTGATAGCACAAAATTTCACGTTGAGGGAAAAACAAACCAAAGAATGAGAAGCCTGATGCTACTGAAATCTTAGATGGCAAAAAAAACCACTCTGCCAAGGCCTGGTGAAAGGAGCAGCTCACTCTGTTGTCATCTCTTCGTGTTCCTTGAATTCTTGAATATTGGTTTCTGTATATGAAACCGAGGGTATGCGATGACTATGGGTGCAATGATCCAACTGCAATAAAGCACTGGCGCATGGGAGCTGGTTATTAGCTTACATGAAAAGAATCACAGGGTGGAGGTTATAAGTGGAAGCAAAATATGTGCTGCAGATGGCTCTCTGTTGACATTGCTATGGACAGATTATGCTTTCCAGAGATAAAAGAGTAATCATAAACTGGGTGTCCTGCCAGGAGAGTATATATACTTGAGTAATAGGCTTGGACTATGGGGTTAGTCTCCAAGTTCATATTAAGCATGTATTTTCAAGAAATTTGTGGATTCTCAGTTTCAGTATTTAGTTCATCATCAAAAGAGTTGCAGGCCATGAAGCTTGGGCCTGAATCCAAACTTTTGCTGGATTTGGAAACTAGTGTTTCCCTTTCAAGCTGGAGTTGTGTTGGTGGTGATGATCCATAAATAAAGCAAGAAATGAAGCTCCCAAGACCCATCTGTTGTGCTTCTGCACTGTCCTGTGAGTGGGCACCTCGTAGTGAAGTGCTGATACATCAGTGTGGCTGGGCACCAGGCTGGTAGTGCCAGAGGAGCACTGAAAGTGTGTAAATGTGCTCTTCTAAGCTGGAAACAATTTTCTGGTTGTGGCCCAAGAGGAGAACTTCCCAGGCAAAGGGATCAGTAACGCCTTTTCCCTGTTCCATTACTTTTTGTCTCAGTATCTGTGCTGAGCTTTTCTCATGTTAGGGTTTTGACTAGAAGAGTCCCTAAGATGTGGCTTTTGGGCAAAAACCCGCTGTACAATGTGCTACACAATATCTGTCTGGTAATAGTGGTGGGATTTTGCCAACAGATCCCTAATATCTCCTCAGAGGTTAGAAACACGTTGCTGAAGTCTCTGAGTGTATCTGAAAGGGTTCTCTCCAGCTGGAGGAAAGCACACTTGTTGGGCTTTAATGAAAGACCTGTTAGCTGTATAGTTAACAACATTCTTATTAATGCATAAAACTTCCATTGTTTCTTAATTTACTTGAAGGGTTGTTTAGGCCCTTAATTGCCCTATAACAATATAGTGATAGTAAGTTAGATTTCAATCAACATACTCATGAATTGCTAGTATTTTAGCAATAAATTGCTAGCTAATAAACTTGTAACTTCCTTTGTAAATGCCAGCTAAAGGCCTAAACATTCCTCGCAGAGTTAATTGCACATTTAGTGCTCATGTAATTTTGAATTAATTACATGCCAAATGGATTTATGTTGTATGTACTTAATAAACCTTGATAAGTGCCCTTTTAACAATCAGTTGCTATTTAGGATCCTCTTTGTGTAAAAAGAGTGACTTATGACACTGGGTCATGATGTTTCTACCACACGCTTCTGTGCTGCCTGTAGTGCCTGGTGGGGTTTCTGTGGGATTCGGGACTGGGAGCTGCAGAATTAAAATCCAGTGGAGGCTTGGGAAGATTTGCTATATCCCAGCTTGATCCCATAGTCAGGAGATGGACTCTATATAGGCTTCCGTGAATCAGAGCCCACTGGAGTGAGCAGAAGGGTGGGTGCTGGTTTTATTTTAGGTTTGGGCTGTACTGGCAATGTAGAACAAGTCTGGAAGCGATAGGTGGTACTGCAGCAACGGTAAGAACCAGCAGCAAAAAAGAGCAGTACCCAACACCCTGCTGAAATGGGAAAATCCCTACCAGAGAGCTCATTCGACAGCCTTTCATAAAGTACTGTTTTGTCAGCCTCAGACTAGTAATCTATAAGGAAATCTACTTTCCTTCCCAGCTACACATTTAATGTGAAATTTCCAAAAGCTTTAAACTGTCCGTGCCAATAGTGCAGATGTACATTACAAACACAAGAAGCATCTTCAGATAAATAGGTAAAGTAACTTTCCATCCAAAAAAAGTCGATCTTTTTTTTAAGTCCTTTTGCTTTTACAATGTTAGGCATAAAGAAGTTCACTCAAAACCTTGTGTATGTGTTATCCCAAAGTTCTGGGAGCTTTATTTTGGTTTTGACTTGCCAGGAGCAATGTGTAATGTGTTTGACCTTGTGGCTTTGCATGTATATATGCATTCAAGGTTTTTTTATCTGAGTAACAGCAACCCACCCCTGAAAGATTTTGCAACCTTTAACATGCAACTGGTAACCTAAAGGCTGCAGGCTCTTTAAAATTTAATTACTGACCTTTGTTTCCTCTCTCCTCTGCAGATAACACATCATTTAGTACATTTTAATATGTAGTGAGTGCTCAGGAATAATATTTTAGGGAGGTACCCTTGTCAGGTTGTAGTGATGTTTGAGTGTTCATGTGACAGGAATTCCCCTTCAGAACAGCGCACCGAATCGCAGGCTTTTGCCCTCTTTACGTAGAGATAAAGGCTGAGCGACTTGGGAATAGAGAGGCAGGTCAGGGTGAAGAGAAAAGGGCAACAATAAAATGAAAAAGCAGTTCCTTAGGGCCCGAAGCAGAGTTCTACATAAAACAGCATTGTATAAGTTCTTCCACTGCTGTGGAAATGTCTGATTTCCCTTGTTGTCAGAAGGTCGGGAAGGCAGGTTTACAAGCAGCAGATAACTGATGCAGCACTATCACTGAAGATGTTCTTTTCTTTTTTTTGTCCTGGTGAATGCCATCCAGATAAACTGTTACTCTGGCAGACCTGAGGTATCCAAATAACCAAGGCATCCGGAAAAGTTTAATCCCTTCCTCTGCTGGAAGGTCGCTGGAATAAATGAAGTTTACTGATGTTATACTGGTGTGTTTTGAAGGGGGTGTGTGTTAGACCATGGGATCTTGATGACTCTGATGAAGCAGCAGCAGTTGTCGGTGCAGGATAACAGACCGTGCCAGAGCCAAACACGGGTGGTAGCAAACTGCTAAAATCAATGATTGCTTGTCAATGCCTGTTGCAGAGCAAAGCCAGGATATCGGGCGTTGAATTTTTGAATTGAAAAACTCTGTTTACGTGTGAAACTCCAGCAGATATGACTGGGAGAAGAGACCGCATCTTAATGATCTCAAAGCATATGTTTTTTATGAAATGGAGAAATTAGGCTTAGGCTACTGTCAGATACAGTCTCCATTATAGCTCCAAGCTCCAGCTCACGACGAGGATTGATTTTGCTTGCGCTGTATAACATGGAGAAGCAGATGTATCACATATATTAATGAGCAGCTCTGCCCATCAGGGAAGCAATATTGCCAACCCCAAATGCTCAAAGAACAGAAGATTGAATGACAACAGTAATAATAAATGTAGAGTTCTGTTTCACTCTCAGATTTCTAAGCACCTTCCTTTTCCCCCTCTCAGTCCCTGTACCCAAGTGAGCTAGAAATTACGATTCTCTGGAGTTGAGGAGTTGTCTTTAATTAAATGCTACCTCTTCTGAGATGTGTGACAGAGTTGCAAAACTGATGTGTTCTAGCTTTAGTGCTTTTTAGGCGTTTTCCTAGAGGCTTGTTGTATATTCCATCCAATAAAAGGTTATCAGTTAAAAACCCACTGTAGGCTTATCTCCAGGACCTTTTCCTTACCTGCTTACCAGGGAGGGCAGGAGGACTTGCCTGTCTGCGTATCTCTGTAAAATACCCAGTGGAAAGATGCTCAGCAGTCTCTCCCAACAGCTGGTATTTTCCTCTGGATGATGCCTGTCATTGAACATTAACCAGAGAGTCTTCCTCATCCGAAACCTGCTTCTTACTGCAGCTTCTAAAGAGGAGGTGGTGGTGGTGGTCCCATAGCTGTGGTGTCTGTACACTGTGAAATGTGTGTTTTAACCCCTGTGCTGTAGAGACTTTTTTGTACAGCTCTTACTTGTTGCTCTTGACAGCCTCAGTTTTAGCTTTTTTGGTTTAGTCTGGTCATATGGGGAGGGTCTGATAAGACTTAAGTCATTGAGATTTGGGACACAGTGAAGTCCTTCCTAAAGAATTTTTCACCTTTTTTTTCCAAAAGTGTGTTTTTTCTAAGGAGAAAAAAATCTCATACTTTCAGATGGTGTGTGTGTGTGGGGGGGGAAGCTGAAAAACTCTGCTTAAAGATTTTTTAAAAATTAAATAGTTCTTGTATAAATGCTCAAGTTTTTGTTTGACATTTTCAAAGTAAAGCTGACTTCCTGAGGTGGCTTTGGATACTATTAAAAACAAACTGGAAAAAAATCTCACCCGAAAACCCCTATGCTAGAAGAGAAAGTTACATAAAAGGGCCAGGAATTTGCAAATTGTATTAATTATTTAAAGATGAGAAAATGTGTGCCAGGTCCTAAAATGTAGAATTTTTTTGTTGAGCATGCAAATACTTAAATACATCCTCACCTGGAAGAAAATGTAAGTACTCGCCTCCTCACAGATCTGAAAGTTTTGAACCACACTAAACTCATTCAGCGCTGACTTACTGCCCTCCTTTACCTGAACCTCAAATGGAAGTTTCAAAATTTCCAGTTTACTTTCCATAGTGCTCTTTTCCTCAGTGGTTCTTTTTGTAACTAAGCTCGATGCTTTTGTTTTGCTACCTGGTCAGGGTCTAAAGGACTTGCTCTTTGGCTGGGCCCATCTGTCACAAGTGTTTTCTTTTCAGAAAGTCAAGTTCTGCAGCTTCGGTGGAGCTGTGCCTGGTGTCTCTTCAGTAATTAATATAGATGAATTTGCTGTAAGAAGAGGAAGGAGACAAATCCCTTTCCAGCAGCACTTCTTTGGGCAGGATCGTGTGTTAGAGCATGATACATGTGACCGTGCAGTGGCTTGGCCTGTCTGTCCCCATCCCGAGCAGATCTAGGCTGACTCTCACCTTTCCCATCAGCCTAGAAGCAGTTTTGGGGAATGGAGGTCTCTGAGCCACTTGGCAAACAGACAGAGGTGACTTCAGGTGCTGGGCTGGAATTCAGGGACCTTGGGTGTTTTTGCCATTTCTAGGCTTAATTACCGCACCCCATATATCAGCGAAGTATCTGTTCTGTCCTTGAAATCCATGAGAAACCTGTCAGAGCAACAGTCCCAAAGAGCTTGGATTTACCATGTAATTTTCCTTTGCTCAATGGCCTAGAACAGCAAGGGATATCACTTCACAAAAGTATAGTTAAAATTAACAATGCAGCGTGCTGCCCAAGAATTGCAAATGCTAGACAGGGACCCAGCTGCAACTCCTTATGCTACTCGAAGGATTTCTGTGTGTAAGTTGGGTTACTCACATCATTAAGCATTTGCAGGAACGTTCTCAATCCTTATACCTCATCAGCCTTTATAATCTTGTTAGCTCTGACCCCTGGCATTCTGCTTGGTGCTCAGGTGGCAGGCATGGTAATTTATCCCGTGCAGGAACTTCATGACCCAGTTGTGTGATGTTCCAACTTTCCTGTGCTCGGTGCAAGCAGTTGAACCCAAAAAAATGGCCAAAAGGTAAAAAAAAACCATGAATTTGTCATGCGCTGGATTCTTTCTGCCTCTTGCAGCTGGAGATAGAGTGAGAGGAGCTGAGGACTCTGGTGGGATCTCCAGGTGCTCTTAGAGGCAGGCTTCTCATGCCAAAGTGAAAGCTCTCTGGTAGGTCAGAGAGGACAAGAGTGTTCTTTTCTGTATCCTTTTGGAGGATTTTAGAAAAGTTTGTTCCATTTACTGTTTCTAACGCACTTGTTTCTGTACTTCTTTTGAGTGTATTTCAGGCCAAACAGAATTGCTATGTATCTTCATTAGAGGATGGAAATAACCAGCAGCTCCATCTTCCGTGGAAATTTCTCATGCAGAACAAAGGCAGATTATAACCTCATGTACTTATTTTCTTGTCATTGCAAACTGCACAGCTTTTTTGACTCATTTGGAGAAGGTCTGAGGAAAACTGGTGTTTCAGATCGTTTCCCTTTATTCATACTTATAAAGTTTAGTGCTATAAAATAAGGCTGGAATTATTCAGTCAAATAATTATAACCAGTGACGGGGAACTTAGAAATTTCAGAATTTAGAGCTTTACTTTTATTTGTTTTATCGCATATTCACTTTTATTGTTTTTCTTTTTATCATAGTTTCCTAAAGCCTTGTTTGTCACTCTTTTTAGTGGGCAGATGTCTGTTGCATACATTCCCAGTGCCTTCTATTTTGGGGCCTATTTCAGAAAATTTGACAGGTGACATGGGTGTCAAGGTTAAGTGTCTTCAAGGTTTGTGCAAGCAGATGTGTGGGTGCACTCAGCTCTTACTAGATGCAGGAGAATCCACTTGGGAGCTTGCCTTGGAGACCCAGGGGAGGGTGGAAGGAACCCAGGTTCCAGTGCAAGCAGGATGACTTGAGTGAAAAGGAATGTTTTTAGTCAATGATTTTTCCAAAGTTTATTTTGTGAGAAAGTTTTGTGTGGCCAAAAAAAATCAAGTAGAAAAATAAACCCCAAACCTTTTGAAACTATCACTTAGTTTTGCACAAAGATTGGTAATTCAGAAGTTAAAAATATTGAAAAACTAATACCTTGTGGAAAAGTTTGGAAAGGTGAAAATTAGTTGTAGCTATGGAAAGTTGAAAGCACTCAAAAATATTTAGCACTGCTTTTTTGTTTAATTTTTTTAAAATTATTTTTAATTTTTAACTGGCTGTAGCTTAGGTGCATCTCCTGGCTGAACAATGTGCAGCCCATATGGTCATACATGCTCCCTACCTTCCCAACTTATTGAGCAAAGCATCTGCATGGACATGCCATTGATTTCCCCAGCCACAGCCCACAAAACTCCCCAAAACTTCCCACATGGATGAATTTTGAATCTTTTTTTCTTCCCAGTACTCTCCCTGTCATCAGCCAAAGCACAGTTTGATCTTGTGATTGTGGAGTTTCCTGAGAGTCCCCTTGACCTCTTCTAAAACAGAAGACGAGGGTGAGCCATGGAGTCAAGCCTCAACTCCATCTTCGCCATCTGGAAGAATTCAGCAGCAGATACAGCCATGAGCCCTTCTCCCTCGCCCCCAGAAAGGGATTGTTTCCCCTGTGGTCCTGGCCCTTCATAACTGACATCTCTGTGTCATGGTTTTGACAAAACTCCCAGAGACAAACACCCTTGGGTCCAGAAAGCCAGGGTAAATAAACCTGGTGTTTTGAGTCCTTGGCTCAAGGAGTTGTCAATAATGCCCACTTGTTCTTGAGACTGTCAGATGCCCTGATAAATTAGAGTGAAGACATCTCCACCTCTTTGTTTTTTTAAAAGCCAGCAAAGTCCCCTTATTTAGTGTTCCCTCAGCTCCATCATCATCCTAATGTAACCCAGCCTTGTTGGACTCCAGCCTAGTCAGGGTATGTTTGTTTTTAGAGAAAGCTTTTGAGTTGTTGGAATTTGTCCTATTGCTAGAACAGAAAGATCAATTTTTATTCCCAGCCCTCATGTCAGCACGTTCCTGCCAGGTAACTTCTCATGCCTCAGTTTCCTGCCGTAGACAGTGCAGGTAAGAGTGTCAGCCCATCTCAGCAGTCCCACTGGGCCCAGCACAACACACCAGCTGAGGTGCCTGTCTCCTTCTCAAACATGCTCCTTCCCTCTCCAGGGGCTCCACTGCCGACAGGAGCTGGAGCACACCAGATAAAGATGCTCCCTTTCTACAAAAGGGGAAGTATCATTATTGACTAACATTGTTATTGGCTCTAAATTAGCTATCTTCCCTTGCTAGCATACGTTCATAATTATGCAAGATTCCACTGTGATGAATGGGATTAATTATAAGAACAGGATACACCATAATTGATTAGTATAGTTAATAGTGTTTTATTTATGTCATATGTGGCAAGCCAGAATGGGAGAGGAGAAATGATGGACTCTTTGCAAGCAAGATGAGATTTAAAGCAAATACCTTGAAATAAAGGCAGTCCCTTTATCTAAACCACTAAATCCAGTGGCACCACTGGATGTCACTCACAGGTACTGCAGGCAGAGAGGGGTGACTGTCCCCTCTGATGGCTTGGAGCAGACATTAGGTATTACAATACAGTGCTACAGAAGTTTGGCTTTTTTTTTTTTGCCTTTTTTTTTTTATCTGGTGGCAAATGGTTTTTCTGGTTTGCTGAGAAAGAAAAAAACTTAATTCATATTCACTGCAGACAGCTTCTTCCTCTGCTTTTGACATTTAACCCTATGCTAAGGGGCCCAGAGCCTGCTAAATCTACAGCCTCCCCCTTTAGCGCTAACACGTCGTATCAAAATTCTTGACTTTGAGCGACCAGGGATTAAACTGAAACAAAAGTTGGAGAGAATGAGTTTCTTACCATCTCTCCCCTTCCATTACATTCAAGCCACACTTCCTTCATCCGCTATAAATATTTAAAGCAACAGTAGCCAACGTTTAAAGATTGGGACGGAAGCAGAAATCTAACCGTGTCTGCGCCTTGTGCGGCAGCCCCCTGCAGCCCCACCAGCCAGAGGTCATCTGCATTCTTAATGAGGTCGTCTACCCTCCGCTTGCACGGGAAGCAATCTGAAACTACAGCGAGAGTTTTAATTGCTGACCGTGGTTTATAGCCTTGGATGAGTTGGAGAAAGCTTTATAATGATGTACATCCAGGCTTACCGGGCAAGCGCGGGTATGGAAGAGGTGGGAATAAGTAAAAAGGCTGGAAAAAATGCATCTGGAAAAACTATCCCAATAGTTTTTCAATCTGAAATTTATTTCTATTTTGGGTGCCTGCTACTTCCAGAGTGACATGTTAAAAAAAACAAACAAACAAAAAAACCAAACAAACACAGAGAGAGAGAAAAAACTAGGAAGACAAGGAATTAAAGTCTAAGGATAAATGCTTAACAAATCCATGTGTTTAAAAACATGAGGTTCCCAAAGTGATTTACTTTCTCCCCATTTTGGAACCAAATGCCTCTCTTCCTTTTTCTATATCATATTAGTTATTTTCTGAGATGTTATTTTGGGCACAAGGATTTTGCTGAGGAATTGAAGAAGTCATGACCTCTTCTTTTAATTTCTGAACAGCCAAATTAGAGGCAACAGAACTTTTATGTGTACATCAATGCACTGGTTTAGACTAATCTAACAACCTGTTTTCCACACACACTGAAGTACTCCCACAGACAAACATGAGAGCCCTGTTAAAGTGTAATCTGTTTTTATTTGATGTTTTGGGATTTGTTCATTTGAATGTCTTCTCCTGAAAATTGGCAATTTTGCAGTGCTGCTTTTTTCTTCTCATTCCTGATCAATGGTTGGGCAGGGAGGAGAGGAGTGTACAGTGAAGAGGAGTGTGTGTGTATTGTAAAAGAATTTTCCTCGTACATGTGAGAGGTACTGAGAGGAAACTACTCTTTTTAGACTTTTTTACCCTCTGTTTATTACTCCACTTAGAATTGAAAACATTTTGTTTGAGTTCTGGCTCCATGGTTTGTGAGGTATGAAATGGCACTGGTCATGCTGAGAGAATGGTAACAGCCTGGACTAACTTTCAGGTCTGCGAGTTCATCATCCAGATCCTTGTATGAAGGATAGCTGGTATTGCACTTTTCATCCACACCACATACTTTATAGGTGGTTTATTACTACTTATAAGGGAGTCTAAGGTTTTGCTTGGGCATTGGAAGGGCTCACATTTGGACAGTGTACAGTGTTAAGGTCTCAAAGCCTGGTCAACATGAAGTCTTGCTCTTGGAAGACTGCATTGACTCGTGTGGGGAGCAGGCTTGTCACTCCGATTTTATTGTGGATGAAGAGGCATCTGTAGTAACCCAGTGCAGCCTGAGAGAGGCTCCTTAGGACTTTTGAAGATGACATTTGATTTGCAGCCAGAATAACAGAGTTCCATCTAGACAACACACAAGTGGTTTTTTGCTAAAACTCTCTTTGGGAAAAGACTGTATCATAAGTGATTTGAAGCACTTCCTGGGGCATTTAGCAATATCTCGAAGAACCTGATTTAACCCCCTGAGAGGTCAATGGGAAATTTTCCTCTGACTTCAGGGTGCTTAAACAAAACATTTATTTTTCTGTTCTTCAAAAACAATCTTCCTGACTATTGTTTGTATTATTCTTCCTTCTTTTGTTTCTACCGCTGAACTCTTCTCTGGTATTAGTCTCTTAATCTCCATGGTAAAAAAGAACAGAAAAAAAAAAAAAAATGCTGATAAGTGGAGACTGGACAGCGGATACATCAGCTCTGTGATTACCCGACTATATTTGGACATTGAAACTGAGAAGTTGCTGCCAATTGCAGCCTGTCCATGGGGACTGGTGAATTCTGTCAATGAATGTTGTTCGATTGCTTTTTTTTTTTTACTAGTGGCTGTCGCTATCTTTTTGGACCTACTAACACCCAGGTCGATGCCTGAAAGGATACAGAGGTTTCCTCAAGTTGGTAGCAGAGGTTATATGTTATAGATCATGTAAATCATAAATCATGTGCCATTACGTGATGAACCCAGATCACAGTCTAAAGGAGGTGTACAGCTGGCGTGCTTTTCTCAGCTGCCTTACCTGGATCAATTATAGTATATTTCTAATTGATGCTTTTTTTTAAAAAAGAAAAGCTGTGAAATAATTCCTCTTAGAACAATGTTTCACCCTTAGTCCTCAGTTGTGTTTTTGTGGGGGAATGTAAATGTGGTGGCAGAGCTGGGCTGCAGAGAAACCCTCAGGTTGGCCAAAGCTGCAGAATCCACCTCTGATTTTGGAGGATTCATCTGAAGTATTTTGTGACATCCTGATCTGAGGGTTTGTTTAGGCCATCTGTAAAGCCAGGTACGTTTAATTCGGGTCAGAATTGGGAGCTTTCTTAAAGTTTAGGAATATTTCTGTGTGTCCACACACACAACCTGCTTGTGCAGTTCTGTGGATGAAGCAGATTGAATTCAACCCGAGTCGTTTGATAGTGTCTGGTACCAGGAGTTAATGAACTGTTGCCTGCAATGCTTAGTGCTGTGTGTAATCAGTCACAAATTGTAGAAACAACTGATTTTGGGGAGTTCATGGCAATTATGAAATGCTTGTAATGGCAGGAGCATACTAAAACAAAATAAAAAAGACATTCTTTTTTCTCAAATGAAGCCCAGCAGTGACGTGGCAGAGGTGGCAGGGAGAACATGATATCCTCTTCTCTGAGAAAGTGCTAAATCTCTGTCTCAAAAAAAAATTCCGTAGTTATTCCTTTGCAAGAAATGTTAATGTTAAGAGTTTGGAGGCAATATTGTGTGCTTGCCGTGGTGAAGGACTCGATGGTTTCCCTGATGGCGTGTCACAGGATGAACCTGGCACTGGCTGTGGGAGGAAGCCGCGTGTTCGTTTCCGTCCCTTGGGGAATCAATCGATAAACAAACTGTAACGTCACTATAAATCGTAGGAAAAATGCCCACTAGGAAAATTGTGAAATTGTTTTTATGCAGTTCCTGCTTTCAGGAGCTTGGGTAAAGGATCGCCCTGAGATGTGCTAAGTCTGAATGCTGAGGTTAAATCAGCAATGTAATCGGTCAGACCGGCTTCGCCTTCGCCGTGCCAAATTAACATCCCTGTAGGATCTCTCCGTCCTAGCCCCGTTGTGCACTGACAGCACCTCAGAAGAGGTGGTGAGGCAGCACACGCTACCTGAGCTCTGCCCTCTCTGCTTCTGTTTGATGCAGATTTATCACGCTAACAGCCTAAATCTTCCTAAGCTACAGAGAGCTTTTAAGACAATTATGCTGCAGTGTCCCCTTTCTGCAAGAGTCACAGTCGTAATCTCGCTAAGCAGCAGTGGAAGAGCAAGTTGGGTAATTAATCTGCAGTCTTTGCCTTTCATTCATAATGACTTACTCATTTAAGAAAATGTAATGCATCTCCTAGGTGGCTTGTCTCCTAAATGTAAATCCTTGATATGAATATTTTTGATCTGTATATTTTTTCCTTATGATTACAGATAACTACACCTGTGCTCTTAGGCCTGGGGGAAGCTGATAGTGTGGCCTCAGTGTTTCCAACCTGGGATCAGAACGGCTTTATGCAATCATGGGTGAGGTGCTCAGCAGCCTCCTGATGTGCTGAAGTTTGCAGAGCCCGGGGGGGACGGGATATATGGGAACTTGTAGCTCAATGGGAAAAGCTCAGGCAAAAAAAATCTTCTGTTTCCCTGTTCCTCACCAACTGGAGCACGTTAGTGTGTGTTCAGACCCAGCCTGGAGGAGATGTTGTCACCTGCAGTTTTAAACATGGTTTTCTGTCAGTGGAGATGTGGGGAAAAGATATATTATGGTGTTTGATTATCACTCTTAACCCAGGGCTGCTTCTTCGCAGTTGGTTGACACGTTGCAAAGCTTCTCTCTTCCTGCCTACCTGGGCTGTAAAACTGAGTGCAACATCCTGCCACTTAACAGGACTTCATTTTCTCTTGCCAGGAGAGGAAATATTGTCTGAAATAAACAGGTATGGAGATCCCCACACAAGGCAACATGCTTTTGTTTCAATCGACTATATCAGAAGAATTAATTTGTGAATTAATTCATCCTGGGTTAAGAGGAGATAAGCTAAAAACACTTATCTCATGGTAGATCTCTGTCAACCTGCTGATGCAGGGACTCGTATCCTATCTGTTGCTATGAAAAGTAATAAGAAAAAGGAAAGAGCTCATAGGAACTGAGAGGTTTGGTGCTTCTGCTGTTCGTGTAGGCAAGTTCTCCACATGACTACTGACCTTCTGTTGGCAGCCCTGGTTTTGTTCTGTTTTTCAGAGGTTTTGGGGAAGAGCTCAGCTGCTCTTAAGTGCTAGTGGAACTATGGCAGTTTCTAGTAGCTGATGGTCTGGTGCTCCCAGGTTTTAGAGTGGACTGTTTCATATTAATTTTGACAATAAGCTGTATTGAGGAGCTTTTTTTTCTAGTAGAACTTAGAGAAAGGAAGAGAGAAAAGGGAGAAAAGTATTTCTATCCTTCAACTGAATTTATTTGGTATGCTTATAGACAGGATCAGAAGATGAAGCTGGGCAAGAAATATTTTAGGTATATTTTAAGGTAATTTTTAAAAGAAAAAAACCAACCTTACTGAAATTCCCCATGTTATTCCTCTTTTTTCTTGAAATTGCAGCAGGTCCTGTTCATTTACAATGTTGGCAGCTCCAAGAGACACTAATGTTTTCAAGGCTGCATGACTTCCTGTGAAAATGTGATCACTAAAGAAATGCGAAAAAAAATCATGTTTTTTTGAGTCTATACCATATTAAACTGTGGTTTTGACACGCTAAAAATGTTGGATTAGCTTATGGCTGCTGAAACCCCAGCCAACCTGGGTAGGGGCTGCAGAGCTGTGAGATGTTACTGGGGGAAGTTGGGTACCTGTCCTGGGGTGTAGAGCTACACGGGCTCATGGGATAGACATCAGTGGGTGCAGATACAGACTTGAAAAGCATTTTTGTCCCTTTCTGGGGACTCGATCCTGGCTGGTGCTGTGGAGCAGGGTGTGCAGGAGCCCTGCCTCTGAGGTGTGGGTGCACTTGCAGCGCGGCTGAGGTCAGAGCAGAAGAATGCTGCCCTAATTATGGCTGCAGGCAAGGGCTGAGCATAATGGGAATCAGGGTCTGGCTCAGCCAAAGATTTCCTGTATGATCCTGGTCAAGTCACTTAATTACTTTTGCCTCATTTCTCAGTTGTACAGTGTATATCCTAAGGCTTCAGTTACCTGCCTTGTCTATTTAAATCAAACTCCCTTTGAAGCCAGGGCTGTACAATGAGACTATACTGTTAATTGGAGTCTCTGGGTGATAGTGTAATTGCGTGTAGTGTAATAACAACATTTCCCTGCAATTTGCATCAGCTTTGCCACTGAATCAGGGCTCTGCAACGCTCACAGTTTCATGGTACTCCTGTTAGATATCAGTGCAAAAAACACCGGCCCATTAAATGTGGGCTAATCTCCCTCAAGAGACTTATCACTGAGTTCACTGGAGTCAAAGGCAGGCCTTGTACTTAGTTATTATTTTCTGGGGCTGGGATTTCCCCCTCCATCCCTTCTTGTGCTGGAGGAATGGAGGGGGAGGTCTGCTACTGTGTCCATGTGCTGTGTCCCTGCATCCCGGGCTGCAGATGCTGTGCCTGGTCCAGTGTGGGAACCAGTTGTCCAGCTCAGTTCCACACCGTTCTTCAGGTTCAGGGTTTGTGGACCTGAGCTCACACGGTGGGAACCAGCTCCACTACGTAAAGCTCTGAGGTAAGAAGTTTAGAAAAAGTTAAACCAATTCTTGGCTTTTCCCTTTAAGAGTTAGTGTCGTTTTCAAAGCCTTCTTGCAAAATAAATAAATAAACAAGTCAAGTTTCATTTTGATTGTAAAAGAAACAAGCAGAACACAGAATTAGCAAACTAACCTTTGCCATACAATTTCAGTGACATTTTGAACAGCCTTTCAGGATTTGGGATGAACTGTCCTGACAGAAATTGCTATATTGTAACCCTAAATACTGCTGAAATCCAAGCTTATGTAAATATTTTTAAATGGGAGGAACATGGGCAACATGTAATACAGAGCTGAGGCTGATTCTGGTGGAGATTGGATCTGCTGGCGGAACTCTCCTGGCTGTGATGGGGGCTACAGTAATTGGGACTGAAGTGAATGGTTAAGAATGGATTGTTTTCATAATTTTGGGTGGTAGCGTGTGGTAAGGGAGAAATCCAACCCTGTGTAAAGGGCCTGTACGAATGCCATGAGTCTCATATATCCCACTTAAACCCCTCAGAATGGGGCTTAAATGGGAAATTAATCAAAGAAATCAATACAAGGTCAAATGGTGTTTGTTTACCCCCAGAGTAGGCAGGAGTGAAAAATTCATTTGCAGTATAATATCTGAAGTTGAATGGGTTTTGCTGACTTTCAGGACAAATTTGGCTGGGAACCCAGGTGAATAGTGAGAGGAGCAGATGAAAAAAGCTTACAATTTTTTTTTTTTTATGGTTTTTGAGCAAAAGCCTCCATTTTTTCCTAACATTAGAAATGTGTAGAAGGAGCATTCGGATTAAAAATTATGTTTTTATTTTTCAAAATGGGAATATTTAATCCATCAGAGCATCCACAGAATGCCTCATATTTAAATAGATTTCAAGCAATTTTTTTTACTCGCCTCAAAACCAAAAGGTGACACATTTTATTATGGAAGAGGACCTGGAGAATGGAGAAAGTTTTTGACTGTTGTGAAATGCCCCATCTCAGTCTGGATACACTCTGGGTAGATTCTTGGCTGTCGCCTGACATCTTGTTCTTCACCCATTTAAATCAGCAGAGGAAACCTCACAATCTTTGGTGGGTGAGAGACTTAACTCTGAAAATAGTGTATTGCAGTTTAATGTGGAAAAGGTGGGACCTAAAGCTGCAGATAATTTGCAGTTGCCATTAATCTATGAATTGTCTACATACATCCTTGCCACCTCGCAAGAACATTTATAGTAAAGGCTCTTTCATCTCTGTGTGTGTGTGCATAAAATATATGTGTGTAGAAGTTAAGAGGTTGCCAGGTGCCCCTTCTATTAATAGCAGGAGAGACTGTACCACTCCAGCACAGCCTCCCCTTGCTTTAGACAAAGGAACTAGCAGATACTCCCTATATAATGGACTAAATTGTACCAAGGGTATTCGCTAATGAAAGTGAAAATTTAAGTGAATGTGAATTTAAGTGAATGCATAATGAAGTAAAAGAGCTGTGCAGTTCTCTGTCTTACGTGTCTATAGGTGCATATACATAGACACGTATCTAGACAGTGTCAGGGATTTAATTGCAGTGGTGGCTTCTGAAGATGAAGCCACGTGCAGAGGGAAAGGAGCAGGCATTTGTTGCTGATTCTGAACTTTGGTTTATGAGGTTCCTCTTACAGTCAATGGAGGGAGGTCAGTGCCACCAGAGGATAAACCAAAGTGCCTGAACAAATTGGGCTGTTTTAAATTTTTTCCTAGCAGCTATATTAGGTGGTGAAAATATTCTCTGAATTTCAGACATGCTAACATTGGTCCTATTTATATCTGCATCATCTGGAAAGGTAGGATCTGTCTGCTGTGGGATGAGACAGACACATGGCAATACTTTCATCTGCTAAGTTCACTAAAACCCTGACTTGATTGAACAAAGTGCTTTAATAAGTGTGATGGCTTTTGGAATCTGTAGCCTAGAATTATTCCTTCTCTCCTTTTCAGTTAATCTAATGTGTCTAATAAATTAACAAGTAAAAAGATACCTTAATGCCAAACAAGGAGCAATAGTTTCATGCAGTCCATTGACATCTGTAGCTGCTTTTGATGTTGCTGAGAGTTTTGCTCCTGAAGCGGGCCAAGATTTCTCCTGAGGAGAACGTTCCCACAAACAAAGACAACTTACATGAACTAGGTCTTTTAGGTCTCCTTTCAACACTATTTGAATGTCCCAAGAAGTAAAATAAATGCCACTGATGCATTCGTATCCTTTTCAATTTGTTTAACACAAAACAATAGTTACTACTTCAATTGTGTGATTTATGTTGCCATAATTCACAACTGGTGCTTTGACATGCTGCAGAAGAGAATTTGTTGGATACGGTAATACTGATAGAAAAATGTTCTCTCTATTTGGATGTCATGACTATTTTCTTTTTCAAGTGAAAATTCTAGTGTCACATACAAATGTTACCTTTTCCCCTGATTATCTTGTACAAAGCTAATAGTTTTGGAATAGATACAGATTTTTAATGCAATGCTATGGTTCTGGTTTATAGAAAAATGGATCAATTACCAAGGCAGGCTTCAAAGAGGGAGACTGCCCTAAGTTATAAATGGCTCAGTCCCTTAATTCTGTCATAATCCTATTTGATATATAGTTCTCAGTGCTGCTGAATCCTTTTAGGGCTCTTTGATCAAGTGAGTACTTTCAAATGTGATGCCTCCTGTCATCTAACCCCCTAAAAATAACACAACTTGCCATTTAATTTCTGGAAACATTCATTTTCCTTGCTTTTATTTTTTTTTAAGTAGAGAAAACAAAAAACTCAACTTTCATATTAGCTAATTTAAGGAGAGAAAGGACTACCAGAAACAAGACTTTTAAAAAATGTATTTATCAAAGGCCCACTCTAGTATTCTTGCTTAGGCTGGTGGCCTGAGCTGTAGGAGAGACAGGACCAGCTGATGCATCAGCCATTAGATGCTGATATTCTAGGCTTTGCTGAGGACTTAATTAATTGAGAATATCAGATGTATGAGAAATGCCAGAATATCACAGAAAGCTTCTGTTTTCAGAAGTAACAAATGATGTGGCATTTATTTGTGGACACCTTACTGGATGCCTTGAAATTCAACTCTAAGGAGCAAATCTCTGTACAGTGCCTAGGGTCTGGCTTTTTTCAGCATCCCGATGTGTCTTTTCCAGTTCAGGTCATGGGACTCATTAGATGTGCATGTTTGACATAGATCCTTTTCTACCTCCCCATTTTTAAAAGAACACCAGGAAATTGTACAGTTACTAAGCCTGAGTTAATATTTTTTACCTTATGGTGAAGTGATGCCAGAACTCCTGCTTTTCTGTTGGGTGCTGTAACTGCTAGTCAAAATCCAGCTCTGTAAGGAAGAAAAGTATGCAAATGGGATGTTTAATATTTGGCATATGAGAAGGTCTTTGTTTTCCTTCTCCTTTGCAAACGTTGCCACTAAGTTACATTCAGCCTTGGTGTTCTTTCTTTCTGTAAGCGATACGCACCTTGGTAAGCAGATCCATCGACTTAACAAAGACAGCTCAGGAGAGTGAGGGATTGTAGGATCAAATTGTCCAGCTCTGTGCAAGGTTTTCAGTTCTAGTTGGAAATTGGCAGCTCCTGGTGCTACACTTGGCAATTTCCTGTAGAAGAAGCTTGGTCTGGGGCACCAGAATCCCAGGAGGAAAATGTAACCCATCCCCATGGGAATGGCTAGCTCAGCACCTTCTTTTTTGCCCAGCCACTCATGTCTTCCAAGAGATCACTTATACCCCGGGAAGGGAAAACCCTGGAGGAGTGTGCTTGAGGTGAGTCTTGCAGATGTCTCACCAATGTGAAATGTGTTTCAACTTTGTACTTGTGGAAGCGACGGAGCTGTGGGTTCCGTGGGGAGCTGGGGCTGACACCCTGCACGCCCAGGAAGGGCAGCCTGTAGAATTTGGCTTCTTTTTTATCTTTCCACCTCAACTCAAAAGCCGGTCTCCTTTTGGCTTTCTTACATGTGGCTGTCACCTGTGTTCCCACAGAAGTTTCCCTTTGAAAGGTAAAGAGGATGGGTTAAAGCTTCAGTTTCATTGTAAATACTCTTAGAAGGTAGATTAAATGTCTGTATCTGCCCCTTAGAGCAATTAGATTTGTGTACAGCCTTCCAAATGAAGTGATGGTGGCACAACAGCCCACTACCGTCTTGTAAAAAGGGCTACACAACAATGCAGCTCTCTGCAACTGTAGAGGATTGGATCCTTTCTCCCATGGAAATAGATTATTCCAACCAATCCTATGTTCCTGTGTCAGACCTGCTCTCCCTCAGCATTTAACAAGTAGAACAGACCATCCCAGACATAGTTCCAACCTGTTCAGATGTTATTCTGCTTCTGCCTATAGGTTATTGTATGTTCAGCTGGAAACCTGAGCATTTTGAACTCCTGAACCACCATCTGCTCGATCTATACAGTCTGTTTATCAAAGGGTTTAAGTGCACTGTAAGGTCCAAACCCTCTTATGGAGCCCTGCCAACTGAAATGAAATATTAGTTGCTGCGTATTTTGAAAAACTGTGGCTTTGTAGGCCAAAAGAGCTTGGAGATCCCAGCTGGTAATCAAAGAGCAGTCTCACATTTTTCATGTGAGGTTAAGGGCTCCATTGGTCTCTAGATTCTTTAAAAACCTGATGAATTAGCCAATCAAATTTAGATCTGAATTAAATCCAAGACTCCATCACTGAAGACCTGTATCACCAACAATAACAATCACTGCAAAAACTCAAGCCTTGTGAAAATAAACACAGAAAAGCATCTATGCGGGATGTTAGCTTCATGTTCAATAAATCCCTCCTTAGAAAACAAAAATTAAGTTGAAGTGGGATCCTGCAAGTGCTTCTTCCTGGACAGAGATGTCCTGCTCTGTCACCATCAAGATTGGAAGGCGTTTGCTATTGATTTCTAGGGGTTAAATGCCAGGGCTCCTTTCATTCCCTCCCAGTCCGCAGGGCAGATCACTGTGGATAAGAGAGAAAGCAGCCTTTAGGAGGCTTCAGTCCTTGGTCCCCTAATGCAATTAGTGATAATTAAGTCTGATTCTGCACCTTACTCAGCGCTCTGGCTAATCCTGTTAAGGCTACGCTCTGAGTTGTTGTGTGCTACAGGAATGGATTGCTGAGACTTAAACCTGACCTGGCATCAAGTGAGAAACTTGCTCTTTTAGGCCTTTTATTGCTCCAGATCTTGTGCTGGCAGTGTGGTGGCTTTTGTCAGCTCACGGGAGCCACATGCAGCTGATCTGAGGATGGGTCAGGTATGCAGGATCTGAGAGCTAGAACACCATGGAGCTGAGGTGAGCACCTTTGAAAGGTGCTTTCTCCACAGAATGATATGGGGTTGGAAGGGACCTCTGGAGATCATCTAATCCAAACCCCCTGCCAGAGCAGGTCCACCTAGAGTAGGTTGCACAGGAACATGTCTAGCATCGTCCTGGTTTGACAGGCCACATGTCCTGAAGTAGGCATCTCGTGTTGGTTCCTGGGAGGTGAGGACTGGAGCAAAGAAGGGAAATTGCAGCTCTGTCACATTTTCCCACAGGCTGCTTCTGGCAATGAACTTCTGAGCTGGCCACAGTGGTGCTTCCTGCTGCTGTGCACTGACCCCAGTGTCACTCCTGGCTCTTGGCAGGGCCTTCTGTGAGACCAGGCCCTGGGGTTTGGAAAGAGGGGGCAGGGAAGACAGGATTATTCCTGAGACAAGCTCTGAGCATGCAGCTGTCCTAGCTGAGACACTTGCCAGCCTTCGAAAATAAACCCACTCAAACCACTCTTTCCTGATCAAAGAATGAAGTGGCTTAAGCTGGATAAAGCTTGTGTTGGTGACAGACTTCACTGCTAGGGCCAGCTTGTGCGTTCCCTTCATTTAGCAATGGCTTTTAAGGATTTTGATTTAATTCTTTGGATCTTAAACACAAGCAGAAAATTCTTATAGTTAATCATACATTTTCCTTTTAATTACGGAGTTTGGCAGCTTTAAAATAGAATGCCATCTCTGCAGCGTTTCCTGTAAAATGTTCTATTAAAATGTATTGTTCTGTCTCGCATTCCCTTTTTCCTGCAGCTGAGTTTAACACAGGGCAGCTAAACAGACCACAACAGAGAGCTGTTTCCTCGTTACTTTTCAAGGAGAAATTGTTTCCAGTGAATGTATAACCTCCAGAGCCCTGGAACACATCTGATTTCCCCTCACCTCTGCTGTGACTCGTCCCATGACATGAGACTATCGATAATATATGTATCTTCTTACTGTACCGCTCGGTACATTCTCCGTAGGTAGATCTGGTTAGAAAGCACTTGAAGTTTCCTTACACATCTCCACTTCCCCAAGGGATCAATGTCTTGATGGATCACATTCAAACACATTCAACATCTCACGGAGGGTGTGTGAAAGGACAACAGAATCGCTTTCACTCTATCCATATCCATTTCCTACTGCACTCCCTGTTTTACAACTATTGGCATGCCCGGAGGGAACGGCGCTTCTCAAGGTCGCAGGAGGTGGAAAATAGCCTCTCTGAAGGTACAGAATCTTTAGAATCAGGATAGCAAAGGCACGACCTTTTTCTAACTCCAAGGAGAAGCTGGTGGGATTTGGTGGTGGCGGCGGCAGCGTTTCTGTGTGTATAGTGGATTTTTTAGCCTTGGCAAATAAGGTCAAGTGCTTATTTTTTAAAAAGGTGATAGTAATCTTTGCATTTTCAGGCTAAGGATAATTTTCTAAGTTTCTTGACTTTACATTACAGGAGTGAAGAGAGTAAGATGCCAGCGTTATTGCATTTCACCCTTGCTTTACAGTGGGATCTCTACATGTGCCTTATAGAAGTGCAGTGCAGTTTTATACACTATATGGTTGCTGTTTAAACTAAGTAGAGCTGTTCCGTGGGTGTTAAAATGTTGATCCTGACAGACCACAGCCCAGGAGTGTCCAGCAGTTGACAGTCACTTGCAAGATGAGGTTTTACTGTGACTCTTATGGGGGTGGGAATTAAAACTGAATCTTCCACATCCCAGATGAGAGCCCTTGCTGTTTGGTTTTAGATAAAGAAAGGGAGAAGCTCATCACTTCCTTGCAGCCTAGAGATGGAATGTCAAGTTCTCATGAACCTGCCTTAGCAGAATCTCTCCTAAGTCAAAATGGTGTATTTTGGATCTGTGAAAAGGACTGTTTGTCCGTGTTAATGCATTTGAGAGTGAATATAGAGGAGGCAAGTGCATCCAGCATCCCACAAGGCATCCAATTACTGATGAAACTTTCTACCACAGATTTCTCTAATTATTTTTTTTTTTAATAGAAAACATGATGTATGGAATTTTCTGAGAGGAAACTTCATTACTGTACCAAAAAAAAATAATACTCATCCTCCATTGGAGAAAGCAAATGAAGTATTTTGTTTCCACTTGGACTTCTCAAGGTTGTGGTTTTTAGAACCAGATTATGTTTTGAGTCCTGTTGACATGTAATAGGTTTCTACCCTGACTGCTAGGGTGTCTCATGGGAATTGTAGTTTTCTAGTGCTGCATGCACCAGAGCACCCAACTTCACCATCATCATCATGAAGCCAAACTTAATCTTCCACAATCTTTAGCTGAACTAGTGCTTGTATTGCAGGAACCCACTGTCAGCTGAGTGAGGGGGATCTTTAACTCCAATTGAGTGTCCATATGCCAGAAAGGCCCTATTAAACAGGGAACAGCTGATTTTCCTCTGCAAAGACCTGCAGATTTCATAGCCTTGTAAAAGCAGGAACCAGATGTATATTTTAATGAAATTTAATGAATTCAGTATTGGGCTGCCAGCAAGGGAGAGAAGCAGAGATGATAGGAACTGAAGTGAGGTATTTGTTCATTTCTTTGCAGAATTTATTGGGTCAAACCCAAGAAATATTTAAGCTGAGTTTTTCAAAGGGATGTAGGTTCCCAGCTCCCACTGCCAGTCAGGAGCTGCAGGGCATACTCTTTCTTGATTTTTCTGGAAAATCTAAGTGGCCTCAGTGGAGTTTTTTCCCCTACTCTTTTTTTTTTTTGTCCTTGAAGTGCTATGAAATGCGTGTGGTGCTTGTATGTGATGGGTAAATCTTTCTTCCCTGAGAAAGGTGGTTTAGTTAATGTATAGCATCATACGTAACACCCTTGAAATGCCAGTCCTAGAACATCTCAGATGATTCCTGTACGTTAGAAACTTGACAGACTTGTTTTTTACTCATTTTACCAACTGGAAAACCAAGAGACAGAATAAACTATATGTAATCACACAATTGCATCAGAAGGTTACTCTGAATTTCCCAATAGATTTGTTATTTTCATGTGTTCTGTTACCATTGGCTCAAATTTATTTTATAGCAGTGACAGCATTCCCATCAGCAGATGACTTGGATGGTGGTAGGTTCCACACAGATTAATAAAGAAATGGTGTTTCTGCAAAGGCTTTATAGCCTGAGAAGATCCCTGCGTCCTGCATGTGAGGAGAGCTGCTTAAATAGCCTGCCTCTTCTTGTGTAGGAGGGGGCATTTCCACACACACTGCTTTGCCCAACTTACACTTTTTTTTCCACTTTGCAAGTGATATTTTGTAAATATTTGTCAATTTGCCAATGTTTGTGCCTCTTGCAGCCTTGAACAAAGCTTGTTACTGTTGGTGAACGTATCTGCCCTTCTTGGCATCTTTCCATTTCATTCTTAGGATTCCATGTTTTTAACATACTAAAAATAAATTCTTCATATTGCTGTTAATTCTGCTTGACCCTTGTATCCTTTTACCTCTCTTATCAGTTTTCTACGATTCTTAGTTTATCATTTTTATCTGTAGTTCTCTTCCTCTTTCCTCCCCTATTTCCTATTTGCTATCCATTTTATTTATACATAGTTAGCATTGATAAATGGTTGCTTTTCCTTCTCCCACCATTTTACTCACTCGCTCCTTCTTTCTTAATTGTGTCCTTCTGAGTTAATTAGTAATGCTTTCAGTATCAATCACAACTTTCTGTTTACAATCTTTGTACTATTGTAAGTGGCAAGGCTGGTTTAGCCAAGAACTGCACAAAAGCAGCCAAATCCAGGACAACTGAAGGGCCAGGACAGAAAGAAATCTAAAGATGTCCTTTACATTTGACTCACCTCTGTCTCCCTCCGAATGCCCGAGGATGGTGACTGACAAATTTCCACTTGTCCTTAGGATGACTGAGATGGATATAAATAAACCACGACATGTGACCCAGCAAGGAGTGTGCGAGGGCTTGAAATCCCATCCCAAATAATCAATCCCACTGCAATTTCCTAAGTAAGATTGGAGAAGGGATAAGAGTCAGCTGTACTGAGCAGCAGTGATTAGCCTCATTTACCCTGCACTGCCTGGGGATGGCGAGGCTGTAGGATTGTGGAAGGGACGAGCTGGGCAAAAGCCTTGGAGGGAGGGGATGGAATGAAGGACTGGGTTTGTTCTGAGTGATAGAAAGCAGTTGGCCATGAACTGTGCAACTCTAGAGTTTCAGTGCAAACCCCTACTCGCCTGCTCAGTGCAGAAATTTTGTGAATGGAAGGGGCAGCTCCTTACTCAGGGACTTACAATTTTTTTATATTTTCTGCCATATTCTTGCAATAGGCATTTTTTTTCCCATTATCAAATGGAAACCTGGGTGTTTAGTTCTTGCAAGCAGAATTAAAAGCACTCTTAAGTTAGACTGAGCCTAAGAGAAGCAGGGTGACCCCATCCCCATCTCTAGGATGCTGCTGGCTCACCTTGTGGAAGAGCGAGGCGTGCTTTGGGTTGGGAGCCAGGCTCACCCTGGGGGACGTGGCAGAGGAGTAGAAGGTGTGTTTCTCACTACAAATGAGTTCCCCTGGCAGCACGACATGGGGCTGTGTGCCTACTGCTGAGCTGGGCTGTGCCTGGCTCCAGCTCACTCTGTCAGGCTTCGCTTTTCTGAGCACTTCAAATCAATACAAATTAATAACAAGAAACCCAACAGCTCCTAAACAACATTAGCTACGGAGCTGCTCAAATGCAAGCAGTCAAACTATATTTAATCCACTTTCTCACATTAATGCTGGGTAAGGGTGCGTATTTAAAATGCCACTATTACATTAGTAACAGATGTTGTTAAAAGAAAACAATAAATGACTTTTATGGAGAGTTGTTCTGAGGAGGCTTCTTTGGGGTCTGTGCTGGCACGTGGCTCTTTGGCCCACCTTTTGAGTCGTCAAAAAATGGACTGAGTTTCATTATTGCTCTGAGATCTATTTGTTCCCAACTCAGCCCCTGTCTGGCTTCAAGATGGCATCTTTGTAGTTTTCTGAAGTTCACCAGGGGTGTCCATGCTGTTCATAAAATGACAGTGTTTAATACTAAATGGTATATCCATGTCCTTTGGAAATGTGTCTTCTTGTGTCAACAGTGTTACAGCTTCTGCCTTCCTTTGTGTGTCAGATTTGTCTGGACTGACATAATTGTCCAGTTTTAATTATTTTGTGAGTTCTGGCATAATGTGACACAGTGATGATGTATCTCCTTTCTGCTTCATTCCTGTAGAGATGTGAAATGATCCTCCAGCAAGAAAACTCGGCCTGGTCACTCAAGTTCCAGGAGCTTCGGAAAGCACAGTCTCTCTGTCTCAGTTGCAGCATCAAAAAAGTAAGTCAAAACGTGGGCTTCCTTTGAAACGCCTGAAAGAAGTGCTACGTTTTGGTGGAGACACACAGTGGAGCATCTGCTCTACAGCCTCGCTGTCAGAGGGCTGGAAATGGTCATGGGAGAAGGGAAGAATGGGTATGGCAATACTTCAAACACCTCTGTGGAGAGCTTCCACGAGCATTACACTTCAATGCAGGATGCTCACAACCTGGCTCCTGTGTCCTACTTCCACTCTAGTGTCTCAAAGGGGCCTAAAACAGCATCTTGACTGGTTAGGCTCTCCCTGTGTAGAAGAACTGTGTAGAGAGAGGGAGAAGCTGAGAACACCTATTAGACCCAGGTTTGGGGCTTTCTTTTGGTTGAAGCAGAGACCAGACTTTCTCTTCAAGAGTTTGCCTTTCAGGAGAACATTCTTC
Organism: Scolopax mira; assembly: GCA_004320125.1. Lineage (NCBI taxonomy): Eukaryota > Metazoa > Chordata > Aves > Charadriiformes > Scolopacidae > Scolopax > Scolopax mira. Next base: position 178,878 of record BJBW01002577.1, read on the forward strand.
TGCTTCAGGTAGATAGATATGTGCCTGTTTAGACCTCTTTTCTTGCTCTAATACGCCTCTGTGTGCGAGTTATATACGTGTATATACACCTCTATACCATAACCACCCACTGCTCTTCCTATTGAAATGTTTTTTAAACATTTGTGATTATACAGCATCTTGTAAAGAATTAAGAAGTTCATAATTATTTATAAAGTTAATACTTATAATGAAATGGTTGCACTTTGATGTCTGTATATGTTTTCTAAGCTAAGATGACCTATATTGTAGAGGTATTATGTATACTAGGTGATGCAGGGATTGGCTTGGGAATTACCCATGTTTAATGAACACTAAAATTAGAATTTGACTGAAATCCACATAAATGGCTCGACAGCAAGTTCGACTGCCCCTGGGGAGCTGTGGGCAGCTCAAATTTACCCACAGGCATTTTTGAAAATGTTTTTTTTGAATCAGCATAGTGTGCTTTTTGGAGCAGAGAGTGCAGCTTGCACTTTAAACTGCCTTCTCTTCACCTTGTCCCCCATTTTGGTGTTGAAAAGCCTCCGCGGAGAACAGAGCGTGTTGCAGGTCTAATATGTGCTACACTAATGCTTTTTTTGCAGTGCTTGCCATAGGAAGTCTTCTGCTTTTCCTACTTGGTGGCCTCCTTTCTTCGTCTCTTGCTGCTTAGAATTTCCAAATATTTGGTCTTTTCTCTAGGTATGTGTACTTTGGATAGTGCAAAACCTGGTCTAGTTGGTTTATATCTTACTGTCCACTACACTGCAGTACTAAAAGATGCAGGCATGGTCAAACAGAGCTTTCAGAGATGAGGGCTTTTTTTGTTTTCATGCTAAAGGCTCGTTTTTTATCTCGGGAGAAAGATTAATGGTGCACCTCTCTTTTACCATAGGAAAGGGCTAAATTATCCTTTAGGAGCCCTGTTTATATGGTGACTGTTAGTTCCCTGTCGCCAAAGGGAAAAAGATTCCAGAAAGAATAATTTAGAGTACATCCCACTTTGCACAGGCCTGGGAAGAAAAGCAAGTTCTTATTTGACTTCCATCAGCCCAAAACTGGAGTCAAGAGATACCTTATTTCTATCCAGGAAGGATGAGCGGAAGGAAGCAATCCTTTGCTCCTTTGGCTTTGTCCCACTTTGGCTTGGTGTTTTTCGCAGGTTTTTTGCAGCTTTATGCTCCTAAACCTGAACTGTAGCCTAGCCTTTTAAAATTTAAGTCTACATTGTTGCTTTCCTTCCTTTCTCCCTCCCCTCCCTTTTTCCCCCCAATTTTGTCTTCTCTCGTAGCTGTAGGATGTTGGCTTGGCTGCAGACAGACAAGCCCTTTTATTTCTTTTGACTGCTTCTGCAAAGCTTGATGGGGAATTTACATAATCAATGAGGTAACCCTGTCACCCCAAACATGGAGTCTTTAAAGAGAATAGTTTTATGCAAATTAGATATTGATGGTGTAATGATTAATTGGCCCCAAGCCTTTGTTAATATGCAATTGTTGTAGTGTAACTTGCATTTGTAATTATTTTGGTTTGGTTGTTCAAACAAGTGGTGGGCACTTAATTGCTTGCAGCGATTGAAGAGACAGGATATCAGAGAGAAAACCAAAGGGCTGGTTAAGGTGTTATCTATAATGTTAGATTTCCTTTGTGTGTGTTGTGTTACAGTGGTCCTATTCTTAGGTGATAAAAATCAGCCCAACTCTCGTGGAGGATTTAGAACTATTTGGAGTTTCAGCAGCTGAGAACGGGATTTGAAGTGTTCCCAAAGTCAGATTTCAGTTTGACGTTGGCCATCTGGGAGTTAGGATGGTGAGCAGTGGTGTTTATTGCTGTTGGTTATCTTTATTAAAAGGAAACCACTTTGGTTCCAATGGCTGCAATGAGTTAAAGTATGCATTAGTGAGAAGCTGCTTGGAAGACTGTTTGAAGCAAACAAATAAGTATCTGAGCTACTTTACATTCTCCAAGGTGCTTCTCTGCTCTGTGCAGCTTTCCAGTGAGTTTGATATCCGTGATCCATTCCTTTTGCCTCTAGATATGCATTTAGGAGACAGGGAAAAAAGACTGTATATTTGGAGGTGAAGAATCCTCCGTCTCCATAAATGTACTTTAGCCATTGCCTGTGTCGGTTTTCGGTAGCACATGAATTTACTACATCTCAGGAGATGAGTAAATATGGAATGAAGAAATCCGTGCCAAACCCAGACCTTCAGGTAACATTTCATTGTCCCTCCTGTGCCTCTCGGTGCAAAGAGGCTGCAGCTGGGTCATTCCTTGGTTCCACGCAAGGAATCACCTCGTCTCAGGAGATACCCCTGTGTGTGAAATGTTGAGCAGCTCTTGGTCACGGCTCCAAGACCAAGAGCCTGAGGCCTAAGGCCTAAGACTGAGCCTAAGGCCTATTAAGAACACCAAGTTTTAACGCAGCATTTTTAGGAGAATTGCAATGCGTATTTGTCAATTGCATCCTAGAAGGAATATAATGGACATGTCTATCTCAGGCCATAATCTGTAAAAGATCCATAGTCCTTTCTTAGAGATACCACTGTACATCTGAAAAAAATGTTTTTGTAGTGAAGGAAGTCTCTCAGTTTACAGTGGCCCAGAAAACCTAATCCACAGTCTTTATTCTCTCTAAGATTGCACATATGTTTAAAGTACAATATATAATTTAAAACTCTATATTATTTATCCCTAGGAATGTTTGTAGGATAAATAAAAAATTTGCATGATAAAGCAGACGAGCAATTCGGAGATGTTGTGGTCTCCTCGGTATATTTGAATTTAAGCAGGTATTGTTATGCATTTACAGAAACGTACATTGAGAGAACTTTCTTTAAGTATTATACCAATACCCCAGAACAGTTATAAAAATTTAAGCTTCATAAACTGCTTAACTTGTGTTTTCTTAATACTCTTGTAGTTTAAAGACGCTGAAATGTTTTATTATTACTATTCTTTAAAATCATGTTCTCTTCAACTTCTCCACCAAGCTTCAAGCAGATGCTTATGAGCAAGTTACAGAATAAACCTCAAAAGAAATGTTTCTCAGTGGAAATGTGCACACAATATTTCTTATGGTGATAAAGTGCACACCAGTCCATTGCACATTTGTAATCAAAATGACAGCACCTCACCTACCTGGAACATAAGACATGAGGATGCCAGCTCTGTCATCAATCTTTGGTTATATTTCATCCGAACAAGACTATTGTCCGTGCTTAAGATAGTCACGGGGACTACAGTAATTATGAAAACAAACCCTCATATATTGCTTTCTGCTAAAAGGGTAGTGACAGGTTTTCATGTAAAATCAATCTCAAGATTAAACAAAAGGAATCATTACAATAAAAGAAGAAAGATAATTTAAATAAGTGAGTATGTGAAGGTGGTAGAGAAAAATGATCCTTTCTGTCCATGCTCTTCAGTGGCTTTATGGGAAATAATCTGCAGTGTGTGGTGAAATTCTTTAAAATGCCAGCGTCATCTCCCTGAGGCTGGATGGTCATGTCTTTCTTTTTGTCACTGTAGCTATTAAAAACCTTAGAGAGCTAATGAAGATGAGATTATTGTGAAGTTAATTGTGTGAAAGACCCACAATGGTAACGAAAGGCACAGAGCTGGGAAGTTAATTCCAACCGCAATTTGTTTTATTCCTTTATTTTCAAAATAATGAAGCTGAAGTGACCAGTTGCTTTCGTTGTGTCCTCCTGCCCCGTGCGTTCTGCAGTGTGGAGTCAGGAGCACTGGTTGCCTGAGCACTTTGTGCTGCCCAAAGGACCCCAAAGGGGGAGCAGGTCTGGCCTCTGAAACCCTGGGACCCACGTGTGCTGCTGCCAGGGGCAGGGGGCAACGTGGGGAGCTCTTTTAGTGAGTTCATTGTAATTTCTCTGGTAGGTAGAAATCCAGAATAACTGGGTTTGTCCGTGTTCCAGGGAGAAATGGGAGGAATGGCAGTTCAGGCAATGGATATGGCGGTATCAGCATATGTAGAGCACATTATTTAGGTTTTTGCCTCAGAGACGTTCTCCTCAGGGCTGCCTTTCAGAAACAAAAGTGTGAAAAGTATGTGTTCTGTGCTAAGATTTGCCGTATCCCTGTGCATTCTTATGTAACAGCGAAACGTGGGATTCTGTAAGAAAGTTCCCTGCTGGGCCAAATCCAAAGGTGGCATCTATGGTATTGCAAATTCTATATTGGCAGGAATGTGTAAGGGACTCTAACTCAGTGGAGACTGAAGCAGCTCTAACCAGAGACCTGCAATAATTTTCTCTTGCTGGGGAGAAAAAAATGTAACTGGATCCATTATGGTGAACACAGAGTGGGAGACTAAGCATTTAGCTTCTGATGGATGACTGTGAAGATGTGATAAATGTTAGAATGGTTGCGGCAATAATGATTGTATGTTGTCCAAGAGGTTGCATTAATTTAATTAGATTTGTACTGGAGTCTGAGATGACCTGCCTCTGCACGGCCTCTTGAGCAGCCAACACGCACTGGAGGTGTACAAGGCAGGGGGGGGGACTGTCTTTTTTTACTTCATAGACAATAAATTCTAGATCAAAGCAAAAACAAGCAATGATATGTGTAATTTTTTAACAGAAACTCTATAAATATTCAGTGCTGCTGTTTGGCAACATTAAGAAATCACTGAAAAATGCAGTCATTGCTAAATGTGTTCATTTGAGAGGTTTGCTGTTACAAATGTGAATCTTCAAAGGCTGTGAAACTTAACAATAGCTTTTCAGTATTAGACAGAGAGTTAATTATAACATCTATCACAAAGCAAGGTAACTATACCAAATCCGTACACCTCTGTAGTTTTCGGCTCGTGGAGTGAATGCTGTCAGGAGGAATTTGCCTCAGTGCATGTGCCTGGTGATGGTATCAAAGGGTCTGGGGGCGGGAGGGGGCACTTTAATACTGTTGAGAGGCCTGAGCCAGCACGCTGGGATTGGCAGAGACAGTGACAGAGGTGACCGAGGCAGGTCCTGACAGTTTGAATGCGGAATTATATAGTGCACTGACAAAGTGTTCAGTTTATTTAGACTGGGGAACACGACGGGCAGAAGACAAAGGAGAATGCAAGGAAAAGGTTAAGTTACCGAAATTTTAATTGAGCTCCGAGTGACTGTTTTTGAATAATTGGTTGTGTCAAAACGTAATGATTACCGGCTTGGGAAGCTGCAGCCTTTCACCCTTAGGTCATTGGCTCAAATCTGGACTGGGCTGGTTGTAATGACTGGAGTTCGATAGCAGCTAATGTGAAATGAATCGCTGATCTCTGCCCAGCCTCTGCTGGGTGAGCACCTGCATCACCAACACGGGCAAAGGCAGCACCGAGAAGTCATCTCCTCCTTTTTATGTAAGTTACCCGCTGTGAATTGGTTGTCTGGTATATGAGACCTTGCACTACTGCTCCAGGAGCTTTATTAATGTGGTGGAAAGATGAGAACTTTGCTTTTCAGTGTTTCCTGCCTGGCGACTTTTGTGTGCGTTGGGTGAAACCTTAGCAATCCTTCAGCAGCTGTAAGGAGCCCTTCACAGCACTAACAGGACTATCGGCAACCTGGGCACCAGTATTTATCACCGAGGATTATCCTCTAGGGTCTGGGCACAGTCATTTTTGAGTCTTCATCTTCCAGAGACAGGGAAATAAAAATAATAGCCATTGCACAGACATTAACCCCCACTATCACTCCCCTCCCTGTGTCACGAGCCGTTTTTTCTGCCGCTGGAAGAAAAGGTCCATCACTGGAAGTCTCCCAGAACACAGTGAATATTTCTGAATACGCCTGGCCCTGAGCTATTCCTGCTGAAAACATGCTGTTCTTCAGGCAATGGGAGCTTGGAAAAGGGATTTGCTGTGATGCTTCAGTAGATCAAAGCGATCCAGCAATTCACCACCTGAAGTATATGTTCCTGGGAACAAGCAGCAGATGAAAAGTTTGGGCATCCCAGAATAAATTGTAGAAACATAAACCTAGACTGGAGGGTATTTTCTGTGAATACAAGTTGGCCTTTTAATTGGGGCTAAAATGACTATATCTTGTTGGCACCTTTGAAAAATTCTGCATCTTCCAGACAGCCAGCCCAGATGAGAAAGACTCAGAAACTTGGAAGTTGATGATGATTGTTTCTAAAGAAACCAGCTCAGCTGAGCTTTAGCAGCTTAAGGCCATTCCTGGCTTGTGTATCTGGGGAGAAATACCCTTCCTGCTGTAGTTTTGTCATCGATTTCAAAACCAAAAGAGGCTTCTCCACTGACTCAGCAGACCTGGAGAGGACTTTGAATCATCACGAGTTTCATGAGTTCCTGAAATCTTTTTTCTTATTACCTGAGTTATTTGGTGGTGAGTCCCTTTATACTCTTCGATGAGAATCGAGGAGGGTGTAAAAATGCATGTTCTCTTATTTCCTATTCCACTGTGTTACCCAAACAGCTGGATCTTCACACAGACTCTCGTGGGAATGGCGAAGGTTATGAACCAAGCTGTTCAACTGGTTTCTGGGCCCTCTCCAGATACATTCCAGCTGAGAGCGCTGGCATTTGAATGAGAGAAGGTCTTGACATCTTAATTCTGGACTAGCAGGTATCACTCCCCATGCAAATATCATTTCTTAGAGCGTGAGCAAGTAACATATGTCCAGCCCCCGCACTGTGGAAGCCCAAGGGAATGGACAACTGAAGTCCAAAAGCCAAACATATTTCCTGATTAATTGGGCCCTTGAGGCTTTTGGGTGACATTAAAGAATCTGCCAGTCATTTTTCCCCCCCTCTCACCTCTTCTTTTAGATAGTAAGTAATAAAATAACATAAAATCTGCTTTCAAGACTTCAATCCAGATGCTTTATATCTTCTGTGAGACCTCGTCCTGTAAGGGGCAGGGGGTGTATCTTGAATGCCTAGTTCAGCTACAGAGCTCAGCTGCTCTTCCAGCCAGGGGTACTGGCTTGTGCAGTTCCCACCATATTCTGGAGCTAATGGAAGTCGGAGATAACTTTGGGGATAAAAGGTTGGAATTAGAAAGGGAGACATTTTCTAAAGACAGAAAATACCCACAGATTTAAGACGTTAGTGGAGCATTAAAAAAGTGTGATTCTAACCCTCTTTCACTCACTTCATGGGGAACAGCCTTGAGATGTAAGTGCCCTGACACTCAGAGGTCAGGGAGAGCACCAGAGCAGATATTTTTTCTCCTCTGGATCTCCAATGCCCAGCATGCATGCAGGGCATGGTACTGAGCAGCTTCTACCTTAGGTCAGCATGTTTGGATGGTGAGAAAGAAATGCCCCATCTCCAAGAATGCAAATAGCACCATGTTTTTGTCTTTTTCTCACATAATAGATCATTTTCCCTGTGTGGTCTGGCCCAAGAGTGGTGACTGTCTAAGCAACAATTCAGTGTTTTCAGAGAGCTATATTTTTGTTTATTTTTAACTAGTAAGGATGTCATCACTGAATACCAGCATCATCTGTGATGAATCTTGCCACCTTCAGCTGTATCTGAGAAGTCCTACTGTGTCATCCTGGTCCTAGAGGAAATTCTTTCTCTTTTATAACTTCCCTAGAGAAATTGCCTATGTGGGTTCAGCTGACCATTATGATTCAGCCCCTGCCTGCTTGGCCTTTCCCCACTCCTGGTGAGATGGAAAATCCTGCCAAAACATCAGCAAGGACCATGGTTTCTCTGTTGCCTTTGCCATGGGATGCAGCACGGCTTTATAGGATGTGTGTAAAGGAGAGTTCCCCGATGGGGGATAACAGCAACGTGCACCAATGAAGTGACAACCTCTTGGTATCCTTGTAAAATCCCACCCAGTTAAAGGGAAGTGGAGAGGATATATATGGCTATTAAAGTAAAACATAACTGCCTGTCAGGGAAAAGTAGTGACAACACGCACCGCAAGCTCCGCCATCTAATGCCTGTCAGCAGGAGCGGGTAGTTTTTAACATCATTCATATTCCTCAACGAACGTGCTTGAATTGGCAGAGACAAGGATGGAGTTGACACGGGCAGGTTCTGTCAGCTCGAATCTGGAGGTGAACTGTGCGCATCCCAAACCTGGTCCTGACAGCTCCATCCAGGCGCAGGCAGGGTTGGGAAGCAGGGAGCCGTGGGATGAGCAGGGGAGGTACCAGCCTGAGCTTCTCCTTCTCCCCAAGAAACAACAGCCACATTGAGTAGGAAAAAAGAAAGGGGGCAGGGAGGGAGAAGGAACAACAAAAAACATCGCCTATTATGTTTCATGTCAGTGTTGCTGTCATTAGGTAGTCGGAAAGATTTCAAACGGATAAACTCCCCTTTGGGATGGCAGACCGCCTTGGCAGCCAATTTTAGGCCTTGATTTGATTGATAAACTCTTTGTGACAAGGAAGGATAAAAGAGGCCCCTAGTTTGGTACATATAAATAGGAAATTAGCTGGCAAAGTTGTCAAAGATAATTAACTCTCTGATTCTGTGTGTCTATTCAGGTTGACATACTGAAATTATTTAGAAATGCACATGTCAACGCTCTGACAGAATTTGGTGCTGATCAGATAAACAGTTTTTGAGATGCCTGATTGTAAAATGATGTAAGAGCTTAGCTGGTGGTTTTATCATTATGCATTCTCTTAGCAGCAGCAGGTATCAAACGGCAACACCATCCTTTAATGTGCTGGATTCAGAGAGCAGGAAACAAAGTTAAGTGTGCTACTTCACAGCTCTTAGCTTGCTTGTTTTCTTCCCTGCCCCTAGGTTAAAAAAAACCAACCCACTAATAATGTGCTAAATTCCTGGGTGTTCACCTGCTCTTCATCCTTTCCCCGGGCACCATTGGAAGTAAAAAAAGATAAGGGTCGATGAGATGGGAGGTCTGAAAGCCATGGCTTTTTGTTGCTTCTTCAGAAGAGGTAAACTTCTTGCTGCTGTAATCCCAAACTCGAGGATTGGCAAGGTTAGGAAAGTGCAGCAGGAAAAGATCAGTGTCTCTGAACAACGTCTTTATAGTGGATCCTATTAAAGCAATGACAGAGAACAACAAATATATTTAGCATTGCAAACTCAGCGTCTTACCCACTGTCCCTTGTTTACATCTTGTCTGGAGTGGTCGGGGTAGCACTAGGGTTGCAGGAAGTGTCTGGAGTGTACCTTCTGAACGGGATTTGATTTCCAAGCCCCATCAACGTCCTTGGAAAAGTTAAACTCGATGTGTGTGTGCGTGTTGTACAGCAGATGTGAAGGCACAGTAGTCTTTCAGAGTAACTTGACTTTGATTCTTTCTTGGAACTTTCCTTCGTCTGAAAGTGTTTTTCAACCTCCAAAACCAGCTGCTCCTTGGCAATGTGAGGGTCTGGGCACCGTAACATCTGTCTTGAACATGGTATTGATGGAATAGAACGGGCTATAGCTTTCCTTAAAGCACCAGGAGCTTTGTGTAGGTTGTAGGCTGTAATGATGGTGCCAGAAAGCACCGTCTCCCCAGTTCTGTGAGTGGCTGCCATGGCAGCGTCTCATCACCTCACCACCTTGCTGTCTGCAAATTGGGATTTTTAAGCCTGCAGAGTCTAAGCTCAGTCTGGGCACTGACTGTCAAATCTCGCAGCTTTCTGTCACATCCTGAAAGCTGGCAGTCAGTCTGGGCTTTTACCCTGGGATCTAACCCCTATGTAGACAGCTTTGCTTGAATGCTCCCCTCTCGAGTCTTGTCCATGTTGTGACTTCTTGATTTGGGGCAGGGGAGAACTGGGGAAGGAAGTGGAAAGAAAATGAATAAAGGTTTGGTATGAAACACTATTGCATTTACTTAGGGTCTAAAGGGGGCAATGCTACAATCCACTAGAAAAATAGCAGGCTTCTTGCAAGCAGAGTCTCTGCCTTGCTTTGTCTCAACTGCCAAAAGCTGCCCCCATAACCTGCCTAAGGGACCGCTGCTCTCTGAAGCACTGACCACTCTCTGCCTCCTGCCCTTTTTGTGCCTTTCCAACCTTGGCTTTCCAGGGAATGAAATGTCTCTGCCTCGCAGAGAGCAAGAGCTGGCACATTCAAAACAGGACTCTTGTGCTTCTTTGCTAAGCCTGACATAATGTACACAAGCCCTGGCATTGGTCGTGCTGTTGATGAGGGGCTCCAGCGTTTTCCAAAGACCTACCCCAAAACCATACCACGTATGTAACCTCCCACAGGATTCACAAAGAGTAGGCACAGGTTCTCTGCAGCTCAATACTGATGAATGCGCTGCTGTCCTCTGTCAAAATGATAATGGCACATGCATTATTCTTCCTGAGAGCCCTGCAGTTCCTTTTTATCATATTTTGCACTCATTTGTACAATGAACAGTCTCCTGTCTCCCATCACTTACTTACACACCAAGAAGCTTTTTGTCTGTTTATAAATGGGGTCTCACTTGACATAACACAACTCATGATATTATTTCCTCATCCATAAGCATTTCTGTAGTGCTCATTTCTGCATTTACATTCTGCAGCTACCTTGTACAAGTAGGCACCCCAGGGGCCAGGAATTGGGCTTTAGTACTAAGATCTTATTTTTTCCTTTTTTGCTGTTCACCTTAACAAGAGAGTCCAAGAATGATGAAGGTCTGTGGTGGTTAATAAGGGAATGGATGCAGGTACCTATTCTAAGTGCAGGGACAGGCAAGTGCTTTATAAAAAGATATCCTAAACACTGATGTCTTTGCTTTATTACGTTCATCATGTCTAATTTATACCTCCTAGCACATGGCAGTGGGGGTCTGTTCATAAAGGAAATGATATTCTCATGTATAATGCAGCATTATCTAACCTTCCATTTAGATCACTGTTTTAGGATGAGTTATCTCAGAGCTGCACGCCCCTGTGTTGCATGGTATCTATCTTACAATAGGTTTGTAACTTATCACAATTGAAACCAAAGGAATAAACTGGAAGGAAATGCACTTTTCTCTTGAGTGGTTCTTGTTAGAGCTTACTTGAAATGTAGCATCTTACGGAGACTCCGTTTCTACACAATTTGATGATGAAGGCTCTGCTGCGGGCAACCTGGAAACATGAAATAGGGCTTTAATCATAACACTTCCACTTTTCTCCATTGGGAGCTGTAGGTGTGCGGTGCCTTGGAATAGCAACCTGCTTTTATTTTGATGCCCGACATGGATTTATGTGCCTGGGCTTAGATATAGAATCATGGAATAGTTTTGAGCTGGAAAGGACCTTTAAAGGTCTTCTAGTCCAACCCCCCTGCAATGTGCAGGGACATCTTCAACTAGATCAGGTTGCTCAGAGCCCCATTTGGCCTGCACTCTGAGCATCTTCATGGCCTTCCTGTTGGCCCCCTCCAACAGGTCCATGCCCTTTTTATGTTGGGGGTTCTAGTGCTGCACTGCAGGTGGGGTCCCACCGGAAGGTAGTAGAGGAGCAGAATGAATCATCTCCCTCGACCTGCTGCCCATGCAGCTTTTGATGTGCCTCAGGATGTAGTTGGGCTGTGAGTGCAAATTGTCGGCTCATGCCCAGCTTTTCAGCCAATACTTCCAAGTCCTTCTCAGCAGGGCTGCTCTCATCCCTTTCATCCCCCAACCTGTATTGATATTAGGAGTTGCCCAGACCCAGGTGCAGGAGCCTGCACTTGGCCTTGTTGAACCTCGTGAGGTTCACATACACCCACTTCTTAAGCTTGTCCAGGTCCTTCTGGATGGCATCCCATCCCTCAGGCATGTCAGCTGCACCCTCTTGCTGCACAAGTTGTAATACAGGAAATTTTGTCTAAATATAAGATTATTGTTTTTCAGTATGAGAGTGGTCGAGCAGTGGAGCACATTAACCAAAGAGTGCATAGACCCTCCATCCTTTGAGTTAACTAAATCTCACTGGACATTCTCTGGAGCAACCTGCTGTGATTGACCCTGCTTGAACAGTGAAATTGGACTAGGCTGTCATCAAAAGTCCCTTCCAACCCCACCATTCTTTGGTCCTTTGAGTGTTTCCCATACAATTGGAAATACAACTCATGGTGTAGAGTTGTCTTTTCCATGAACGACAAACATTCTTCTAAGAAGTGCATAGGGTGTTATGTCCTGGAGCAGAAGTAACTTCCTCATAACTTGTTGGCAGATGCTTGACACATCTGTTTGCTTTAGACTTCCACTGAAAAGACATTTCTGTTCCTCCATCACATGTGTCAAATTCGGCTTCTGGGGATATGTACAGATGTTCACACACAGAGAAGAAAAAAAAACATGCCACAGGAGTATGTCATGGTCGTTGATACATCATGCAACGTATTAATGAGGAAAATATGTTTCCTTTAATTAAAACGTTTTGCTTGCCTAGGCTTAAGATATGTTTTGATTTCAACAGGCTTTTATATGTGTGTGGTTAAATAAACACGTTGGATGTGTGTGCGCAGCGATGCTCACACGCTGCTCTTTCCATCCTGCCATAAGAACCAGCCCCGTGTTGATGGTGAGGTTGTCGTGGGGATTTTTTTTTAGGGAACTGTGTGCCAGTACCTCTGTTGCCTTTTATCTGCTACTTCTTTGTGGGGTTTTTCTCAGGAAAGTAGTTGGAATACTTAGGGAACAGCCTGAGGCTTCCTAGGGGTCAAAAGTGGCAAATATCTGAAGAGCAGGTAAATGCTACGTGTTGTGTGTGGGCCAGGAAGTGGTGGGGAAATGAACAGGCTGAGAAAGGTCTCCTGCTCTTCTTCAGTTCTTTGTTCTTGAGGAACTTAGAAACCAGTAGCTTAGATTTCCGTATGTTGGCCACATGATCGTGGTGTGTGTACATATCCTTTTTCCATTTTCCTGTATTTGACTTCCAGACAGAATTCTGTATATTTCAAAGGCGCAGGAAACCCCCTTGTAGTGGGTTTGGGAGCTCGAATCTTCTCTAACAGGGTATCGTAACGTATTTTTTTTTGGTCCAGTTATGGGCCTGACAAACTTCCTACCTATTTCCTTCCTCTCCTGTAATGACAAGTTTTCTTTTCCATCAAATGGGACAAAATGTGTGGTCTTGAACAGGCAGTTTCTGATGGTTGTGTTTCTGCAGTCATGTTGTCACTTGGGGGTTTTTTAGTCTCCTGCTCTGCATGTGGGGCCCGAAGAGTTCCAGCTGTGAATAATCCAGTCTTCTTCCAGCCATACTGAGGTGCTGACTACCTAGAAAACTTGGGGTACCCTTGTGGTGTCTGAATTCGATCTCCTCTGTGCCAGAAGCCTTAGAGAATTCTAGGGAAGCTGGTGTCCAGTTCCAAGCTCCAAGGTCAGGATCCAAGCCTGAAACCTCTCCTTGACGTGACTTGCAGACACCAGCAAGAGCACATCCCACTACCAGATGTGTCACTAAATCCCGTTCCCCCAAGAAGATGAATACTGAGGCATTTCAGGTATCACACTCCGGTAACTTGGCACATACATTTCCCTAAATGACTGGCATTACACAGAGGGAACAAAAATCTCAGAGTTCAGGGCCCGCAGCTGTTCTGCAGCTGCAACAAACATCGAATTTATCATCGGCTTTTGTGATGCAGGGTAAAGTGTACAAATCTTGTCTTCCTAGCTAATTAATGAAAGGTCTTGGGAATATCTCAGCTTGAGAAAAGGAATGCAGGAATGGAAAAAGGAAACTACTATGGAATGTTGTTGTTTTACAGTAGAAGGAAAAAATGAGCTTTAGTAGCAAAGAAAGAATAGAAAATAGATTTTCCAAACTTCTTTTAGAAAACAAAATTACAAAATCAATGGATAAAAGGCGATTCGCAGGATCTACTGATGATTTGGATTTTAGTAATGTAGTTGATGTGGTTTCTTATGACATTCCTGCTTGCAAAACAAAGTTTACACTTTGGTTTGGGGAAAAACACTGTGTCTAAGGATTGCAAGCTGGCTGAAGGATAATTATTAACAGCAGCACATCGTGTTTTGGGGAGGTGTTTACCAGAGGTTGGCACCAAGATGGGATGGATTGATGTTGATTCTTAGACCAGTAATGATCTGAGAGAAGGCTGTGCTGATAAAATCTTTAGATGACAGTCACTTGGGAGATGGAGTGGACAGTGAAGCTGTCCAGATATGTCCAACTAGAACTGTAGAAGATGGCCATGTGAACAGAAAACAGCACCATGCCATGCAATCTGGAAAATGAGAAGTTAATCCATGAGGAAAACCTCATTCTGAGGAAGGGACTTAGAAGAGCGTGCTGCTGACAGAGACCTGAGGTGGTAGATAACAGAAATTAAATATGAATTTGTGGTGCATCAAGAAAGTCCCAGATGGGATGGGGAGTTTTTGACTGGAATTATAATCCCTCTCAGGACAGTATGCTCTGTTTTGAGAGAGAAAATCAGAGAAATTCTGCAAGTTTATGTGTACATGTGTTTATGTGCACCTGAGTGACAGTGGCTCAGACTCTGAGGGCAAGGGCATGAGTGGGTAGAGACCGTGTGCAGGAATGGGAAAGGCATAAATTGAAGTGGGATATTAATGAAAACATCCTGAATGAATGAGGTCATTTAAGCTGGAACATTTTCCCTTGGGTCTTGTCAATTCAGTTTGGGGAACGCGCTCAGCGCGGTGCCGTGGGGATGCACTTCTGCCTTTGCACTGGAGGGTGGGTGAGTTGAGCTGATTTTTAGATTGTGTGAACTTCTCAAGTCTGCAAGATACCGTGCGTGCTGGGTTTTCACTATTTGAAGTTTTCCACAGAGCAAGCCCCACGTGGGCCGCAAGTAAAGAGTTGAATTTGGCCTCACCATTTGGCCTCAACAGGCCGCCTGAGGCCTCACTGAGTTATGTGCTTCTTGAAATCCCAGCATCCGCCCTTTCAAAGGTCTGTGAGTGGTACAGGATGGTGTGGCCCCTCTGCAGGTGGGTGTGCACATCCAGAGGCCCATGCAATCGCCACCTGGAGACACGTGGGTCTGTGCAGACAAGGCTGAGGGGGTGTGACCAAGACAGATTAATTTGTGAATTTGTGCGGTTCGTTGGTTGTGCGGAGCTTGAACAATCAAATCCCTTCAGTTCCCTCCACTAACTGGATTGCTTATGACAAAATCACAGCTTTTTCTCTAACCCTTTTTAATCTCCATTTTGAAAAAAATTGGAAATGACATGGTAAAGTAAGACCAATTAACATTAACAATTGCAGTTTATTTGCTTCCACTGTTTTACAGCATGCAGTCTGGTAGAGCAACGTGCATTGCTATTTTGGAGACATCAAAATAAATAAGTAAATAAATACATAACCCTGTGGGCTTACGGATTGAGTCAAAGAGCAGGAGATTATTCCTGGCACTGCACTCAGAAAAAATTGTTGCCTTTGAAAACACCAGACATTGACAGTTTTGCATCAGGACAAAATTAGGATGAGGTGAAATCTCTCCATTCACATTGTGCCAATTCAGCAGATGTTTCAGACAGTTCTGGAAGGTAAAAAGAAATGAATAGAGACTGGAAACCAAAACCATCCCCAGATCCCTTGAGACAAAGGTTACTATTTCTCCCACTATCGACTCTCCTTTATATGTAGTGAGGTAGGGTTATCTAAGCATTTATATTTATATTTTAGTGCTGTGTAGCCCTTTATGTAGAAATATGCTTTTATACAGATGCCAAAGCTTTTAACAAAGTGGGTCCATGTTATTATCTCAATTTTACAGGTAAGGAAACAGAAGCACACAAAGGTGCTAAGACTTGCTGGCAAAGCTCACAGTAAACCCCAGCAGAGCCAAGCACCTGATAGATGATCCTGGGTGTTTGCCTTTGGGCCTTGTCATTTGTCACCTTAATGGTACAAACAGTTTGGATTTAGTCACAGTGGAAAAGCAGAGGGCTTAGGAGAAAAAAAAACAACACTCCTGAAATTTGCCAACTAAAATCCAAACATCTAATTTAAAAACTTCTAAGAAATAAATATCGTGTTATTGTTCTCTGCGAGAGAAATGCTCTCAATTAGAGCTGTATAAATGTTAAGCGATGCCCACCCTCATTCCACAAATTAAAACCAGCCACACTTGAGAAAAGCTACTAAGAAGAGTTAGTCAGTAAAAATACCAGTGATTATTCTAACATCTCATATTCTTTTACCAAAACAAAATAACATAAGCTTGGAGACTGACTGACTTCTATCATAAACATTAACATGCTGTGCTTGGACCTCTCGAGATCTGTTGAAAACCAAAATGTTTTGTCTCCACGTAGGTTTCTGCTAATGGATTTTCCATGCCTCCCTTACTTCAGTTTCTTTTACCGTGTGTGGGACTCAGAAACTCATTGGGGCTCTGGGCAGTACCAGTTCCTGCTACTACCTTAAAAACATCAAGAGGCTGATTGCACGTTGCTTTTTTATTATGTGCTGCGTGTTTTTAGAGGAGAAAGGAACATTGTTTTCTACCATTTTAACTTAGTGTTCTGAGCGCAAAAGATAGCAGGCTGAGGAAAGAGCAACTTTATCTTTCAACCTGTCAGGTGCTATGCTGATGTGTTCTAAGTGTGTTCCTAATAGTGAATTTTATCCTTTATTGACATATTTGATTTGAATTGTACTAACACTTTGATCCCCAATCTTTGAAGAGTACTCCACTGCACAGGTTTCTGTACCATTGGTGAGGGAGAGGTGAAAACACAACAAAAATTGGAAAAAAAAGGCAATCACTGCCAGAGGAACTTAAACTCTTATGATCAGTGTTATCCTCTCAGGAGAACTCAGCCCAACAGTCTTCCTGCAGCTCCTGTGCATTTCGGCTGATCAAATGCTGCCCTTCCCATTCTTAATTCAATTGTATTTAAATATTGCTTGTATTTAAGAGCTGCAAAAATTAAGCAGAACACCTGTGCACCTGTATCCCATCTCTACAGCACAAACAACTTGACAAGAAGGTAACATACTCTTTGTGAAAAATGAAAGAAAAATTGTTTTCCTTTCTTAATAGAAGCACAGGTCTTATTGCTACCCCCTGGCCTCCTTTCTGGCCCTGCTAATTGTAGAGAAATTGCTTCTGATGCTCACCTGAGTGAGACAGCACTTTGCCAGCTTCAACACTCTTCATTTCTCTTCTGTTAAAGTTTCAGAGAGAGTTAGGAACATGTTTTTAAAGATGTCTTTATTATTTTTTCCATTTGGACTTAGTACTTGATTACCTCTCACAAATAAAAAGCATACGCCAGGAATAAGAATAATGAGTATGTGATTTGTTAAAAATTGTTGGTTCTTTTATGTAGTAATGTTCACTTGACGTTTTCCACTTTTTTTTTTTTCAGCCACATAGACTAGAAATCCAAACTTAACAGCAAGCCAACACAAAAGTCACCCGGACTTAGATTCTTGTGCAGTCTCTTGATTTGAGCAATGCTTTAAAATACATTAGCTATTGCAAGACTCAATAAAATCACTAGAGGTTGGAACACAGAGTGGGGGAGTGGCTCGCCTGCTATAAATTTGCCTGCCTCCCTGAAGTCAGTAGAGCTAGGACTCTTTGCACCAGCTGATATGCCTGTCCCAATATATTTTGACTTGCAATTGTTTTTTTGATTTAAGGGAAATGGTTAAAGTGTGGCCATCTGGCTCACACTGAAACTGGAGAGAGAGAGAGTCTCTTTGGCTCCGTTTCCCTTACCAGTAAGTCAGTCTCTGAAGTTTATTCAAAATATTTTAAAAAACAACACACAAATCAATAGAATGAAATAACAAAGAAATGCAGAATGAGACCCTGTAAATGCTGCATGATGAAGCACTTGTATGTAAGGTACAGTTACAATTAGGTGCCTTAGAGCAACGTGTATCTCCTTTCTTGAAAGATGAGGACTCAGCCTAGGTGACAGTTGTCCTTGAGTCCAAGGCAGGTGGCTTGAGGGCAATCCAGAAGGTTGGAGAATTGAGCTCATGGTCTGGGAGCCATGGTGCAGACAAGAAAACATCTCATGTGTAACTGACCCAGGTTTTACACGGACTGCTTTGTGGGATATGTAACCCCCATATCAAGGAGAACTTCTTTGCTGGGGTAGAAGTGTGGTCTCCACACTTAGTGCTTCACAGACCACTTCTTATGATAAGATCAACCTCTTGCTGCCTCTGGCTGCTTTTAAATGTACACAAAAAGCCCCAAGCTTCACCTAAGCACTGAAATGCACTGACACAGGAAGTTATTTTGGTAGAAGATTCAGGTGGAAGTGGCGTGAGTTGCCATAGTTACTGTGTTGGGTAAAGGCATAAACCTTCCTTCATCGTCCTCACAATCTTTCTCTCGTTTTGGTTTGACTGTTTGGTGCAGTTTTTATTTCTTGACATAGTTTCATGATTACTGTTGCTTCCTCTGAATTTCTGTTTTTACCAGCATGTACTGTACTCTGCTTTAGAATATGCAGGATATTGGCAGTATCCAGAATCTTTTCTATATTATAGAAAAATTATCCAGCCCTCTATTTTACTGTGAAGTCTTTAGCCTGAGATGTTCACCTACCAAAAAGGCAAAATGATATCAAAATAAGCCATAATTAAATCGTGCTGCATAATTGAATATCATGGGTATTTTCATAGTATGTGGATAGATTTCAAGAAAGGATAGATTTCAAGAAAAGATAGATTTTGCCACTCTTACTCTTGTCTGGATTTTCCTCACTTTCTGAGAAACGTCATTATAAGAATTAAAACTTCTGCTGGTATGTGTGCTAATCTGTGTAAACAGGAATGTAAGAATCTCATCTCTAATACTACTGATACTTTCTCATATTTTTACTGGTGTAGAAACACGTCTTATTCCTTGAACACAGCACCAGTTGCAAGAAACCTATAGGGTGCTGCTCAGTACCAGTAAGGGCATTCCTAAGTATTATTGCTTTGATGAGGTGAAAAATATTTCCTGTATTCATTTGTCATCGTTGTCAGCAGCTAATGCACCTGCCTCCTGGTGCTCCAAGAGGAAAGCTGCTCTACTTTTGTGTGTTTTTTCCTTATTTTTAATGCTTTTTTGCAATAAATGAACAATGAGCTTCTCCTCAGACATCCCAGCACAGCACTGTGGCTCTCTGCTCGCTGCTGCCTTGCTGTGTGAAAAGAACAAAAGCCAATAAGTGGTGATGACAACCATGTAATCCAGTGTTTCGCAGCCCTCTATCTCGGGGAAAAAGCTGCGTTCCAGTGCCGCTCCAGCTCAGGTGAGTGCCTGCTCCTGTCTGAGACCCAGCAGGAGGCAGAGAGACTTCCAGGATGACTCTTTTACTGTCTCTTTCCCTGCATTTCTGTTCAGGCCCCGCAGTACACTGAGGTGCTGAAGGCTCAGAATCAGAATGATAGTCCTTTGCTGATGCTATTCCTCAGACAGAGGGGGAAGAGAGGCATCAAGAACACTTTCTGGAGAGCACATGCAAGGCAGAGGTGACATATTCCTACTTAAAGTAGTGGGAACCTGGTTCTTCCCAGCTGTTGTGCAGTGATTTCCTCTCGAGGCAGAGCACAAGGCTGCCCAACACAAATGTTATCAGTAGGAAGAACAGATGTAAAAGGGAATCAAGGGAATGGCTCAGGATTTAAAGCAGGGACTTTCTTGTTTATTTGAGATGCGTGAATTACTTCCTCATATACTACCTCCTAAGTAATTTGGGTTCACAGGACAGTTGACAGTTTAGGTGTTGAGTTTATCAAGGGATGCTGTGGAGAGATGAAGCAGAGATCAGAGACACTTCCAACCACCCCATGCTACCCAAAGGGAATTCAGTGTCCCAATGCAGTAGTCTTTTTGGGCCAACCCAAAAGCACTTTTCTTTATTTAGATAAGAACCTGTATGAACCCTGAGAACAGCTTAGTTCTACGCCGCTAGAGCAGTGAGGTGAGATACAGCTGTGTGTGATACCAAGAGATCTTTGCTGCTTTGTGCAGGCAGCACTGAGGTTGCTCTATCCCATCATTGGGCGAGAACAAGGTGACTGTCCTACAAATGGGTTTCTTCAGGGTATAGATAGTTCATAATCTGCTGTCACAAAGGCATTCTCCATGATTTTTCCCAAGTGTGTTTCTTGCCTTTCCCTAGAGCAGTAAAGTTGATTCACTTGGAGAAAAGAAGGGGAAGTTTTCATAACCAGTGTGTTATCTACTGTTTTTTTTTCCCCCTACAGACTGAAATTACAAGTTTCTTCCTGTTGCAGAAAACTGGCAGCAGAAGTTTTGATTTTCTTGGGTGATATTAACACCTCGTTACCGCTTATTTTGGTGCCTTCACTACTGGAGAAGTGTTTTATTGTGCGTGATTCTCTGCAGCCACTCTGGATTGTAGCACCTTCCTCTCCATTAATCTTTCTTATTGTTTCCAAATTTCTTTTGTTCTCGTTATCAGTACAGCCCATTGAACTGCATCCCTCAACCAACCTCTTAAAATGACCTAAATAATGATGTAGACACCTGGTCTTTGAAAGACTGATGCTGTTTTCTCCTGTGAGTCTAATTATAGTTGCTAATGCCTTGATCCATAGCAAAAATGGTCTGGCGTAGTAACTGTAGGGTCAGAGGTGCCAAAGGGAGTAGTGAAGAGAAAAATACACTGCGTTAGGTGGAGTTTTGTAGCACTGTGTAGCTGTGAGAGGTCTCAAACTCCTCTCTGTTCTCCGTGTTGCTGAATTGCTGTTAGGTCTAACAGTTCTTCTTTGTATCAACCTATAAATACAGCTGTGTCTACTGGATTTTGCCCAAGGGCTCGTCCATCATAGTTTGCTAAATTTTAATCATGCTTATGTTTGCGTTTGAGTGGAGTTCACATGTCCCATAAAGCCCTTAATCCTCAGTTTGCCATCCCAGGCAGAATGCCCAGTCTCAGCTGAGGCCTTCCCAGCAAACTGCACTGGCTCCATTGACTTCTTACCACGTTCTCTAATGCATTTATGGATCTGATAAGAGCTGGGATACAGATCCGCGCTCCTTAGACCAGCAATATAAGCTGCTGTTGATACCCTTCGTTAAGAAATACTGTACAAGCATTCTGTCAAGCAAATGAAATTCATCCATCTCTCCTGCTGATTTAAAGGAAAAAAAAAAAAAGTTTCTCCATATCAGTGTTCAGGCACACTGACAGCTGGAAAATAGTTTAGCACAACTGCATGGAAACACTGAGTTTGCTCTAAGAGGCTTGAAAAGCACGTTGTAATTATTGTTTGACACCTTTGTATACAGTGTTGTAAGATTACTCTCTTTTTAAAAAACAAATTAGCTGTGCAGTGTTGCCTCCAGTTTCTGCATGCAATTACCATGATGATGTGTGCAGTTCACATGGCTGCACTCAGAAACTGGCACAGTTGTCCCTTTGGATACGAGAAGTGCAAAGGCTGTTGTCTTTTGCACGGGGTGCTTTGGGGAGCTGATCTGCAAATCTGCAAATCTGGCCAGCTTTCCAAAGCAAAGCACTTCTTTCAAGTTAAATAAATGGCACCTCTCAGTCATTCCTTAAAATTGACAATTATAGACTGCGATATGTTCATTTGACAAGGAAAGATCTTCTCCTCTAAGAAATTATTCAAATTGTTTCTTCCCTCTCCTTCCCCCCCCCCTTTTGATGTATGGTAGTACAAAGGAATCCAGGACACGGCTCTTCAGAAAAAATTCTTCTGAAATATCCTATGGGCAGCATTTTGTTCTTGTGTAGTTCTAGTCACAAAACGTTTCTTGAAACAGTTGCAGATGTGCTTGTCAAGATTTGCATGTGCTAAGTGCAGTACATTGAAACTCCGACCACAATGTGTTTTCAAGTTAAAATCCAGCCTCCTTGTGCATAATGCTCTGATGGGAATACATGCAAAAATTACCATGTGCACAAGCCTAAGACAGAGCAATTATAAGAGTACTATCACTTTTGAAGTCGTTAAAGAATCAAAACAAACCAGCCAACAATATTTTATAGTTTCCATTCCGTTTTCCCTTTATTTTTATATTATAACTTAACAACTTCAGGCTGCAGCAGAAATTGAACCCCCTCAAAATATGAAACATAAGTCAGAAGAAAGAGCTTTCAGCTCGGTTACATCTGACACACACGTGTGAAGGGCATCTGTGGCTCGGAGAGAGACAGTAACTTCTCCAGCATCATACACCAAGGCAGTGGCAAAGTCAGTACTGGAAATTAGGTCTTTTGCTCTTATCACTGGGCTAATACAATAATGTATTTTTTCCATATGTTATTATGTATTTATTTCTATTTTCCTCTCCCTCTTTTTCCAGTTTCTTGTAAAAACTTGGGAAATTACTGACTTTTTCTTGAATTCCCCAAGAAGCCGCCTTCCATCTGCTTACATACCAACACCTTTTATGCTTACATCCCTTGGCCTACACAAGTCCTCTTTATCTTCATCCGAAACTCAAGGGAAATGCTATTCATCTTTATTTCCTTAATTTGTCTTTCTCTTAGAAGCTGACCAGTGTCTTCTGATTTCCTCTATTGTAAGCCAGATTTGAATAGTTCTGAAGTTTCAGAGCTTGGGGCTACGGGTAGCATGGTAGGAGCAAGCAGAATTGGAATTCCTTGGTGGAGGTCGTGCTGGATGAGGCCCCATCACTGAATGTGGTGAAAAAACTACAAAGCTGTAGAAATGCTTTGTGTCTGCTGATGCTGCTTAAACAGCACTGGTAAAAATAGTGTGGCTATTGACTCTGAGCAAAAATGGAAGGGATCATTTTGGATCCTTTGAGTCATATACCAAAATTTTCGCATGATCTCCTCTAATATATCACATTCCTCAGAGCAGAGGATGCCAGAGGTTTGTGTCAGAGATGGGAATTGCTCTTCAGAGATCCCTCTGCTTTGCTGTGGGACTATGCTGATTTGTAAGACCATCTGGGGTTCAAAGAGACCTGGCAATATTGCTTTAATGAGTATCTTTTGAAAGTTTTGACCAAAAAATAGGCATTTAGAGTGTACAAAACCCCTTCATCTAATACAGCCTTATTGGGTCATGCTATGAAGCCTGAAAGCTGCATTTCAGCTGCTTCACACAGTACAGCTACCACTAGTTGTCCACTTGCAAAATGTATTGTTGAGGAAAGAGAAGCAGCAGCTCCGTGGTAACGCTGTGTCTCAGAAATTACTGTATGACTCTTTTCTTGGTTGCTAAAACAAGGCACAAAGCCTCCGAAGAAAATATTTATTAAGCCACAGATGGCAAAGCTGAGCCTCTGATTTCCCTAAATCCTTAAGAGGATTGTGGTACAGCTTATAGGAGCATCTTAGTGGCTGGATGCTCAGCTTCTTATTAGATATGTCATACATATGTACATCCACAGTGACTTGAGCAGAGAAAGTGTTTGCATTCCAGCTTTGCTAATTACACACCTTAAATTAGGGTAACAGATAACTGTTTTTTCTTTCCTTTTTTTTTTTTTAATATGTTTGTGGGATGCCAGGCTTTCATGTACAACATTTTCATGTGGCAAATGGTAAACCTATTTTGGATATCTGATTTTAGATATGCTGTATACATTTTCTTTGGTTTTAATTACAAAATTGAGAGGAAGCAGTAGTAGGAAGTTGAATGATCAACTTTGTCACACCTTTGTTTTGAGCAAAGCCTAGAAAAGCAGAGGATCATACAATATAAGTACAGAAAAATAAAGGAAAAGATGTAATTGCTTTTATTGATGTGTCTTTTTTTTCTGAGATACTGTTTTACTTGCATTCCTTTATTGTTCCCGATGTTCTCTGAAATGCCTGTCTTTTTCACTGCTGCTTTTATTCATCTTTATTTCTTCATATTTTACAATTTTAGAGAGATGAGGACTGAAAACATGATTGCAAAAGATCACAGTAATCTGTGTCCAATCTTGGCACAGACTATATTCAGGTGCTATCTCAGTTGTCTCTTACATGCTGCTGAGATCCTCCTGGTTTTTGCTGGTGTTGGTAACAGAGGCTTTTCAGCAAATGAGCTCAGTCCCAACAACTGACAGGACACCTTAACTTTGTTGAAAGATCCCTCTTTTAGACTATGACTTCTCTAGAAAAATCCAGATCAACTTTCTAATGAAAGATGTAGCAGGGGATGAGGATGGTAAATGCAACTTTTAGAGGAAAAGCCAGTTCATCAGATTTTCATGTTTGTCCATTTCTAGGTGAGTGTAACTTGCACATTTTCTGAATGGGAGAAAACATGGGCCAGTGTGAGATGGAGGAGGACAGAAGACATACAACAGTCCTATGATGCCACCAAATTGAGCAGCAAAAAAGATCCTCTTCTGCCGGACCACATATTTCTCAGGTTAGTTCTCAGTACAGATGCTTGTTTGCTGTAAAATATTTATTACTGAGAGAGTTATTTTGAGCTAAGTGCTACCTGGAGAAAGGCTTGAAAGTTTGTCCACATAAACCATCTTCCCTTATTTAATTTCTGCAGCTTTAGGAAAATGAAACCTCATCTATTGCTTGACAAAATTAATTGGGTTATAGGGAAATAACACTTGAATTTACATCAATGTCATCTTCACATTGAAACAATAGATTCCAAAGTATTGCTGGCAGCCTGATCTGAGGAAGAGAATCCCTTTGTAAGCAATTGTGCATTAGATTTTGACAAATTGCAGTTAATTTTTGAGCTTCGCCTTTTGCAACAGATTCTCAAGTGGATTTTGTGATATCCCCTGAAAATTATAAGCAGCGCAGGATAGTGGCTGTGCTCATGTGTTTTCTGTGTTCGGGAGAGGTCAAAGAACCAAACCACTGTGGAGATTTAGCAATTGTTCCTGGTGATTTCTGGTTGTTCTGCTCCAGAAGAGACCTAGAGACACTCCAGCGTGGATGCAGGCTGAATGATCAGGAAAACAACATCTTGCAATCGGGAGTGAATAAAATGGACAAAGTATATGTATAACTGGAGAATTCAGCAGGGAGAATACTCATTTTTTAATTGCCATGACACTAAACCCAACAGTCACAATTCTCTGTGCAGTGTCATTATAAATAGCTGAAATAAGGTCAGTTGGTCTAAAAGTCAAGCACACCATGAAGTGCACAGGACCATGATTTTTCCGCTCCGTAAGGGAGACACACCTACAAAATTCATAACTACAACAGAGGAAATATTAGTTCATAGAATGAATAATTTTTTTTCTCCTTACAAAGAGGGGTCATTTGGGTGTTGACTTTAAGAATGCATTCAGTTTTTTAATTTCTTAAAATCCAGTGGAAAGTGAGTCTAAGTGCCTTAAGTATCAGCTGAAACACATTGGCTGTCTGGAGAGGAAAGAAAGTGCTGCATATTTTTGAATGGCAGAAGAATTTTGTGGTTTCTGGTTAGCTCTGAATAAGCCATCAAGGATGAGTTGTTCCTTAATAACATGATTGATTATCTCATGAGAAAATAGACTGTGCCAGACAGAGATCATCTGGGATACAAAGCAGCCAGGCAGCTGCTGGTAGGAGAGGAGAGCTGGTAAAGTTGGGGATGGAATTTAAAGGCTGACTTGTGTCAAGCTGGATTCCGATGACAAACCTGTTCTGTTGGATAATTTGTACCACAGGAAAAAAACCTTTGAATATTTATTAATGGTTGCAGTGTTCTGGAATTGGTAGGAGGATTCCTAGATCAGCTGCTTTTCAGCTTCATTTAAATTTTTCTAGGATAGTTTGGGGCAATTGTGTTCCAGAGCAAGTAGCTGAAACTGGAGCGTACACAGGAGAAGTTTTGTCCCTGGCAAAGGTGTCATTGCAGATTTGCTCAAGACTTTCCTCCCTAATTAAATGGGTGTCTTCCTTGACTTTGATCTTATGAGTCATTCATCTAGAAACTACTTAGATTCTGCAAGACATCCTCGAATAAGTCCCTCAATTTATTTATATCTCTAAGATGATTTAATACTAAGTTAATGATTTGGGGACCTATCTGATTCCCAGAAAAGCCAGTCAGAGACTTCTCACTGTCCCCATCTAACCAACTGGGTATAATACCTACTTACATTTAAATACCGTTTACATTTCCACAAAAGAATTTATATTGCTTTCTAATACCTTGGATGCAGAGCTTTTTAAAGATTACTACCCCATAAATCATTAATCCTTACTTTTCAAGTTATCTTTTATTAGAAATAGAACAGAAAACAAAGCTACAAGTACAGACCTAAACCCGTCACATTTTGAGAGGTTCCAGATTCAGGTACCTTGAACAGAAACTTTATTCTGTGGCTTTGGACTCAGACTAAACAGAAAATAAGCCCGTTTTCAAGTTCCAGTTGGAACATATGGTAAATTCTTAGGAGATTACTTGGCCTGGTGGGTTTGTGACACTGGAAGAAGGTCGAAATCAGAAAAGGTAATTTCCTTGCTCTCTACTGAAAAGGAGTAAAATTGATTTGTTGTTGATATTTTAGGGAGATCTGTTTCTAGAGACAGCAGGGAAAAGCTCATTCAGCCAGAAAGTCTTCCTGTTTTCCAAGACAAATCTGTCTGTTCTGTTACTTTGCCATTGGCTTCAGCAGATGGGGAATGAGTAGCCAAGGAGTACAGGAGTTGCTAAGAAATTCCATCCTTGACTTTGGAAATGTAATGCAGGGAAAATTCATTTTTGACTTGGGGACTGCTGGTTTATACAACCACTGGTGGCACATCCCTGCTTCGGGAGAGAATGTGAAAAGACATTTGGGGACAAATTCATCAGAGCAGCCAGTGCTGTGATAAAGAGGTTTGCTGGCTGTGGCTGTTGGTGTCACCGAGGCATCCCGTCCTGCCGTGCGTCGTACCTGCCCTGCAGGAGTGGGTGCTGAGCTGGGATGATGAAAGCGTGAACACAGACGACAGCAAAGATAATAATTAGTGCAAAGGCATGTGGTAGAGCATCTAGCCCACACTGGGGACAGTACGGAGCCATACCACCCACAAGGGATCTCTGGGATGATAGCTTAATTGAAAGGAGTTGCTCAAGCATGTACCACACCTGGCACGGAGTTAGAAACTTCTGCTTCAGGTGATGTTTTAACAAGTTGTTTTATTTTTTCTGTTGTCACCTGAACCAGGAGATTCTGGTGCCTGCTTATTGCATAGAGATACCTCAGGTTATGCACCAAACCTGTTTTTTTTACCCCTTTGTTTTGCTTTTCAAACTTGTCTTCATGTACTCAGGCCTCTTCTGCCCTTCAGATCCCCATTCAAACAGTAAGTGGGAGGATGCTAAAGAAAGCCACTCTGAGTGCACAGGTGGGAGGTGGAGTGTTCTTCATTCCAAAGAACAGGAATCATATCTGGTCAGTCAAGCTTTTATTCCAGCTCACAATTTTTATAGAAATTATTTGTAGAAAAAAATGAGCATTCAAAGTTGGGCTCCTAAATGTAAATTATAACAAGTGCTGACCATTTCCTTATTGGTCGTAATTTAAGGTTAAACACAAAAAGCAGCAGTCATGTCAATAATATACACCAAAGTAAAAAAGAAGAATGCTATACCTCGCCTAACAACTCCTTCTCTTTTGAAGACAGCTCTGCCTCTTTTTCATTCCTCCAGAGAAGAAAATTGCAGCCTATCTGGAATTTAAACTATTTTGAATAACTAATTTAAGCTATTTTGGACAAAGAGGGGAGAAGAAATTCCTATGTCAAGTATCTTCAAATGACACTGAAGTTCTAGTCTTAAGTATGGAATGGGTTGAGGTGATGTGGAGTGTGTCTCTGTGGTGATCCAAGGTCTTGCAGATGAGCAGAACTTCACTGCCCTGCATGCCATGCTGCAGGTGGTGAGTTGTGGTCTGGTACGGTCCGACTCTCCAAAGGGACCTATGACTCAGAAGGGACTTGATGCCTCTCGCACCACCTTCAGTTTCTGGATGAACTAAGGATGGGACTCCCGAGAGATGACTGCGTGAAACTTGGGTCATGCTGGCCAACAGGAAAGAAGAGTATTTTACATCATTGTTGGTGCAGACAAGTGAATAAAAACTGTGAGTAACTGGTTGTCCAAAAGAAACTGTGGATCTTACCAGCTTCCACGAGTTGTGAAAGCAGTTGGCAACCAGCCTCGAATACGTGGAGCAGAGCTCAGTGCAAGCCCTCTCTGGTTGCTGTTCACAATCCGTGTCGATTCCAGATCTCATCCTGTCAGATCAAAAAAAGGCACACAGTTGTCATCCTGACACCATCAGAATTGACACTGTCTCGCTCTCAGCAGCCTTGTGCACGCACTTAGTGACAGAAAGCATAAAGCTGGAACTTTGTAAAAATTCCTCTTAGAGACAGAAGAGTTTATAACGGTGTCAGATACAGGTGACTTGCTAATGTTTGGGTCTCAGAGTGTGAGTGTCTTTTCTCAATACTGCTCTAAGCAGAGATCATCAACCAGCACAATTAGTATGGCCTGTGCCCTGCCCGTGCTGATGCGCAGACTGAAAGGGGTCCAGGTGATCTGTGCCACTGGAGTGTCACTATGTTTTCCTATATATAAGGAGAAAAGGCTATAAGAGAAAGACAGGAGAAAGTTTAAAGCAGATATCCTGTTGTACCTTATCTACTATTGGTCCAAAATGGATTCACAGAATTGTTTCTTTATAAAAGTACACAAGAGTGTTTCATTTCAATGACCCAGCAGTCTGTGCCCAGGAAGCTGACTCAAAGGTAGGCTATGTTCAGCCTGATCACCCAAGCCCTAACCACTTTTGGGAAAGTTGAGCGCTGCTGAAAGCTTCTGGTGTTGAGTTTGGAGCCCAGAGCCGTCCAGTAAAAACCACTAAGCACAGAGACCCAGGGGCTCTGGTTGCAACCCCTTGTGTGTTAAAGCTGCAAAGTCTCCAAGTGCAGTCCAGCTGGATGTAAACAGCATTCCTCTGCTGGGGTGGCAAATGATACCTTCCTCCCTGATGGGCCTCAAGATGTAGCCAAAACTTGTTTACTCTGTAATTTAGAGTTCATTGTAATCTAAATAGGGATGTTTGCAATGCAAATAGGGCTGTACAGAATGTAATACATTTTCTGTATCGCTACTGTTTATTATGGCTATATAACTTATCACTCATCACATAGACTGGATTGCAAAACACAATGTTTCAAACACACTTTAACTCTCAGATCATGATCAGTAAAGAGAATATATTATACTTCTAATATGCTCTTTCCCCCACTGTATTTTACAATAGCCTGCATAAACCCCATTTTGCAGAAGAGGATTCCAAGAAATTAAAAAAAAAATAATAATATCAATTCATGTGCAAAGGTTGTTTCTTTTTGCACAAAGTGGGCAGATGTCTAATGGGTCCTTTCATTTGATTTCCTGAAGCGCCCGATTGTACTGGCTGGTACACATATATGGGGAAACCTGCTATTAACCCCCAAATTCAGAGTGTTAGAAGATAATGTTCCATTAATGATCTAATGCTAAGATAAATAATTGCAGTTCAGCACGGCTCAGTCGTTTTGCTGGATTCCCTGCTCTTTTAAGGTGCAGAAACTAGAAATGCAGTGCAGGGGTTCAGGAACAGACACATTCATGTGAAGGAAAAATGTCTTTTCCCTCTTTGGCCTGTAGGAGGTGATCTTGGTTTGCTGCTTCTATAATTTACAGCCTGTCATAAACTAATAATCAGGTTCAATAAAAAATGAAATTAAAATAGTGCCCAGTGAAGTGGGATGAAGTGGTTAATGTTTATTACATGCTCTGACACTGGACCTTGGTCTTCTGACAACACCCACCATTCTCCAGGTGACTTTGCAGATAAATGATTCTCTTCATCAAGGAAAACAAGTGGTAAAGTGATAAATGCTCCAATCAGTGTCCATGGAATACCATGCCTCTTATGCAGCCCAAGGATTAGAAATCTTTTATTAGCTGATTACAGCTTTAAGTAAATGTATTTAGACTGGCCACGAAGCCTGGTTCTATAAGCACTGTTAAACTACACAGCTCTTCCTGTGCCCTGCTGTGTTTAAGAGGGCAACACAGCTCCAGAAGAGAGAACCCAGAGAGACCTGGAGTCTCCATCTAATGAGGCTTTCAGGACTTGGCCAGGCAGAGCACTGCCTGGTCTGATCTATGGTTGGCAATAGCCCTGCCTGGGAAGAAGGTGGAACTAGATGGCAGCTATAGATTTCATCCAGTCTGTCTAGCTCCCCAGCTGCAACAATGCTGTGATAGGTGCTGAGGTGTTTTGGGTTTCTGCAGCACCCATCGCCCTCATACCTGAGACTGCAAGGCCTGCAAAAGCCATGGTGTGCCAGGAGATCCTAGTGCTGTGGGATCCATCTAAGTTCCCTTCCAGCTCATGCACCCGGGTTCCTTCCGCAATGAAAAGAGAAGAGGGTTAAGTTATGATGTGTTTCTGGATTTTGGCCTAAAATGGAATTGAAGAATATGAATCGATTGAGGAAGCGCTACCTCTTTTAGAGTTCAGACACAGCCCAAATGCCGAAAGAGGCTGTTGGTTTTAGTTGAATGTTGTCACAATAAGTTGTTTTTCAGCAATAACATTAGGGGTGAGAATGGTCACCGTAAGGGCAATGCTGGAGGGAGACACTCAGAAACCAATGCAGGGATTTGGCAAAGGGGAGTAAATGACTATGTTGGAATTAGCAAAGCTGTTTTAGCATTTCCCCTGCCAGTATCCACTCTTCTAAATCAGAATTGCATTTTTGTTGTTATAATTGCAATCAGCAAGACTTTTTTTTCCGAAGAGAAGTTGTGTGAATTGTGTATTTTTGCAATATTTTCTCTGATACCAGAAATTCAGGTTGGACATGATGTACTGTTTCTGCTTTTTTCTGTTTTCTGACTTTAATTTAATTTGAGCAATATGGTTACACTAAAATAATGTGGAAGTGGTAGCAAGTGGACTGCATTGGAATATATTATCTTAGGTCTCACCAGCAGCAGAAGTTGCTGTTATGTAGCACGTTACTGACTATTCCATAACATAAATAGTTTTTCACTCTCTGTGTATAAGAGGCAGCACTTTCTGGGTTGGGAGTACTGGCAGCAGCCTGGGTTTATCTCCTTAAATAATCAAAACCCACAACAACTCCAAAAAATAATAGTCACCTCAGAGTAGCTGGTGTGAAGGTGGTAGCAGTAAAAGTGTCATTTCTGAAAATGCCGTTTGGGAACTTCCACAATTTATTTGGTGAATGATTAGGGAGACTGTCAAAGAGTAAAAGATTTGGAAGTAAACTGTCCGACGTTGGAAGCTGCACGGTTTGTCACACGAGCAGTTACTCTGCAGCTAAACCCTTGGTGATGTAAAGAGCTGTCAGCTCTCAATTAAATCAGAATCTCTCCAGAACAGCATTTTGCCCTGCCTTGGAGATAAGTGAGACCGTTGCTATCACTGCCAGTGTAGCCAACTGGTATTGCTGGGTACCAGTTGGTTTTGGTGCACAAAATAGTGAATATTAAGAGGGGAGAAAATGCCTAATGCTTCTTCCTCTAGCAGAGGTGTATTTCTGGACAAGGGTCAGAAAAAATGTTCCTGGCTGAAGCGCAGGGAGGGAGCAGCCTGGCCCCAGCGTGGCCGGTGGCCCAGGGAGCTGTGTCAGGCACTGGTCATCCTCTGGTCTCCGTCTCAAGCTTAACTTGAGGCCGTGGCAGCATCTAGTTGCACTTTCTTGGTTGAAAAGAGGCAAATTGCCTCATCTGCTGCTCCGTCCTTGACTTTTTCCCTGCAAAGTGCATCTAACATAGTCATGAACATAAATATTTGCAACCACATGCATGCTCACAGGGCAGTCTGGATTAAAACATAAACTGAACAAGCTTTACAGTACTTTCTCCAAGAATCCAATTAAAAAAATGTGCTTTCCATCACAAAGATGCTATCAGCCCAAAAATCATACTTTATATTCCCAGGACAGATCATTAATAGCATTTCAATCAAAATTTGATTATAATAATCCTAACCTGTTTAGTACAAGTCCTGCAGAGCCTTTTATTTTTTTAACTGGATGAAAATAATAACAATACCATCATCAAAAAAGGAAAAAAAAAAAAAAGAAGATACATTTAATACTGAGGTAGTTTAAACTCATTTCAGCAGAGACTGTAAACTGGGGGCAAATGTTTTTTATAAAGCTGCTCTTTCTGAGCACCAGCATTTATGAAAGTCACATCCACTAAATCTGTGGGTCTTTCTCATGAATGTTTTATCTAATTCCAGCTTTGCTAGTGTGTCAGAGGTTGTGCATTTGGTAGGTTTCCAGTTGTCTGGTAGAAATCCAGTTGCTTATTCATGGGTGAAATCTGAACAAGATGGAAGATACTGCAATGAGTGGAATTACCTTTTGGCTTTGATGAGCTGGTCTGGAACTGAAGGGAGAAACAAAATTCTATTATATATAATTTTCCCTCTCTAGTTTTATTTATTTCCTTTCCTTCCACTCCATCCTTGCACTTTTCTCTGGGCACTTGGCAAATCCACAAGTGCCGTTAATGTTGTTCCTTGGCTGAACATTAAATGCATATTTTTGAACATGACTGCTGACTCCTCCCTACCTTGCACCTCACTGACATGCCTGGATCCTCTTGGCTCAGCGCCTGGGATTGTACGTGTTCTTGGAATATCCCAAGGGAAACCCCATCAAACTTCTCCTGTTCACGTGACCTAATGATTGTTTGAAAGTGCCTGGTTTTGCAGCTTCTTTCTTTTAACATCTGAGTTTAGAAGTTCATGCGTTACATTGGACTTCAGAGAAATTTACTTCGACCCAGGTAACTTCTTTTTGCCTGGGTACGAAAAGCTTACTGGAAACAATGTGATGTCCATGTAAATACTGAGATATAGTTGGTCACTGAACATTAGCCTTAAAGACAGAATACAAACAAGGAAAATACACCAACCTTTAGCCCACAATCATTACGTGTGGTAGCTCCGTAATAGATGTAATGCCTTGTGCAGAGTTCAAGGCTCACATATTTAAAGACTCTGTGATTTTCTTCCCACAGAGTTAAGAAGCAAGATGTTACTGTTGTAGCTAAAGACAAGGTTCTTTTTATTAATTTAAAATGTGTTGTGAATAATATGAACAAGTAGAAAAAAAAGCCCACATGCAAACTAGTCAATATAGGATATTTTTATCTACCATTGTAGTCTATACCACTTCTCTATTAACCATCTTAAGCAAAAATATGCCAGACCATTTGAGCCTTAGTATAATGATGCTGTGATTTATTGCACTCTCGGTTTCCATCCTGCAGCAATTACCAGAAGAGCTGATAATGGTCTGCAATTTGTTTTCCAGAACGGGGAGTAGCTGCCAGCCGGAGCCGCTGGCAGGGAAAGGCAGTGGCTGTTGACCTGCGCTGCACAGCCAGCCCAGGCAGGACAGGTCAGTGACAACACTCTGAGAAGATGCAATAAAGCACCAACCTGGTGGACTTGTAACAGCTCTTTCTTCCAAGGCGGTGCAGTGGGACCCAACAGAATAAAAACTGACTGATTTGGTATTAAATTGCAATAAAAAACATGAAGCGGGATTAAAGTAGTGGGCAGTGCATCAGTCTTTCTCCCCTCCAGTTCACTCATAATGATTTAAGACACGTCCACTCCAAGAATCAAGTGACACACCCCCCGTTTTTAAGAGCTCACAGCTCTAGGTATTGGTGGCGGTTCCTTATAATGAAGTTTACTGTAAGCACTTGTTAAAGTTCC
The DNA here is from genome assembly GCA_004320125.1 of Scolopax mira. Classification (NCBI taxonomy): domain Eukaryota; kingdom Metazoa; phylum Chordata; class Aves; order Charadriiformes; family Scolopacidae; genus Scolopax; species Scolopax mira. The sequence goes on from BJBW01002577.1 coordinate 212,437, forward strand.
ATGGAATCTCTATAATTTGTGGGGTTAGAGATGTTTTCCGTTTTGAACTGGTTCCTTGATGACCTTGGAGTCAATGTCTTGAAGCTCAACACACGTTTTTCGGAACCTGATCCTGACCAGCTGTGACAACTTTATCAGCTGCCAAAAGATGAGGTCCTCTGAATCTGACTGCAAAGGACAGATATTCATTTTCAGATATATGATGATTTCATACTTATTTAAAGCTTTTGGGTTTTTCTCACTATCAACAAGGTTAGTTTAGTTCTCTTTCACAGGAAAAGGGTTGCAGGCTGGAAAAAAATAGTTGGATACAAGGTGTCATAGCCTAGATCTTGGTAAATGTGCAGAGTAGGATTTCAGCAGTTAATCAGCTGAGGTCATCAGATGATACAAACGTATTTTGCAGACCGAGAAAAAGCTTTTAGTCTTCCCTGAGAAAAGGAAAAAATTGTTCTATATTTTGACATTGAAATGGACTTCTTAAAAATGCTGGTTTTGACTTGGCCTGTATTCTGTCTCCTCTTCTGCTAGTTCTCCTTTTAGACTCTTTGCTCTACCTGGTATTTCAGATGAGCAATCATATAAGGAACTGTGTGCTACTGGAGCATAATAAATATTCTTCTACAATCACTAGGCTCATTGTCTGATGTTTTTGAATGCTAAAATGGACTTCTTCTGTGCTTTAATTAAAGGAGAACAGTTAAATGGTTTGCCTTCCTCAAAATGTACCATATTTTTTTTTCCTGTAAGATGGCTGGAAAGAGAGGAAGAAATCCTATTGGCATCCCCCGTGGCGACAGCCAGAACATAAGGATCTGAATCACCTCCAGTAACAGAACCTAAACCAGTCAAGACAGTGTAACAACCCAGGGAATTGTAGATGCCAAGAACGGGTAAGTAAGGACTCTGCATTATTACTTCTTTCTTCTCTCTGCTTTCTTTCACACACAGACTTCTGTTTGTGAGCACTCTCTTCTGCAATCTCCAAAGTCAGTGGGATTCCCACTAGCTTTTCAGCAAGAACAGGAATATCAATGACTACAGATGCTTTAATGCACTTCCACTTTGGCAAGAAGACATAAGTATTTCCCCACCACCTCTCCCCCCATTCGCAGCAGCAACTCTTTTTTTTTTTTTCCAGCTCATTTTGCTCTTAAACATTTCTGAAAGGTCATACTGAGGCCACTTTTCAGTGAGTGACCAAAATAATCAGGTTTAATTATGGCTAAGAACAAGGTCCAAAGTGTGATTCGTTATAGTTCTTCGGTTCATCTTGAGTAAATAGGAGCTTATCTGTGGGGCTGCCTGGGTTTTTTACTTCAGTGATATCTGGAAACTATAGCTCAAGACCTTAGAGGAAACTTTGAACCCGCTATGCTAGTTTAAACAGGTTTGTGGCCTTTGGCTTTTCAGTCTTTCCCTTGGCTCACTGTTAGATTTGAGTGATTGCCGAGTAGTGTAGAAGCCTGAAAACTGGATATTAATCTTGAAACTCTTCTTTAGATTGTTTTCCCAAGGAGGGTGTTACACATTAAATGTTGCCCATCCAGCTGGGCAGAGAGGAATGTTTTCCACTTTTATTTCAATTAGTATTCTCAAGGAGAATGGAGGGAGCTAAGTACTTTGCAAGAGTAGAGACTGGACCCGCAAAGCCATATGAAGATGTCTTTGTTTAAATGACTGTATGGTTTGTTCTCATTAATAATATGGCTTTGGATTCATGTTAAACCTTTCCAGTAAAGGTATCAAAATGTTTTGCAATTTAAAATTCACAATGTAAGCACATACTTGTATCTTATTATTGTGACTTCACAGAATAAGTCGTGCTTGAGGTGGGAAGAGATCATGGTAGTTAAATGCTCCAACTGACCTAGCAGAAAATATTAACCATTTGTCTAGTCTATTATTTTAGTCATTATTGCGTTTCTACCACCCTTTTGAGGAAACAGAGATTGGAATAATGATTCCATATGGGTTTGTAATGTGGAAGAAAGTTTAAATACTTCCTGCAGAAGAACATGTTGGACTTAAGAGTACTTTATCAAAAAAATCACTTTTCATATTGGAAGTTCAGCTCATAAGTCATGTAATGCTTTTGAAAACTCTACCTTGCATGCCAATCATTCGGTCTTTTGCCCATGTAATTCCTGTTGGTTTAATAATTCCAGTCAGTGCTCAGATGATATGAAACCCAGACAAATAGAACAAATTAGTAGTACAAGCAGTTCTTCACATGTATGTATGCATATATATAAATAATACTTAAGATTTATGCCTGATAGCGCTTTTTATCTTTAGCCATGGTATATGGAGAAAGTGAGTAGCGTAACCAGACCCTGGTTATTTAGCTAAATTTCCTTTTTGCCTATTTATAGAAGTGACAAAAAGTGGTACTTCCGTTCATCTACAGATGGATGCAGTAACAAGGGCTTCTCAAGGAGTCAAGAAGCCTTGAACTTACTCCTACCTTAAGAACAATAACAACAATTTCTCTTTCTGAGAGATTTTAAGATCTAAAGGGAGCTGTCGCTGATTACAATATATTGAGTTTGGGCTCAGGTTAGACCCTGGTCATAGAATCATAGAATCGTTTGAGTTGGAAGGGACCTTAAAGACCATCCAGTTCCAACCCCCCTGCCCTGGGCAGGGACACCTCCCAGTAGACCAGGTTGCTCAAAGCCCCATCCAGCCTGGCCTTGAACCCCTCCAGGGATGGGGCAGCCACAGCTTCTCTGGGCAACCTGTGCCAGTGCCTCACCACCCTCACTGTAAAGAATTTCTTTCTAGTATCTAATCTAAATTTCCCCTTTTCCAATTTAAAACCATTACCCTTTGTCCTTTCACTGCACTTCCTGACAGAGTCCCTCTCTGGCTCTCCTGTAGCTCCCTTCAGATATTGAAAGACCCTTATAAGGTCTCCCTGGAGCCTTCTCTTCTCCAGGCTGAACAACCCCAGCTCTCTCAGCCTGTTCTCATAGGGGAGGTGCTCCATCCCTCTGAGGGGATAGTAATTGATAAGAGTTGTCCACTCAGGGAAGCCTGACAGAACTTGGGTTCTGAAAATGAAATCAGCAAGGAAAGCTGTATACACCTTAAAAGTGGTGGCTTCATCCAGTTCCAATCAGAGAAGGCCCAGTACAATTAGGGATTCCCACTTGGTTTCTTGAGTCTGCGCTGATTTACCCTCTTTTTGGGCTGACCCATTGCTCCTGACAGGCTTGCAACGAGCAAACTCTATTTGCAAGTCTAATAATGTGGCTGAAACTGGTAATTACTATACATACTTCTGGAAGATCTATAATATAATTAGCAGCTGCTGTGAGTTGCAAGATGACAATAAGAGAAGATTTATGTGCTTCCTTTTAACTTAAGCATGGTTTACTTCGATAAATACAATTCTGAGATAAGAATAAATGTATATTGCATTGGCCAATCTCCCCTGTGACACTAAGATATGTATTACCTCTTTGCTCCAATTATCCAAAATGATGCTGCTTTCCCTTTTTTCTTTCCTTTGATTACCTTTTTAAGTGCTCTCTACCACCCTTGCCAAAGGGGTGCAATTATCCCTACAGGTTAAACCTCTTGATTTTGGGTGGAGAAGTTGTGTAAACGTGTTGCCAGTGTGGCGGCTTGGTGAATCAAACTTTCTGCCCTTACATAACTTCTTCATTACAAGTCCCACGTGAGAGTCTGAAGAAGCCTTGGTTGTTTGGGTAAGAAAATGACTGAAGCCAGTGAGCAAGAGTCTTACTGTCCTCTGCCTGGTCCTTCACTGTCACTGGGCTGCCAAAGCTTGTTGCTGGTTCACCCCTTTGCATCGCTGATGTTCTAGCACAAAGAAGGTGTCCACCGTATGTAAGTGGCAGCCATTGGACAATCATTTACCATCTCACTAGACTTCATTAAGCAGAAACTGGCCTAAAGTATTTGTGAATGGACTGTGATCAGGACCTTCCTTGACAAAACTCAAGGCAGGAGTCTGGCTGGCAGCAGCTCCAGCTCTCTTATGATCTCTCAACAGACCAGAGCATTCTTAGTTTTTAAAGGCCAGCTCCAGCAGAGTTGAGTGCACTTTCTGACCAACAAAAAGGTCTGCCAACAAAGAAGGACCTTGCCAAAACGTCATCCATTTCAGGCATGGTTTCTCCAGCAGGACCAATGACCTAGGACTTTGATAATCTTAAAGGTCTCTTCCAAGCATAATAATTCAATGATTCTATTCTATGATCTAAATTCTTCTGCTGAGGTTTAGGATTGCAGAGCTCATTACAGGGATGCAAACCCTGAGGGTCTTCCTTGCTTTCCTAATATGGCGTGGAGAGATTTATTCTATTGCCTTTCAAGCTCTCTGTGCTTAGAAGGGGTTAAGATTTGCGTCTTCCACTGCCCCCTCAGAGAAGGTGGAGTGACCATCAAAACAGGGATGCGGCTGAAAGTACAACTGAAGCTCATAAAACACTGTTCTCTTGGAGCATCCTGAGCTTAACCATATGAGGGATACTTCTGTAACCTGCCAGCCTGCAGCTCGGTCGTGCTGCTGGTGTGCAGTTCGCTGAGTAGAAACAATACTAGATGCACTCATGATAAACTCTTTGTTGGACCTCTAATCTCTGCGTGGCTGTGCTCATTTGGAATGTGAAAGCAGACTACGTGCGGCGCAGCGCTGTACGTCTCGGTGAGGTAATACCTGAAACACCAAAGAAAAGATCACAATAATAATAACGATGATGATGATGATAAAAATAAACTGATGCAATTGGAAAATCTGTCTTGTTACCTTTGCTTGGTGTGAGCAATTTAGAGAAAAACTCCCAGTTCCCAAATGTTGGATTCGGAAAGAAACTCCCAGACAGCAAAACTAGAGGCATAGTTATAATTTATTTAATGACAGAGTTGCTTTTGGGGGGAAAAAGAGGAGATGTTAAAGATTTAAAACAAGTTGCCTGAAGCAGAGAGAGAGTGAAATGATGATAATGTGGAACTCTGAGTTTGACTCTTTGGAGGTGTAAGGGGAGTAAACTCTTGCTCTTTAGCCTTTTATGAAAGCATCCCTGGTTTCTTCAGAAATGTTTCCCAAATGCTGTGATGTTAATCCCCGTTCAGAAAAAACTGTTTTTTGGAAAGGGATTAGATTTAATGAAAGCTTTCCTGGTGATTTTCATAGGATTTTGAAAAAAAAACCACCCAAAAGATAATAAGCTCTAACCATTATATTTTCTGGTTCGTTCTTGTAGTAGTAACACTGTTCTCCCTAAAAATGCAGGATGATCTGGGACTTCATCCAACTCATGCTGAAGTCTTTCCACTCAAATAGAATCCTTGGTGAAAAATATTAGAGGTGATTACTCCATAAATATAACACATTGTCTGTTATGGGTATTTCAATTACTCTTGTATTTGTTCCAAAGCTTGGTACAGGATGCTTAGGAGAACTGCCCAGTATTACAGGCCCTTGTTTGAATTCTGTCCCTTTTATTTTGCAGATTTTTTTTTTTAATATAAAAAAAGGAGCAAGAAATTTATGAAAATGCAGGCCATGTCAACATAGTTCAATTTCTCAACTTGTCATCTTGTCTCAGTTCTAACTGGAAGAGCCTGAAGAAGGCCCTATGGCCAACTTGTCAGCTCTAATCTCCCCTTCTACTCTTAGCGGATATTTTATTAACACTTTTAAAGACTGTTTTTTATTTATTTTGCAGACTGCATGCTGAGGCAGCAGCCAGTTTGTTTCTCTTCATCTTTCTCTCTTCTTGCTCTCTGCTGCCTGAGAAAGAGGTTGGCTCTTCCGCCATCAGAGTCCACAAATCACGGCAAAAGGGATTGTTGCAGTTTTCATAAATGTGGTGTTACTTGAAAATTATAGACTGCAACTGCTTATTGCAGTTCTGTGCGATGGTGGTAAATTGGGCCCTGTATCTTTCTGGTGACAGTCACTCCCGCAACAGGCCTTTTAGGAAATTGGAAGGGAAATTAAACAAGAGCAAGGGGTAGCTTTGCTTTTATCTTTGACGTGCCTTCCTGAAATCCTTATCTATCATATCCAGGCAGAGATGTTACTAAATTGGTGGTGGATTTAGATGTTGTCTGTTTCTGAGACTACCAGACCACTGATCCTTTGAGGAACATCTGTTGAAAGGGTCTAGATACACATGAGATTTTACGAATGATGGGCCAGGGTGATGTGGCACCAATGGAATGTGTTATTTCTCCTTATTCACTGCTCATTCATTTATAAATCAACTTTCTCAAGCCTGTTCAAAAGGATTGAGCTGAACATGCTGTGTCCATAGGTAGGGAATGGCTCATGGACAAGATTGAGTGGTCAGTAAAAGGTGGCTGCACGATGACTTCATTTCTCTTGCGCAGGAGATAAAGATAAATGAACTGAAGACTCTGGTGCCCTCTTTGTTGGCCATCGGACCCATGGATGCAGGCATGTAGGAGTAAACAAGTCTACCTGCTTGGTTGCCCTCTCCTTGCAGGATGGACACAGAGGCAGGGAGAACTGTGGTGGTCTGCTCGTCTCCTTCACTGGCCTTAATTGCCTGGTCCAGTGCATAGGATGGTGGTGCATACTCACGTCCCACCTTCCCATCCCGTACGAGTAAGAGAACTGCAAATGTAAGGTGCATTTCTGAGAATCAGTGCCTCCTTGAGGTGATGCATCTTACTCACCACCCTATGTGTTGGGATGTGCCCAGTCCTAATCCAGCCCTGCGGTCCTGGCCTGCCTTCAAGTTTGGTTTGATGGGAAGGGCTCCTCACCTAACCTTACCTTTCTCTCCACCACAGAACTTGCCTGAAATGAACTCTTGTGTTGACACTCACGTGGGCAAAAATCTTCTGTCTGGAAAGGCCTTTTTATATCTGTTCTTCAGGAGAAGAACACATGTTAATTCTGGCTATGGCAGATCCTCTAGGCCCACACCTCTGACACACCCAAAATAAAGAGAGTTTAAACAAGCACTTACCCTTAAGGGTGGGAGGGGTGCTCAGTTTTATCACCTTACCATACCCCAGATGCAGTCCTGGTTTCCTCCAGGCCCTGTCAGAGCAACCGGCTTCTTTCCTTGTGTGTGGCAAGTGGCCTCCGTGCTGCGGCTTGTGGCCATCGGCAGAACCCTGCTCCATGATACTCTCTGCTGCAAGAAGACCATCGGGTACAAAACCACCTTCTTGCACAGGTTGGAGAGAACCAGCCCGTGCTATGAATATATCAAATGATGGATTTAACACCCTCATGCATCTCAAACCAAACCAGAAAGCTGACCTGGAAACACCTGTGTCTCCCCAGCGCTGCCGGTGTTGGTGCCAGTGGGACAATGCCTTCCCAAAACCACAGCATGACGAACCCCCAGTCACGCCTGGTGAGAACTGGCACCAATCCCTGGTTGTACTCACTGCTCTGCCAGGGCAAAGCCTTTCTCACTCACCCTGCCATCTTTAAAGGCACACGAGCAAATTAAAAGGCACACTTAAAAGCAGTGATTTCCTTATCTTTCCTATTACTATTGCTTTTAATTATTCTGAGTGATAGATCCTAAGAAGCCAGATTTGCTTTTGATCCTTAATACCACATGCTTACTTTTCGCTAAGTCCAAACAAGGAAAACCTATAACTCAATTTCAGATTTGTCTGTCCCCTGTTTGTTTTCACGCAGGAGCACAGTGCTGCAATGTTCAGGCTGTAGATGATGCCAAGGAAAATTGAAGTCCAAACCAAGAAGCTGCTTTCACTGGAATTTAGAAAAACAAATACAGAAAGCTTTCTGTTGCTCATTTTACTTCATTTTTAATAAATCTAAATTTTAGGTCAACTCAACCTGACAGTATTTATCTAAATATAAATGCAACAGTTATGGGAATGAGAGCTGAACCTTAAATCAGAGGAGGAGGAGACTTTGATTAGTATTTGGCTGGGAAGAGGGAAAGCGTCTAAAGCAAGAGGATTTGAAGGCCTTGCCATGTTTCCACTGAAGTGGGTATAAATTTTATCAGTGCCTTTGAAGGGAGTATAATCAGACTTTAAATTAGTGATTCTGCATTACTTTATAACTCTTGCTCAAATCTAATGCTTCTAGCTAACTTCTGGTTTTAGCTGGAGAGCTAACTGGAGGGGTTATTTGGAGTTGCCTTAAACCTATATGCTGCTAAATGATTTACTGGATATCTAGATACCTATAATCCCGGAATTAGACCTACTGGGATATAAATCCCTGAAGCTCACAAGCAGTTAAATAAGGACTAAAAGGAAAAAGAAAAAACCCATCTAATCCTTTCCATGCTAAGGTATATAATAGCACAAAATTGGAAAAATCCATCTTCTACACCGAATAAAGAGTGATTACAAATGAAGGCAAGGACATTATCCAAAAATATTAGGAGCTGGAGAAGTGCTATGATCAAATAGAGCAACAAACAATTCTTGAAAGAAAGGGAAACTGCATAAATATTCATGCATGCATTTTAAAGGGGCTGCGCTGACACTGAGTAGAGCTCCTTTTGTATGCACTTTTATCAAAATTCTTGGCGAACCTAATTCTGTACCTTTATTGCAAAGTTTTCCTCTTTCCCTGCCAGAGAGCATACGCAAAACTCTCATGAGGAGAGCAAAACCGTGGGCTGGATTTGCTAAGTCCTGTGAAACTTCTGCCTTCGTGTGAGCGAGCGGGGACTGAATTGCCAGATGGAAACCGAATAGTCCACCTCCCAAACTGGCTCTGGGCAGGAGAAAGCTACCTGAGGACTTCAGTGGTGCAGGAACCAAGCCCTGTTAGTGTCACTCTGTATTTTCTGCTCCAGGTGGGCTGATAACACAGTTCTCCTCTCAGACAGCCCAGCTCAGGAAGGAGAGCCGTGGTTCTGGGTGCGTCGTGTAAGAAGCAAACTGACCACCTACGCTTGGCAGGGGTAAATACAACTGCCTGTGGGTAATGGAGCCACAAAACCTGATTTTAAAGGACCTCAGCGTGATTCAGCACTGAATCAAAACACGTCACGGTGCTGAAGAAAGCAGGAAAGAAAGTTTAAGCTCGTGTGATGGGGCTTTGGCAGCTGTTGCTGAAAGGGGGCAAGCGATGATCGTTTGATAGAGTGTGTGCGGCAGGATCGCTCAGAACAAGGGCTGTTGTATTCCCTGCAGTTATCCCGGGGGAAAGGAAGTCATATGCTTCCATCCTAATTCCTGAAGTGTTCCTGGAAGAGCCAACTGATGAACCGACTGGGGTACTTACAGTACTTCGTCTGGTCATCCTGAAATTGATTTCACAAATATTTCATGCGTGTCAGGTGGGCCGATGAAGAAGAGAAGAAATCTAAGAACAATTGATTCTACCCCTGCTCTGCTCTATATCCTTATCGCCTTAATATTGCAGAAGCCAGGCTGTGTCCTGAGCTCCTCAGGCTGAGTAATTAGAAGCAATTCCTTCAATAAGGCGACTGGCACAGGAATAATGGCAAATCCTGCAGGATCAGGCCCTGCACCGCTACTGTATAAATGAGATTTTGTACAAATAGTCACATTCATGTGCAACCAGCCTATGTATTACTTTGATCATTTAACCAAACGAGCAGAGGCAGGTAATTAATTGTGGCTAGTTAGTATTTGCCCAGTATTCACAAGTAGGAGCGGATCATGGTTATTCTGCCTCTGGGGCTACCTTTGCATAATTTCCTTTGTTGGGTAACATAATGCGCATTCCAGATGCCAGGAAAAGAGTCATATAATCCCTTTATGGTGGAACCTGTGTGTTTACTAATAGCCACGGCCAGTTTGTGTGAATCTATTTGTGGCCAGTTCCTGCCCACTGACCCAGGTCATGCGTCCCTGCGGGAGGAGCAGTGGGCACCTGCCCCTTCCAGGAGGCAGCACTAAGCCTGGGCCAAAGGCAATATGCTAAAATCATACGCTTCCCAAACTGCTCCAAATCTCAAGGCAATTTCACGTGTTTTGCCCTTCAACAGATGATTTATGTTAGTGAGTTGTGGAGTCAGCATTTCCCTTGATAAATTTTCTTCTACAATAGGCATTATTGAAATGGAGAAGTTACTGGGTTTCACAGACCAGTTTCTCATGTACTGGGCTGCAAGGTGCGTGTCCTCCTACGCTGGTGCCTTCGCATTATTCACTAGAGACTGGCTACTCTGTGGGCCCAGAGGATAGGCACAGCCACCACTGACTCCAGCCCTTCTGAAACTTGCTGATAGATCAAAAGAGCTTCCTCAGAGGTGTTTTTTTTCCTTGGAAATGTACATTTTAAGTTCTCCTCCAACAAATACCAACAAGAGCAAAAGCAGATAAATGTTAAGCTTCCTTTGCATTCCACAAGAGGTCCCAGCAGGTCTTTCTCTTCCAGCAGCAACCCTGGGGCAGAAGGCATTGCTTTTTATTTCCTCTCGCAGTATGCAAAACAAAACCTTAATAAGGATTGACATAGCTGTTCTTCTCCATGTGTAGTTTAGGGGTCTGTCCCTAAAAATCTCACTGGATTCAGGGTGGCCTAGGACTTTCTAAGCACTTTGGCTGAAATTCTATTCACAGTTTTATCACATGGCTTGGCACGTGGATGAATTTCAGTCATGGTTTCTGTTTCACCTATGTTACTGGTTTTTAAGGCCAGCAGGAACCGTTATAATCATTTTGGCTGACTCCCATAAGCCAGAGGATTTTACTTAGTGATTCCTGCATTGAGCTTGTGGTAGAGGTAGAACATGTATTTTAGAAATACATTCAACCTTGATTTAAATACTCAAGTGACAGGGAGTTCACCCTGGGTACTTTACTGCCCATCCTGGCTTGTTCTCGTAGATCAATTATCTGACTTAAAGAATTTAGGCCGCACAAGAGAGGAAGCAAAACATAGTGGTGTCTCCCTCCACAAATCCCATATTACCTCAGATGAGACTAAGAATTGTGTATATAGACATTTATTTTTTACAAGTTGGTGCACGTGTATTTTCAGAACTTAAAGAAACAACACATTAAAACAAGACAGCCTGAGAGCTGGAGCTTTTTCATTAAAGTATTTGGAGTGAAGTTCCAATATGTCACATAAAACCATATTTTTTCTAGTAGTTGAAGTGTTTCTTTACTTACATATTTGGAGGATTGATTCTGTAAAGAATTTTTTTTACAAGCTGGCACAGTACTAAAAGTTGACAATTTGCTTTAAAAGCAAAAAAAAAGAAAAGCGTATCGTGTGTGTGGAAAGAGTGTCTTCATCTCTGTTGGCTGTGCTGCAGTCAGAGACCTGCCTATGAGATCTGTCACCTTCTTGGCCAGTCAAACCTCAGTGAGCTTGTCTGTCTGACAGTTTGTGGAGATGGTTGCTCTCATCTCCGTGTTGATGTCCCAATATTCAGCTTTCGTGCCTCTCCTCGTGGTTGGTTGCTCGTTGAGGGAGCAACATGGGAGGAGCTGTAGAGCGTTGCTCTCAACCTTTGCCGACCCCTTTGGCGACAGTGCTTTGGGCAAGTGGCAAACTGCCAGCAACATCGCCTTTTGCCTTCTTGGTTGTCATGGCCTTCCATAGCAGGGTTTCCTTTGGTCACAGGGCTTGCTGAAGGGCTCCTTGGGTGGCACGCTGGCTCGGAGCCACGAGAGCTCACCATCTTTCACACGAATGAACAGGGGACAGGGTAACAAAACATTATGTAACATTGGACAAGTCCAGGTTAAGGTCCTGTCATAGTGAAATAAAGGGTGCCCGTAGCAGCAAGCATTCTACTTAGTTGTTTTCTTTTCTTTTTTTTTTTTTTTTTTAACTACTCTGTAAACATCTTATCAAGGCCTTATCAGGCTTCAGAAGGGAAGCCTGTGCCTCACAACCGTGGTGAAGAAAACCTGATCAGCTGGAGCCTAAGTTAATATTTGCCCATTTATTTAAGACTTTGTTTGTGGATGAGAAGAATAATTGCGTCAATAGCAATTGATTAGCCATTAATATCTGTAACAGCTCTTAAGCCACTGTGAACTTGTGAATGGGATAACTGGTATGAAACTGGCCGGGTGTTTGACTTCAACAAATCTTTAATAACCCTTACCAGGACATGGTCCAGGAGCATAAGAGTGTTCTTCTGCCAAGTGCTGCTCTTGCATCTGTATGGCATGTAGAGCCCTTAAAATGGAAACCAAGTAGTAAGTGGTTTCCTAAATTTCCCCTGTATCTAATAATAGAAAATTTGTAATTACAGGAAATGTTCTGAAAAAAATTAGCATGCCCCATTTTTGACTGGATCAATTATAATGATTTCTTTGGTAATTTTAGGCCTCTCCACTGCTTTTTTTAGTCCAGTTTTTACTAAATGAAAATGTCTTTCTTTCTGAGAAATGGGACATCTTTGGACTATCCATACTTGAACTGAATTCAAGTGTCTTGGTGTTTCACTGGCTAAAAATAAAAGAAAAAAAAATTACATTCCTTGCAGGTTTATCCATCACCTAAGCATCAAATATTTCAATATTTAGCTGATATTGGGACTGTAATGTTTCTGTGTCTTTAATAAGGAGCATTTTACAAGTTATGTATGGTACTTGCCTTAAAAAAATTATTTATATGTACTAATACAGTTGTTCTCTATGCTTATATGAGAAACTATCTGAATGACTGCATGACATTAATTAATTTTTAATGATATGTAAGTGTCAATATAGTACATACATACATATGTACACAAAGAAGTCTCTGGGACAGATAACCATAGCTGACTGGTAAAGGTAGGAAAAATAGTCTTCATGTGGAAATAAGAAATCAAAGGGAAAACCCCTCTGTTTTGCATTTAATTTCAGGACTGATTATTTCTTAGATTATCTAAGAACAGGATTTCACTGCCTCAGAAAATGTTCACTGCTGGCAGTAGACAGTTCCACAAAAAAAGTCCCCCTGATGTACTGGGAGCGTGACTCTACCCGCCGTGTGCTGGTCTGGGAGACACACAGTGCAGCTCTTCTGCAGGTGTGTTTCTCTCTGACCCCTTCAAATGACAATAAGTGGGAACTTTCTCAAGGCTCCAATTATTTCCATCTGGTAAAGGAAGGATGCACTTGACACAGGTGTCTACTGGCCTTTTCAACTCTAGATGGCCAATCTCCAACTGGCTCGGTGGTGGGACTATTCACACAGGAAGGGGAAACATCCCTGCCTGCACGCTTCCTTTCACAGCTAATCCTCATGCCACGGAGAACCTGCCTGAGATATTTCAACATGTTTCAGGTTCAGTTGTTTCTCTAGAGAAAAAGTTTGATGCAGATATTTGCTGCCCTTTTTATCTTAAACAGCCTGGAAGAGCTGGCTGTCATTTGCACTGAACTCTGAAATCAGTAGTCCCAGGGCAGTGTTCTCTATTTTTTAATTTTAAGCTGAAAAAAAAGAGAAAAAACCAGCATGCTCTCGCTTTGCTTCTTGGGTTTTGCCCTTTCATTTATTTTTTTCCTAACAGGGACAAGCCTAAAGCACAGGTGGCTGCTGTGGTTCTTTATTTCTGCTGATAGCTATTGACCTGCCAACTGGCTATTCTCTTGGTAATAGTAAACAGGTTCCTAATGGTTAAACTTCCTTCCATTTAAATTCTGTAGTCCAAAAATAATCTAGTGTTTTATTAGCCAGGGAACATATTATTAAACACATACATCATTCTTACCAGACTGTACCTCTGTAAACCTAGGTAGTTTTAAGTTGATATTTTAGGATTTTTTTTGTTTTAATTTTAAAAATTTTAGGATAAGACTTCAAAAAATAGAAATTAAAAAGCGAATTGTGTGATTGGTATGTAAGTAGAAGGCGTGGGAGGTAGAAGCTGTACACAATTTTGACAGTGTGTGTGAGCCTACATGAGAAAGAGCAGCAGGCTCCTTGCTGGTTATGATAGATGCAGAAGTCAATAGTTGATTTCAAGGGCTGTATTTCTCTGGATTATTATCTTGGTTTATACGAGTTATGGCACCTAATTTTTTTATTTTTTTGCTATTTACATTACTTTCTTAAACTCTAAACATCCATTATACTTTCTCAACTACTAAAAGAAAGGCAAGATCTTCCTGGCATCAGCTAGATGAGCCCTGATGATGAAAGTATCAGGGCTTTCATATGTTAATGTGATCTGGGCAAGACCCTTTCTGGTGTAGCCAAACCATATGGAATTTATATCTCAGTCAGTACGTGGGGAAACGCCGTTATTTACTCCAGGATATGGTAATGCTCTCATTGACTTTCTGAATCTCTGTGAATGAGTGTTAGTGCTCGTGGAGCTGACAGGCTGCTATCACGGAGCTCGACCAAAGTACAATCCAGCAGGCTCTGGTCAAGCTCTCGCACACCCTGCTCTGCCAAAGGACTTCAGCCTTCACCTACAACACCCTTGTTTTTCCATGACTAAGACTTTCCTAAACATACAGAGCCAAAGAGACATATTAACACATGCGTGCATGCCAGAAGGGACAGTATGTCTCTGTGACCAGGAAGCATGCTCGTTATTGAACAATGGGTAGAGCTATCTGCCTTTGTTTTTGATCTGCGTTAAGCTTAGCCACCTTAGTTCATAGCAGTTAGGTCACCTCATGCATTAGTTAAGTGAACCTTAGCTGGCCAGTGTGGCCAAATTTCCTTTTCCCCCAATAATGGGAAAAGACAGCTTTACTTTTCCTCTCGTTTCTTCCTTTGATTATCACACAGGTACAATCCTGACCCCTTATGCTCTTTTAGGAAGGTCTAGAGATTCAGCAGCAGTGGTTCCACTCATCTGGACATTCCCTTGCAAGGCTAAAAATCCATGTTTTATTTAAATCAGTAACTTTCACTATCAACATGGCTGCTGCTTCTCTCCACTGAAAGTGTCATTCCCTTTGTTTTTCAAAATTTGTCCCTACTCTGCCTGGAGGAATGTGTATTTTTCTACTTTTCTACCTAATTAGAAAAAAAACAAACAAAAATACCCCAAAATCCTCCCACAACCCCCACGCCTACCAACAAAACAAAACAAAACATTCAAAATGAGATCTTCTGGATTGTTTAGTCCTTGAAACAGTCAGTGGCCACAAATGGGTAGTCTCTTGTTTCTCTAAGGAGAAGGCTGCTCAAGGGGAGGCAGTGAACTATGTGGTATGAAGAAGAGGTGAGCTAATCTAGAAATGAGATCTGGGCTAAAATATGGATGTTTTGTTTGGTTTGTTTCTTTTTTTCCTTTGGGAACTTTTAATGGCAAAAGGCTGCTTATTCTAAAAATATTTTTTTTTTCTGAAAAATTATAATGTGTTTTGAAATTTTCTTTTTCAAAATCCACATTTTTTTAGTCACTCCCTCCCCAATCTATATTAAATTTAAAAAGTGTAGTTTTGGTTTTAGTATAAATCCCAAACTTTTCAGGCCTCATGAGTCCTTTTGTGAATAATGAAAGCCAAACCCAATGGGGAGAAGTAGAGCAGAGAGGAAATAAGGACATTCTTGGTTCAGGGATGGGAGAAGGGCTCCAGAGAAGGGATTACTCCAGAAACCGTACCTTTGCCAAGTGTCCCTACAGCAGGGCTCTTCTCCCTGAAACCACCCAGTAGCTAGCACTGGTTTTCACCACTTCTCTTGCAGGGATCATGCTGGGAAGGTCCCTCCCAGTTGATCTGAGGAAGGCGAAGGCGGTGTTGAGTTCTGTGGTTTCCACCTTAAAGCTCTGCATGGAATTTGGGAGCTCTGCGGGGTGCCCCGGCGCTGCTCGTTAGCCTGCCCTCACATCTCAGCAGCAGCCTGGCCAAACCTCTGCTCTTTCTGCCTCCACCATGCCCCAGACACCACAGGCACAAATAATTTAGGATAAGTCTGTGCTGAAGTTTGATTTAATAAATCCCTCTAATAAGTGGAACAAAGGAACAGAAAAGATCCTTTTGATGGCTGAGCCAGCTTAAATGAGCAGAATGCTTTCTAATTAACAATCCAGTGGTTCACTTCACATGCTTGGCTTTGTAAAGAGCAAAGCAAAAAATACTTTTAAAGTGTTCAGAGGAATCGTTGTTTTAAAGAAGTATAGAAAGGCTGTTCTTCCCACTGACCACCACCACCACCCATCACAGGGCCGTGCCGCTCCAGGTCACTCGCACAAAATGGTTGCCAATATTTTCTCCGCAAACTCTCTATCGATTGCATAAATACAGTACAGTACCCATGAGGTAGTGTTGACCTGTCACATAGTAAAGATGTGGCAAGCCCCATAATTCATTACCAGTTGGAAATAGAACATCATTGGAGAGATAAGGATAACAATGACTTTCCATCCAATGATAAATTACTAGCAGCTGCATTATTTTCCCTCACTTATATATGGCTTTCTTTATTGAATTTAGCTTGAGATAAATAAATGATCTGCCAGGAGCCTGGTTAATATTACTTCTCTGGGACCCATTTCAGGCCCAACTAGGCTTTTGCTGATAATATCTTTAAGCTTTTCAGTAGGGAGAGACATAACATTTGTTTCTGACAAGAACCCTATGTCGCCTTATCTGTTTCATTTGAGAGGCCGTCGACCTCGGCTTCTTTAGTTAAAATGAGAGCTTTACTGTAGAGGCTAAGTTCTTGAACTTGACTCTCTTCTTACAATGAGATTATATGTCCTGGTTGTAAATTTGAAGCCACACATGATATACAGTTATTTCCAGCATTTCCTGTTGATCACAGGGTGGTATTGATTGCCCTGCTTTTTGAATCTTTCTCCTATTGGTTTGAAAAGGAATTCCATCTTTTTTATATTATTATTTTTTACCCCGCAATAATCCCCAAGCTTGTCAATGCACATTTATATTTAACTTTGTGCATTTATTCCATTTGAAAATGATGATGATTTTTCACAACCTCTCTCTCCTCCTTCCACCTTGGACAAGGCAGCTTCGCAAACACATACCCACTTGGTTAAAAAAGAAAAAAGCCAGTCAAAGAACAAAAGATTAACTCTTTCTTTGAGTGACTCATCGTGCCAAGGAAGGCACTTGAACTCCTGAAATTCTTTTTATTACCGTTAATAATTTATCTCCTGCTTCAGTGATTCTGGCCTTTGCAGATGTCATTGGAGGAGATGGGGGTAGGGAGGGGATGGAGCAGAGGTGTGAGGCAGCAGGAGTCACCGACCTGTGCTGAGCTCCTACAACAACTGTTTGGATACCTCGAATGTGGTATTTTTGTTATTTCTGGGAAGCCCCATCGCCGGGTTATAGATTAAAATCAGACAGTTGCCGTTTTTCATCCAGGGTGAATTAGAGGAAATTAAACCCAACCACTTCTGATAAATCCTCTCATAAATAAACTAGCTGGTGGTGTTAAATAGAAGTCCAGCCACAGTTTGATTCACATTAGGGAGAACAAAGAACAAGTTCTGTCTATTTTAACACTCCATCATCATTATTGTTATTTATACTATGGTAATGCCTAAAGGCTCCAGCTGAGTTTGGAGCCCCCATCTGCTAAATGCATAATCAGACTTGCCTTGAAGAGTTTGCAGTCGGAATAAGACAGAAGGAGCAAAGAAAGAAGTATTATCCCTTAATGTCTCTTTTACTTTACAGCTCGGAAACTGAGGCACAAAGGAGGAAAGGATTTCCCTCAAGGCAGCGAGGACAGTCCGGCAAGGTTGGCAACTCCCAAGAGATCATTTGAGTTTCTGTCGAGTGCCTAGATGTAAGATCATTTTCTACAATTTTTTTTGGGGGAGGTCACCTGTCTCCTTTATGCTTTCCCACTAGGCAAAATTTAGAAGATAAAATGTGAATATAACCATAAATCTCATTTATCTGATGTTAGAAGAATTCGCGGTTAGGAAAATAGGCGCACCCTAAACAGCATCTTGCATAGATTTGTGTAAGAGAAGATATAATCTGTGTGCATATTAATTTTAATTTGAAAAATGTCTCATCTTGAAATGAAAGAAGGAAAATTTGCCTTTTTATATACTAGGAGTAGTTTTGGCATGTACCGGTCATTTCCCATGTCAAATCAGAAGATAAAAAAAAATGTTGCACAATGCTCCTAAAAGGCAGAAAGATTAATATTTATTAAATCAGAAAAATAGAATAGTCATGTGACACACAATCTGTGTCAGCCAGGACCATTTCTTGTTTATCTTGAGAGACTGACAGGCTCTTCTCACCAATAATTATTAGCTAAACTCTTCAGAAATTAATTTCACATACAATCACAGACACAGCCAGCAGGAAAAAAGAGAAAGGATGGCGGATATCAAATAAATTATTTGCTGCCAATGAATGATAATGCATTTTCCATTTCTGCTGTGCTGCCATTCTAACGTTTCCCCACATACCCTGAAAGTATCAGGATGAGATTCACACACTCTCACAAAGCCCAATTAAAGAGGCTTCATGCAGAGCTTCCCACAGGAGATTGAATTACCTCTTGCGCCCTTGTGTGTACATGATGTGTGAGCAAAGGGAGGGGAGGAGGACGCTTATATAGTCCTCAGTAGTCCCCAGAGCAAGCTGGGACAACGTCTCCAGGGGTTTCTGACCAGTAGCTTTGTCACCAGATTACTTAACTCACCAAATCTTCTGTGTGATGTCCTGCTTGGGCTTGGAGGTGTATAGATTGCTTCTTGGAAGGGTTAGGTCGTCGAACATCCCTCACTTCCAGCCCAGTTGTGTGATTACAGCAGGAAGAGGCCATACGTATCACTGGAGAAGTTTAGTCTCTGCTGGATTGTTCTAACTGAGATCCCTGTGCAGTGGTGGGTAAATGCAGCCTCTCAAGAATGCTGAAGTGACTTGACCAACATCTAGGGAAGCTCAACTGGGAATAAAGCCCTTTTAGACTTGATAAATAGGATGTCCTTTCTTGCTAAGCAGTGACTGCTGGGGATGTTTCCTGTAGTACAGGCAGGGACTCTTTATTACCAGCCACTTGGCATTTATTTGTTACTCTGCATTGTTGTTCACTCTGCCATGGAGGACACTTGATCCATATTGCCCTTTCCACAGAATTGTTTTTTCTACAGAACCCCACATCTCTTACGCAAAGTGGTTTCTTCATCTACTGTGAGGCTACCAGAGAATTTAATCTTTAGACTGCTGCTGAGAGGTTTTACAGCATTGCTGTCAATACATCTTTGACAAGGATCTTTTACAAACGTTGGCAGAGGAAGTGCAGCTCCTGTATCTGCCTCTAAATCTAGTTTGGTTCAGTTGAACCACAGACTCCTTGTGTTTTGGCACTTAGTCAGCCTCAAGTCTGTCCACCTGTGTGCAGGAACACTGCAGTGACTTCCCTCCGAATCATCAAATGTCATCTTTGCAGGCAATTAGACCCACGCTTAAGCTTGTCTTTGGTGATGATGATTATCCCTCCTGCTGGAGCCACCACCTTTGTGGCTGGTGTGCAGTGAGAGATCACCCCTGTGCCCCACAGTTCACTTCAGTGCAAGGTGTGCAGATTTAACCCATCTCCTTCGGCGGTGGTTCAAGAAGAGTGTGGTGTGGTGTTAGTCATTTGGGGCGTTCTTCACAGGGGCCTGGCCCAAGGCCAACAACTCAATTCACATTATTGGCCGAGCAAGAAAAATGCCACCCATGTTGACCTTGTCACGAATTCACGGCCCCTGTCCCCGTGCCACCACCTGTCCAGACCAGCCTTTTAAAGACCGATTGTATCTGCACTCTGCTAAAATTGTTTGGTGTTTTGTTCTTTCAACTCCGTGGTCTCAGAGGAGCAAATTCCTCAATAATTTTGCTTTCTCATCAGCTGAAGGCGCCGCTCTGTGCTGTGCGCTGACAAGGCTGGAGAACAAGGCCATCTTTAAATGAAAAAGCCCTGCCTTTTCCTCCTCCCCTTTGCACGAGTTAAGCATGACTTCTTGCTTCTGTCATTCATCCTATTAAGAAAAACCCAGCCTGCCAAGGGCAACCTCATTTGCCAGTTTCCAGGGGATGGCAAGCATTTATACCTGAATCATAAACCCTGGAGGAAGGGCCTTATCTGATGTGGTTCACCAGGCTTAATGGGCTGGTATATGCAGCTGCATCACCTTGGGTAAGAACTTCAACAGAGCCTCTTATAAATAGTGTGCCTGATGTTACATGCATTATGCCCAAGGACACAGGTGTTTATATTTACTGACTTGGTGCTTTAAGTGGTTCTTTGGTGGCAGGATCTAATTGAGCAATATTCCAAACTGGTTTGAGGCAGTTTGCAGTTTCCAGCTCTGTGGCAGGATTTTGGGTCAAACGTGGTTTGACCAGGTGTCGTCCTCTCTCAGCCTTGTAGGATGGAGATGCGTTAACGTGTTGATGATGTAAGAGTGAAGGAAGACTTTCTTCATCTGTAACTATTACTGCTGAACAAGTTGTTCTGATGATTTACCCAGAAAGCTTTATGTGTCCTTATAAATGTTAAATTTCCTTTTTTTTTTTTTTTCCCTTGAGCAGATGGAAGACTTAGATGGAAAGGAATAAAACCATAATTTGCCAGAGCCCTCAATTAATCATAATCAAGTTTCTGCATGTTATACTCTACAAGGGTAACAACAATGAGACACAGGGAGAAAAGGATGCTTTCCTCAGGCAATTCTGAAGACGTAAAAGCAATAAAGAAGCATACTTCAAAATAATGTGGAGATATATGACTGCACTAAATAAAAATGCTTCTTTAAGGTACTGTAAAAATAAAAGATGCTTAGTTAGATTTATCATTCTTGTTACAAACGCAAATTCATCCCCTGGACTGCACTGTTGGCTCTGAAAGTGTCCATGGGATGGTTGGGGCCCACTATTTTCTGTAATTACTTAAACATTGTTTCATTTGTTAAAGAGCTAACTGGAATATTCCTTCTTTAGACTCCAAGGTAATATATGGGACACCTTGATCCTGCAGATACAGATTTATACTCGTACACTACATTTAAGCCTATTTTTTTTTAAATTGGGTATAGTGAGAGGAATGGTTTGCTTCTTAGTTTGCATGAGTCACATCCAAACCTGTGAAAATACATTTTTAGAACTAGTTTTGCAAACAGCAACACATGTCAATTGAAACCCCACTCCCCACATCCTCATTCGATTGGCTTGGGAACATTCAAAACCAGTGAGATTCGTTTCTGCAGCCTCATTCAACCGTTTGCAATGAGCAAATGAAACAATTGTTTTATTTGTAAGAGGAGATTATCCTTTGAAGGCAGATAGAAGGATACTGCCTACGGAACCCCATTTGCCGGCACAAAGAGCGCTTAGTCAATTTTTGGCAGTGATACTGAAGCTATTAGTTTTGGATATGAGTCCACTGATGTTCAGCGCTGTAGATTTCCAGTTAGTTCATGAAGGGCCTTTAAAATTACACACAGAGCTTCATTAATTGCCTCAGAAAAAAAAGCAACAAATATCAGGCGCTTGAAGTGTGTGCGCACAGAATGGCCATTGATTTAAATGAATATTCCCCACTGGAGAACTGATCCTACATCCTGGGAAGGCAATCAGAGTTTTTCCAGTAGTTGCAGCAGGCACTGCCTCAAAGTTCACGGGTTTTTGCAGGATCAGGACCCATCAGCTGCTGTTTGGCTCTGTCTCTATCTGATTATCTATATACACGGTTTATATACACATACACACACATGCATGTATATAATCCTGATTCACTGTGTTAAAAGTGTAACAGTTATTGTTTTAACTCAAACCGAAGACCAATATAAGATGCCAAAGATAGGGTCTTTCAGAAAATCAGAAATAGAAATCCAGCTTTGTGGTCTTGAAGGGCGTTTTTGTCCTTTTTCCATTTGATAGAGTAGTGCCTGAATGTTTGTTCTACAACTAACTATCCATAAAGGAGAATTTCCTAATGCCTTTCTTGCAAACAGCACAACCCCATGTGATCCCTGATCACAACAAATTGATTTATTTAAATAAAAATAATGATCTTCTTTCCTTTCTCCAGCCCCAGCAGCAAAATCCCATGTAACCCTGATCAGCAAATTGATATACTTATCTTCTTTTGCCCTCTTTTCTCGAACCCAAACAATACCACTCTGATCCCCAAGTAATAAGAAAATGATTTATGCAAACAAAAATAATTATCTTTCTTTGCTCTCCACCCTCTAACTGTATAATCTCAGCAGCTCCTTGTTTAACAAATTGATTTATTTAAATTAAACAAATGGTGATCTCCTTTTGACCTCTATACAGCGCCTCTGTGGCACACTCCTACCACCACCTTACCCATAGGGTTAGAAGGATGTGTTTTAAAATATAACAGCTTTTCTAACTAACCTTGATGCTTTGTGATTATTTTAATCAAAGCTCATGACAGCTCTGTTACTGTGCCATGAAATTAGGGCACATCTCCTCTCAAAAATAATAAAGGTTAGTTAAATGTACCTTCCTCCATATTTTTTATGGCAGGGACAGTTATTAGCTTAATTCCCCAGGAGGAACTTTACAGAGGGTGGCTGTATATGGTTTGTCTCCCCCTATTTTGCTGCCCATCAGATGCTTTGCAGACAGAACCTTTAAGCACTGGCAAACTCAGTGCACAAATACATCCTACACCACCTCACTGAAACCACTGGGACCCATCTAGTCCCAGCCTGCTCTGTGACAAACACACACCAGCAACAGCTGATGAGATCATGAACTCCAAGGGTTCCATCCATGATGTTTTAAGGATCTGTCAAACCGCGATTTGTATTATAAGGACTCTGGGCCACCACTGGCACAACTTCCATGGGCAAGAAGAGAGGCAGAATCCTGCTTATGAACCACTGATGTGACCTTTTTGCAAAAACATTCCACATTAGATGGGCCTGAAGGTATATAAACACATGGATATATATATGTGTGTGTGTATGTGTGTATTTTTTACTGTGCTGGTTTTATTTAAGATTGTATTTTCAGTGCTGTCCAACCAGTATCTCTGTTTTGTGCAGCTGCTACTTAAACAGTCATTTTGGCATTATACACAATTACATAATTATATGTGCCATAAGCAAAAGTGCAAATAGTCCCACTTAACACCTAATCATATGGTATCTGTTGTGAAATGCTGGTGAAGGAGCCAATAGATATGACTGTTACTTTGCTATTAGCTTCTTTGGAGGCGAGTAGGGACTGCAGCTGGAATTTGGCGTAGATGGAAGAGGGATTAAGTGATAGTGGGAGCCTGAGTGTATTGCATATAAAAACATTCTTTCCTTAAACAATTTCTGTGATGTGTCATTCTCTGAGCAGGACATTGGTGTTAACTAGTCTTCCAGATTTTGAAATATTCTGGGTTTTTTGCAGTTCATTCACACTACCTGTCTGCTTTGGTTTCAGACTCACTTGTGTTCTCCGACAGAAGACAGTGACATGACACGAATGGTAGCACGAGGCTCTCACTGTAGCATTCAATAATTGATTCTCCTGGATGGATTGTGACTCCCTAAAGGCTGCAAAGAGAGGTAAGAATGATTGTACAGCATCAAAAACGTTAGTTCATTCCAAAGCCAGAAAGTTTTCACTTCCTTGAATTCTTCCCCTTTGAGGTCTAGCACTCTTTGTGACTCTCTGGAAAAGCATTAAGATAGATTGGTTTTATTAATGAATTATTTTCTTCTCTCTTTTTCAGTAATTTTAAGTAGGTTTTGTAATGTTGAGCACTGAATTGGGAATCACCATGTAAAAAACCTGGTTGTGTCCGTTTATGATTGCCAGAAGGTCTCCATAGGAAATCCAAATAAAAAGGGAGCACATTGCAAAAACTGGACAAGAAGTTGCAAAGTAGAAATACAGATACCTCTGAAGCTTCTCAAATCCCACTTTTTTTTTTTTTCCTATTTTAAATATATTTTATGTTCTTCCAAAAGCCAAATAATTGAGGTTTTTGAATCTGAACATCTTTGGAGATACAGTCTCAAAAATATATTTGGATATATGTTTCAGAAAATTCAATTTCATGGAGCTTTGGGCTCTAATCCTCACCTTGCATTACCTTTCGTCCCGACTTGCAAAAGTAAAAGTGAGATGAGACTCAGACTATAAGATTATGCAAAAGTGTTCCGATGGAAAAAAAAAAAAAAAAAAAAGTCTTGTTTTGAAATTATACCTGGAACTTTATTGCTGCAGCCTTTTAAGAAATTTGGCCCTCTCTGTTGGCTTGCCTGAGGCGCAAGTATTTCTTCTGCAGATGGGCTGGAATTAGCAGAACATGAAATAATGTCAATGGTACTGGTAAGAGGATTAAGGAGCAGTTCTGATGTTATTGAACGGTTTGCAGAGACCACATTAAACAGCCACATCAGTCCACGGGTCAGTCCTGCCGCTCTTGCGTTAAGCAAACACAGATGCAGAGTTCCTTCTCATGGTCATCGCTTCATTCCTTTGACATATGTTGGGCTCCTGGGATTCAGGGGCATATTTACAGCCTGAACATTAAAGATTCCTTTTTTTTAGATCATTAGTGGACACTGACATCTAAATCGGTAGTAAAAGGGAAAAGCAGGAGCTGAGGACACTGGGGATGGGGCTCCAGTGCAACGCAAACAAATAAAGGGAAAATTAAGCTGCTAGAAAGTTCCCTGATGAAACACTGGGGGTGTTTTCAGTTGCTGACAGAAATTCACTTTAAGGGTACAGTCAGTTTTAAATCTCTTTTTCTTTTGGGTTGATCTTCGCTGTGTTTTGCCAAGGCTGCCTCTGAAGTCGCAGTGGTTGAGTTTCACAAGGCGAGAGGAGTTTGGCCCATGTCAGGGCTGCCAGAGCTTGTGCAAATCTGCTGGGACTACAAACTGGCCAGAAGAAATTGAGGGAACAATCTGTCTTACAATATTCCTGTCCTTTTTCTATTCCAACAGAATCTTTGGCAGTTCTTTAACAATTTCCTCAGTTTTTTTGTTTGTCTGGAACCAGGAGTCAGAAATGAAGACAATAAATAAAGTAGCTATGCAATAAGCAGGGGTTTTTATACAGCCATAATGCATATTTTTGTGTGTGTGCAGTGAGGACATGGTGGGACAGATTCTTCTTGTTTATGTGAATTGTTTTACCTGGCTCAATCATGAAAACTCTTGCAGTTTTCAAATAAATATATAAATACAGATAAGCTATGTGTCAAGGTAGAGTTCCTGAATGTAAGGTTTAGTGATGAAGAATTCTTAGAGAACGGAGAAGATAAATTCCAGAGCTTTTGGTCAATAATTGTTTAATATGATGCAAATTTTAAGTGAAATTTCCAGCGTGCAATTGCTCTGTATGTACCCGTGTCTTCCTGCTAGAGGAAATAAACATGCAACTGGAGAGTGTAGCAATGAATTACATTCAACCTCAGAAATGCTTTAGTGTGTCTTCAAGAGCGGCTGCCTGCTTCAGTGATGGATTATAACTTAGCCTGGGATCCCACAGGCATGGCAAGGTATTTATGTAGTGTTCTGATTGCTCAGACACTTGGAACAAATGTGCAGTCAGTGCTAACAGAAATCAGAGTATCACTATCTCCCACTTTATTTCATTTATTTATATTTAGCAAGCACTGGAATATTACAAACCGCCAAGTGGGACTGTAGCTGGAATACAGTCTCCAGAGCTTATTTACAGTAGCTCTTACTTACAATAGGTAATGGTGTGTTAGTCCATAAGTACTTCCATTGATTTCAGGGGGTCCATTAGAGAGAGGTTCCATTCATTGTATGGCTGAATATATCTCGATTTGGTCCCGGGTTTGAAAGGCAGAAAGAGCTACTTTACTGCTGTGTTCTTAAATGTGTGAGCAGTTTGAAAAGAGCCCTACCCTCAGCCCTCACCAAAAAGTGAATAATAGTGCAAAATACTGTTGAGGCTGGTTTTGCAATATTTCGCTGCGCTGCAGGAAACGGTGCTACATGTTCCTCAGTGAGTACATAGATGGATGTGCATTCCATGGGCTGTTTTCAGCTCCATACTTAAACCCATCCGAAATTCCAAAGAGAAAAGAAAAAGCTGAGATTCGCATCAGTAGCAAAGAACGTCAGGTGATATTGATTTAAAGAAAACATTAATCAATCCAGATTTGCTTGGAACAGGGCCCAGGTTCACTCAACAGGTTGGTGAACCTTAGCAAATCTTTCTGCGAATCTGCTCTGTGTTTTGACTTTGTAACACGATCCGAAAATCATCTGAGTTTCATGTGGGTTTGTTGTGCACGGTTTGGAACGCTCGTGGGGCGAATCCAGGGAAACACAGACGCTGTATATTTTACAGGATGCAGTAAGGTAAACCGTATCTCACTCCTGCTGACGCTCCCTGATACCACACTGAACAGTGGCTGATGCTCTTAGCATGGTTTAAAAAGAGGAGACAATGTGTCTGTCGCACAAAGGAGTCTGTCAGTGTTCTGTCTGCAGTATTTCTTTCAGAGCCAAGGGCCAGTCTTCAAATTGTACCCAAAATAATGGTATCGTGAGTTTGTGAATGTTATTTTCTTTTTCCCTGTTCCTAGTAAACGTCAGAATTTCTACTGCGTAGGCAAGTACTGGAGTTGTGAAGAGTACGTTTGGTTTCTTGATGTATACTGGTTGGAAGAAGTTATATAGTGCTATAAAAAAAATAGGGTTTTATTTTGAGCCTGTGGATTTACAACTTGTGTTTTAACTTCATTCTGTTTGTATCTGAATTCATAAATAGGAGTACCCAGCCTCCATAGCTGAATATAAAGTATTTAAGATCCACCTACCCCAATCAGGTCAAAAATATGATGAGATTATTTTATTTCTAGTCCAAAGTAGAGCCCAGAGCAATAGAGATGTGAGACACTCAGCAAAAGAAACAAATTCTGATTCATCAGAGGATGACAGATTTTTCATTCCATTTCAGAGTGAGCAACACAATGACTTTGCTGGAGTTAGTGGATTTTGGAGAGAAAGGCTGGTGGGAGGAGCTAGTTATTTTTTTACACTGCTGTACTGCTTTATGATTGATATAAGTGTGTAGATTGATGTTAAGAAAGGTAGCTTGGAGAAAAGGAGAAGGGTTCATGAGTGTAGCTTAATGGCCTGGCATATGTACAAGGTCAGACTAGATAATTTAACTAGCCTTAAACTTGAGGAATCTCTGAAGAAGGAAAAAATCCAAGTCTGTAAATATAATAATCAAGAAAAAAATGTCACAGACTGGAGTGCCCCCAAGGTTCTGTCCCCTCTAACCCATTAAACAGACTGTGGTACAGCCACAAATGGAATGGTCCTGTCAGTCCATTCAGAAGTACAGTAGGAAGGAAGAACAGTTTGCCAATAATATTCAAGTCAAAGCTGACATCTTTATTCTCCTCTAGAAGAGTTGTGTTTGCACCCGCTGGTATCATTGCATTTTTCCACTAAGGTTGTCTCACTTATTTAACTTGACACACGGAGCACCCCTCAGAGGTCTTTGAGATTCAAACCAGCATTGGAAATGACAGCCCAGATAACACAGGTAATCATACTGGACCTTCTGGGAATGCACTACTTTTTAATTGATAATTCCAAGTTTCTGTAATAAATTTATTTCTTAATTATATACGCCATGTCATACATGGTAGCTAATGATTACAGCTAGTTTAAGTTTGCAGCCTGGAAGATGTCCTCCTCCCTTACCATATAATCATGATTTTCCTTCCAAATTAAGATTTTCTGAGAAAGAAAAAGGAGTAAACCTGCACATTAAATCCAATTCCTTCCAAATAAAGGAAGGTAAATTTAAGGTACTAAATTAGGTAAGTGGTTTTAATTATCTGATCATTTCAGGAAGACCATAAAACATTTAAATAATGCTGAAGTTATGTATATTTTAGCAGTTTTATGGAGAATTAAAGTCTTACATGGTAAATTTAAAATGTAAATACAAAAGTTGATGGAGGAATGTTAATTGCTTTTCCTAAGTTTCTCACATGGCCTGGGATGTTATAAGAGGTATCAAGAATTACATTCATAGTTATAATGTGCCCAATCCAAAGCTTATTAAAGTCCTTGGAATTTTTCCACGGATTTTAGCAGTCATTGTAGGAAAACAACAAATGCTTTTAAACATCTAACTTTCAGTACTGTGGAAGTCACTTAAATGCTAAAATTATGTATGTTATGTCAATATTAAAAAATAACTGTAAATTTCTAGTTTAAACTTCCTTATAGAAGCCAAGACATTTAAACTGACCTTAAGAACTTATTCAGTTCCCTTTTAGGCAAACAAAATTACATTTGCAGTAATGGACATTTTGCACCATCAAATTAGTTTACATCAAAAGAAAATCTTTTATATTAGGAAAAGCTGCTATGATTGGACAACAAAACATGTCGGCAAATTGAATTACCATGAATACGAATTCTCACATGTAAGTGTAGCTCACTTACATTTCTTACATTATTTTTGATTCAAATAGATCAAATTAACACTTAATTTTATAACCAAGTGCATAATGTTTGAAACCAATGAAATTAAAATCAAGGGTAGCAAGGCTGAGAAGTCATGATGTATACATTTACCTAAATTCCTCATTGTAAACCACTTGGAAATGAATATGGAAGGAGCACAGAAAATTGGATCACAGCAGAAGGTTTCCTTGATTCCCTGAAGCGATTTGGTCTTCTGGGAGAGCCTGGACGAACCATGGCCCCATCTCTTCCAGTGTCACTGCCAGGATCTGGGTGGCAGTGGTAACCTTCCACACAAGTGTTTTGTAGATGTAGGGCAACTGTTCCACCAGCAGTCAAAAAGAAATGAAATTGCCATCGTCTGGGGCTCCTTGTGACTAAATTGTTGTAGCTAGTGTGTCCGAGTACAAATAGTTTAAGGGACTGGTAGTTCCCAATGCCCAAGGGAAAAATCAAGAAGAAATAGGCTTTTTTTCCTCCAGAAAAGATTCATCCCCACCCCTGGAGTGACTTATTTCAGAATTAAGTAGTAGACTAGAAAGTGTAATGTTGGTCAGTAGTGAGATAGGTTCCATGGCTTTTCACAGCAAAAAGATATCCTGGTGCAGACGAATGTGCAGGTAGCCCGGGGTGAGGCAAAGCATTGCCCACGTGTCCTACGTTTCAGTGGCTGGTGGAGGTGATGCCTGACCTAAAGGACTGTCTAGAGCCACCAGGAGCAGTTGTGGGACAGGGATGTGCCTACGTGGTGGTAGCTCAGCCTCACGGAGAAGCCACCCTGCCACTCCTGGCAGAAGGGATAGATGAGAGAAGGGGTGAAGCCAAGGCAAACCTGTCCTTTTCCTTGTCCAAGGCACACGATCCAGGATGTTGCTGGGGCTCTGTTTCTTCAGCTGTTGGATAGGGATATTATTATGCTCTTGTCTTGGATGCTGAGAGGGTTAATTAATTATGTTTATGAAACCCTTTGAGATTCTTAGATGAAAGGTGGCTTTAGAATTGTTAGGTGTTATTATAAGAAAAAAGAATGATTTTATTGCTTCATGTTAATGGTTAACATCTGTACCACAAAACCTGCTTGATCACATAAAGATTCTGCTAAGCATTTAATCCTAATTTGCAGGCTGATGCATATTCATTTTATTTAGAAGATTAATTTAGTCATCAAAGGTTAATCTGCCTCGGGTTTGTAATTAGACAGAGCAGTGACTTGGCGTCTCTGGGCTCACCCAGGTTGCACTGGGTTTTCTGAGGAGGCAGGGCTTGTAACTGTCACCAGTTTTCACTTCCAACTAGTGCTCGGAGAAGACTTGATTTTTGGAGAAGGGAAATGGTGAGTGGTAAAAGCCTTGGCCAGTTTGAAGATTAAAAGGGAAAAAGAGAAGCACAAGCAGATGAACAGCCCACACAGTAAATCTCAGAATGCTGGTTTAATTCATCCTTGGCATGTCTACTCAATGAGATGTCAAGGGATTAAGCAAGTATTTTTTTTTTCCTATGTGTATGTAAAAATGATTAACAGATTTCACAACGCTTTGCTGTATGAATCCTGCCCCTCTTTCAAAATTGCCAATTAGCAGTATGCAGAAAGTTTCTGAAATGAAAGATTGAGAGGCTTTCTGCTGAAAATATCAGATTTAAACTTTTAGCTGATGTTGGGAGACGCTGTTGGAAAGTTATACAGTATGACCTGTAGCTGCTTGTCCCTCTGAAAATTAAGCCTTTTGTGCTCAAGGTTGACTCCTTTAATCAAAAGTCACTAAAGAAAATGTGGTCCTTGTTGAGAGCAAAAATAATGTTTCTTTTGCATGTACACCAGAAGGCATCTTTAATTACTGTTTATAAACCTGGTGCTACTTAAGTGTGAAGGGTTATTAGTGGCATGGTACTGTCTTTTGAAGTGAGGAAGAAGAGTTGCTGCTTCTTTGTCATCTCCTCACCTTTCCCCTGTTGGGAAGCTGCCAGAGGAGGGTGATATCAGAGGGTATGAGCTCCAGTGAGGGTGTCAGACAGCGAGGTGGCCTCCAGCTGTGGACAGGGACTGGGTGATGGGAGGCAGTGGGACCTGGAACATGCTCATCCTGGCTGTACTAACATGTCTGTGAACGGAGATGGGGTGTTCAAGGGGCAGCTGGGTGACCTGGGGATCCACCTCACGCCGGGTCAGGCATGGGAAGTTCGGTGTGGTAGACAGGACTGGGTGGTAGACAGGGAAATGGCAGGTGAAAAACCTAGCAAATCAAAAATTTGTCGTAAAAAAAGTGTTTTACCCAACGTGAAATCAATATGTGCTGCAAAATAAGTACTGTAAAGGAAAATCATGATACTAGAATTTAGAAAGTTGGCCAAACTTTTACATTTCAGTGCAGCTTGGCTTTGGTTGAGTTCAGAATCCAGATTCCAGGGGTTTTTTGCTTTTTTTTTTTTTCCCAGCATAGTTCTCACATCTCTATTTTGATTTGCCAGTTTTCCCCTCTTCTTTCTGGTGCAGAACCTCAGAAGCATCCAAGAAGGGATTTTGGAGATCATAAACAGTTCTTAATTGAGAACAGCCCCAAATCAAGCTAAGTGCCAGCTTGATGATCAGAATATAAATGAAACTCTTTTATTAAAGCGTTGTATTTTAATTATTATGAAGAACAAGTGGCCTAATGTAAAAAAGCTTTTAGCATAGTGGTTACTTGCTTGATGGCTGGTCAGTTAATTTTGGATGGATGGTTACACCTATGGCTTCTTGGCTTCTTCACTTTCGTTTTTACTTGGTCTAATGACTGTTCTCTGATTTTCACTTGGACTTGAGGTGAACATCTAATTCAATTGCTAATAATGTCAGATTGGTTGAGGCCTGTTACTGAAATCAGACTTGCTATTTCCAGTCTGAAAGGCCGGAGAAGTTTCCTTGGTGTTTTGAAGGAAGTTGAAAGTGTTTTGGGCTGGTGATTTGCAAAGGTAGGAGCTGTTTGTGGGGTGACCCGTGAGTTGTCAACTGCAAACGCTTGTCACTTGATTCTTTACAATGAAGGTGACCAGCCATGCAATGAGAGTACGTGATGGCAACTCACTCCAATGGGGGGAAAACCAAACAAATAGCAAGAGGACACGTCACTCTAAGCAGATATCAAAAAACAATGGTAGTTACTGTAAAATCGTTCAAGCCATTGCCTTCTAGCTGAGAGACCAAGAGTGGAATTAAACACACAGTTGCCACAGATTTGAGGCTATTTCTGCTGGTTTAGTTGTTTCCTCAACCTGAACCTTTAGAGTCTTCCCTTGTATCTTAATCCTGAGCTGATTTGTATGAGCAGTAGATAGGTACCACGAAAATGTGGATCGTGAGCTTCATCTGTCATCCGTGCTGCTGTATCATTGACTTCGGTGAGATCCAGAGGAATGAGTCTGGCCCACAGGAGGATGCAAGCTGTCAAGAAGACAAACCTCTTTCTTATCCATTTGAAGTGTTTGTGGGAAAGAATGCCCTAAATATTTAGCAGGTTGTGTAATTTGAGAGGCAATGCAGGGTGGTTTTTTTTTTGTTATTTTCTTCTTCTCCCTACCTTTCCATTTTCTTTATTAAATAGAGGAAAACCTTGCCTTAGGCCCAGTGCGCTTATGACAGGGAAAAAATATCTGCCAGAATCTCCATTATTGCTCAGGCCTGTATATATTGTTATTGCTCTTGTATTTGTAATAGCAAAAGGTGACCGTGCCTCTTATGAAAAATTCTGTTTGCAGGAAAATACCCTCTTCCCTGCACCTTTTCCAAACCCAGCCATGCGCATAAAGAATCCATGAAGGTTTATGTTAGTTAATGCAGCAGGGCTCATAGCAGCATATATGTAAGGACACGTCTGCAGTAGCTGGGCATTGCAGTGATGTACCTGAGTGATGCAGCTCCTGGAATCAGGAGGAAGCAGAGATGTTTAAAGCCAGTTTAGCTCCTTCTTCCTCACACCGTTTTGAGTCAGTGCAGCCGCACAGAGAGCATCAGACCAATCTACAACCGTCCATCCTGGTTTCTGGTGGACAGAATCATGGAATCATTTCAGTTGGAGAAGACCCTTGAGATCATCAAGTCCAGCTATCAACCCTACTCTACAAAGTTCTCCCCTACACCATATCCCCCAACACCACATCTAAACGACTCTTAAACGTGTCCAGGGATGGTGACTCAACCCCCTCCCTGGGCAGCCAATTCCAGTGCCCGACCACTCTTTCTGTGAAAAATTCTTTCCTAATGTTTAGTCTAAACCTACCCTGCTGGACCTTGAAGCCATTCCCTCTCATTCAGTCACTGCAAGAAGAGACCAGCACCAACCTCTCTACAGTGTCCTTTCAAGTAGTTGTAGAGAGTGATGAGGTCTCCCCTCAGCCTCCTCTTCCTCAAACTAAACAGTCACAGCTCCTTCAATGCTCTTCATACGATTTGTTCTCCAGGCCCTTCACCAGCTTTGTTGCCTCCTCTGCACCCTCTCCAGCACCTCGATCTCTCTTTTGTATTGAGGTGCCTAGAACTGGACAGAACACTCGAGGTGTGGCCTCACCAGTGCTGAGTACAGGGGGACAATCTCCTCCCTACTTCTGCTGGTCACACTATTTCTAATACAAGCCAGGATGCCATTGGCTTTCTTGGCCACCTGGGCACAGTGCTGGCTCATATTCAGCCGCTTGTGAATTAGAACCCCCGGGTCTTTTTCTGCCAGGCATCTTTCCAGCCACACTTCCCCAAGCCCGTAGCAGTGCATGGGTTTATTGTGACCCAAGTGCAGGACCTGGCACTTGGCCATGTTGAAGCTCATCCCATTAATGTTGGCCCAATGATCCAGTCTACCTAAGTCTCTCCATAGAGCTTCCCTATCCTCATGTGAATGAAGAATCCTGCTTAGCTTGGTGTCATCTGTGAACTTGCTGATGATACACCCTATGCCCTTATCTAGATCATCAATAAAGATGTTAAACAGAAATGGTCCCAACACTAAGCCCTGAGGCACACCACTACTGACCAGCTGCCAGCTGGATTTAAATCTACTGAGCACCACCTGTGGAACCTGAGCACTGCAAACTTCAGGTGTCCCCACAAAGGTCCCCTATTTCAATGCATCCAAAAGGCAGCCAGACTGCATCAACCACCACCAAAGATCTTGCCCCTTCACATTTCGGCTGCAGGGAGCTGCAGTGACTCAGCCTTGGGTGGAGGGGGGAGATCCTCCACCCAGATTGCCAGCTGAAGCTTGCCCCTGGTTTATCTTGCTTCTGGAAGACTTCGGGGTTAAACTCCTAAAGGAAAAGCACAGCCCATCACCATTATATATTAATGGCTGACTGGTACCTCTTGGAGTCAGGTGTGTACCAGGACCCTGAGATACACCCCAAGTCTGTGTGTTAACTGAGGTGTTTTACATTTGATACATAAAGAGGCATTTCAACGCCAATGGAAAATGCTGAGTATGGGAATATTCTCGCTGCACTCAGCGGGGCCATTCATAGGTGTGTAATGGCAAGTTCCCAGTCTAAGTGTATATGTAAAAATTTGCATTTATTCACTATTGAATTTGCATAACACTGTCCATAAAAGTCAACATTTTAAGGCTTTTAGAGCATTCTTAGCAGGACGATTCTGAAGCAGATTCTTGTTGACCAGGACAATCTGGGCTGTAGGTCCCTGGCAGTGGTGTCTTTCTCTCCAATGAGTATGCCAGCTCCAAGCCTGGTTGCTGGTACCTTCAAAGGATGAGAAGTCAGCTCCTTTTGGCTGGCAAGGCTTCTGCACAACTGGATGCTTCTCTTTCCCAGGAGAAAGGACTGTGCTCTTTGCCTTTGCCCTCGCCCGAGGGCGACTTGTCTTTATTACAGTTACCTGTGGGCACAGGAAGTGATATTATATAAGAAATCGTTTTGCAACCCTCTTTCTACTAATCATTGCCACTCCTACCCTAATAACAGACAGATGCAATATACACGATTCATGTTTCTATTATTTTTCTGCTGCAGTTTGCATGTGTTTTCCATTTAATTACAGTATATGAATTTCATATCTCTCATTTTTTCCCTTCTCTCATTCAAAGTTGAATTTGATATCTGTGATACGTAGATAGGCCTGTGGTAAATCGTTTGATGCACTTCACACTCTTGGGTCTGAGTTCCCTGCAGATCTCTTAAGTGCTCTGAATATTTTCCAGTTTTGTTGGTGATGCAATAGTATCTGGGAGACTATTGTAGTTTCTGCACAAGACAGAAGAGCACTTAAAGAAACTTCACTTAACAACAGTAATGGCAGCAACACCATGTTGTAACTGTTTGTAGTTGTCAGAGAACTCTTTGCACCCTTATAACTTGAAACCAATTGCAAAGCACTTTGCAGGGAGAGGAAAGTGAGGTGTGATGTTAAGAGATGACCAGGATACTACCAACAGTACTGAAATAGAATCCAGATTTCTGTGACTGATCTACTCAATGGGAAGCGTGTCTCAACATAATTCATGCTTGAAGAGCTTGTGGTGTGTTACTCGTCGGGTTCTCCCTTTACCTTCTTTACCAACATGTATTACCGTGTTTGAATTTAGCACATTGTAAAACTGGAGAACGAAGATTTTAGTTTGAGTTTTACATGAAAGAGGCCAGCTAAAATAGAGCGGAATAGGGTTTTCTGAGAGCCTTTACTAAATGCTTGTTCATAGTGTATTTTAAACTGAGTTATTGGGAATCTTTCTTATGGTGAGCTCTGCCTCCTCTGTAACTTTCCATGTATTTCAGAAAGAGTTGAAAGATGCTGCCACTTACCAAGAAGAAAAAGCAGCGTAAGAGCATTGGTTTAAAGAACATGCTTTGGATTTACACTGGCATCCTGAAAGCAGAGTTGTCCCTTATTGATGCAGAAGTATCACAGTACCTCTCCCCAGGTAATATTCAAGTCTTATTTTTTTTCTGAGTGCAGCGTCTGACTGTAATGACTTCTACAGATCGATCCACTGTGTAAATGACATGTTTTTAAAAAACTGGGTGAATGCCTACTTAGTTCATGCATAGCCCACTAAGCTTTTCAAGGCTTGATGTACTCTATTGAGTAAATAACTATAAATAAAACAGACTATTAAAAAATCTTTAAATGTGCATTATGCCATCAAACTATGCTGTTTGGAAAGAGCTGTGGTGTTTGGGAAAAATTATACATGTTTTTAACAACTGTCCAAATACATATTTACACATACTTTAAGATGTACACAAAGCTATCTCCATGGCAACTCTTGGGGCCCAACAACCTTTATTAATCATTCTTTGAATACAATATTTTTAGTAGCTTAAAGAGTATAAGTAGATGGGAGGCAGCTAATCATGGGGAGAAATGCTGATTTCAAGGGAGCAAGAACATGAACGTGTCTTAGAAGCTAAAGGTTGGACATGTAAAGTTGCTTGTAACTTAATTCTCCTACAATCATCAGTAGCAAATGGCAAAATATTGATATGGAATGTATGAATATATCTATGTGGTCAGCAAACAGATTTGTAGATCATAAAGGCTTTTAGTGCTTGGTTGTTCAGCCAGGTGAATAAAGAGATGGTGGGATGGCAGGGGGATTGGAACTTGATGATCTTTAAGGTCCCTTCCAACTCAAACAATTCCATGATTCTCTTGCTTAGAATTCTGCCAGGTCGGGTCCAGCTGGAATTTGCACAGAGATTATTATCACTGAAGGTTTTTTTTTCATTACTTCTATGTCGTTGACGACCTGCAGATATTTTGGGATTCTGAATTCCCTAGACTCAGAGTATTAGAGGCATTCAGTGTCCTAATTCCTGTCCACAAGGACCAAAATCTGTGCTCTTCTTCAGGCTTCATTGTTTAATATGGGCATAGTATGATATTTGAAAGACAAAATTTCTTTAGATAAGAAACTTCAGAGTAGGGACCTTGCTCTCCTGCTTGCCTGTGATGTTATCGAGCAATAATCGGTAAGTAAGGATTAAACAAGTAAGGATTAATGTTCAAACATGATCAGGCTGGTGAAATGCCTTTTTGGCTGCAGAGGAGATCTGGCAGATTCTCCCTCTGGCTGCTTTTGGATCGTTTTATGGCCATATTTACGTAAAACCACTTTAGCTGGGAGTGGGGTGAGGGTTTGTGTATGCGATTACCAGCTTCTCCCACCACCACTGAGGAACATGAGACACCATCTTGGACTCAGATCTCACCCTACAAAAGCATCTTTTATTTGTTAAGCTCTGGAACCAAGTTCTCTGACTTTGTATCAGCTGAAAAGTTGTTTTGGATTTCACCAGCTTGTTTTATCACATGCTGGAGAGCTTGTGTGTTAAGAAGACTTATCTTAAGCAATCCTCTTAGTGTTCCTGTGAGGGGTGGTTATATTTTAAATATGGTAAGTCAATCTGTTGTCCATCTCTCATGGGCAACTTGATCAGGCCCCATGGGGCAAAGTTAATAGAATCTTGTAATATCTGAAAAGTCTCTTTACAAGCAGCTCCATTTACTTTTCGTTTGTGCTGCTTATTTGCTAATTCCCATCTCCTTTCAAAACTTTCGAGGTCCTCCTCTGGCACTCAGATTTCTTTATCTTGTTATGAGTGAACACAACCCTTAAGGACTTCTTTATTTTTGGACAGTTGTCAGTTTTACCGATTAAAAGAACATCTTTGGATAGTTATCAGAAGCTGGAGCTGAAAACGTGTTTGCAATTACTGATGACATAGCTGTTTCTATTTGCTGCTCTCTTTTTTAATTCCAAAAAGTGATATTTTTTTTGGCAGTAGATATAAGAAAATATGTCACTGTGTGTAATTACAAAATGCTGTTCGTTTCTGTCTTGTAACTGTGGGGGGTTAGTTGGTACAATACATTTGGTTCGTTCTTGGCTCACTCAACTGCATGACACACATTTAGGTTTATTATTAATTATCATGTTAATATTCATTAACATGTTAATTTCCATGGGATCATATAATTCAGCATGCCTCCAAATTGATGTTCAAGTGTATATGCAAGCATGAGAAAACCCACCACTGAATGATTTCCTAGCACTTTATACTAAGCCTTAAATAAAACCACGTTCCATGTATTTTCTTCCAGGAGACCTGGGTTTTTTCAACAGACTTTAACCCCACCATGATATTTGCTACAAAACAGGATTCATCCCCATGAATGGGCTTTGCACAAAGCTGCTTTAAATGTTCCTTTGCTTTCAACCAGATTCTAAATACAAATCCACAGCATTAGCTTTACTTTAATTTCCTAGGTGGCATCTGCCACCTCATCAGAGCAATCTGACTGTACAGTGCACTGGAGAAACTGCATAATATTTCTAGTGGCTTGGATTTTTCACTTGATGTATAACAAATATATGAATAATGGCTCTATGGGTATCTGTGAATTTTTCAGTAGATGGCAGGTTTTTTTGCAAGAGAAAATTCTACTAGAAACAGCAAGTTGAAAACAGCAAATCTGTGGTATAAGAGGTGAACCTCAATTTAAATGCCTGTTGCCCAGGGATTTGAAAGAAAAGGTTTGATACAAATATTTCAGGCTCAGCTTCTCGTAAGCACAGGCCATCCTTACCTGAAGCCTTGTGAAATCAGTGGGAATTTTTCATGGTTTTTGAATGTATCAGACTTCTAATGCAGGTGTCTGTATGAAAGAGAGGGGCCACATAACGCCTGAAATGCTCTATTTTTCCTAGAAAATAGTCCCATCCAACTCAAACCTGTCCATTCCTGAAAAGACCTTTGGTTCCGAGGGGCTGCATCTGCCGCAGTTTGGAGCCGGTTGGGTTCTTCTCTCTAATCCTGGTGAAGTGTTTTTTTACATAATACATTTACATTTTTTCAGATACATTCATTATCCAGTTCTACTTCTCTGATCTGGGAGGACAGGCAGTGTTTGGGGAGGAGCACGGGTGGCTTCAGCTCCTGGCTCAGCCGGTGGGTTCTCCCTCCAGAGCAGGCCATGTCCTGAGACCCAGGGTAGGGTCACAGCACTGTAAATCTTATTGTAGGGTGAGAATAACTCCCTGCCAAAGTCTCTGCAGAGCAATATATTTCAAGGTCAGGTATGTTCTACAAACATCTCCAAACATGCATGTAAATAAATTGTGTGGGCTTAGCTCTGCTGACATTGAGGTTTTTCCCCTGGGTAAATGCCGGGGCTACTGTGGAGAAAATTCCACTGCTTGAGAAACCCCACACCTGAGCAGACTTAGAGCTACTCTTCTCAGCTGGGATTTAGTAGTCTTGGTTCTAGGTGGCAGCATAGCCCTTCTTAAACTCTCTGAGTGACGTGGGGTACACCTACCCTCTGTAATTAAGCCCAATGATAACCTGAATTATTGGAGATGGGCTGGTTCTGCACCAGCCTGGTGAGAAAGCAGAGCTGGTGAAGCAGGGGAACGCTGCACCCACAGGTCCCTCCTGCTCCTGGGCTGTCAGCTGGTGTCCATGCAAGGCTGTGGGGACACATCAGCTTCTTCAGAGGCACCTTCGTTATTTCTGCAGAAGCTGCTTATTTTTCTGTGCTTGAGGTTCACTTACTAGGGTAGGACTCCTGCACTGTCTAGTGTAAGCAGGTTCAGGCATCGATGGACCAAGCCTGTGACAGCAAGCTCTGCTCTTGTAAGAGACACCAGCATGCTGCTACATCATCATCATTATTAATTATTATTTTAGCCAACAGGTTGTATTCAGAAGCCATGAGGCTTATTTTTTGCCTATCAGACCTATTTGAACAGAGCCATTTAGAAGTGTGAGGTCTAAATTACTATATTGATAATATCATGCTAGGAAGGATATTTTTAACTTCTTTTTAAGCAGAAATTAACATTTTATCTGAAAATAATAATGGGAAGAAAATTGTGTGGTCTGCCGAGGTATATCATTTAGACTTGATGATAGAATAATTGTTTTCCATCAAGCAAACCAAAGAAGAATCTGTAATAAAATTTTACAAGTTAGCTGCCACCAAGAATAAACTCAAGAGCACTATATGAAATGAATTGGGTGTTTTAACTGAATCTTCTCTCAGGACAATAACTCTAATGTAGAGCCAAGGTCTGAGGAGGTCACCTGCAGAAAACCCTCCGGGGGCATTTCAGAGGAGAAAGGAAATATTCTTCTCCCTGTCAGGTTCACTTCGTGTCCTAATATATCTGAGGATGTGCATTGAAAACATAATACACAGCCTCCATTCGGAATTGGGGTTTAGATAACAAGGGTCATTAAGAAATCTCTGAGGATGACAAACTTAACCCCGAGTGAACTTAAGGCTCATATCCTGCTCCTAATGCGAAGAGTGAGCCTGGTTGATTGTAATTGTGACTGAACAAAAATGTCACTTACCATTAGAATCAATTTAATATTTTTTTTTAAATTACAGCATTTCTCTAAAAACATATGTGAGAGATCATAACTGGCATCTACTGAACATAGTCTATAGCGATCTCTTCTAGTAGCAACATGAGAGAACATCTGGATTTCCATATATTTCCAAATATTCGGAGACTGTGTTTGCAGGAGTGGGGTGTGGTGGTTCAGTGGAGGATCCCAGATTAAAATACACGTTGAGAAATCTTTACCTTTGTCATCACAAGTCTGTTCCTAACTCCACAGCTTCTGTGGGGGCCCTTGAGGTAAAGCAGGGTGTATGGCGACTCTTCCCCGAGCACAAAGGATGAGGTGTGCCTTCCCAGGAACGCGCAACTCTCCTGGTGGTGAATAATCATAGACCCCGCTCTGCTCTCAGCACTCTGCTCGCAGCGGGATGCTGTAGGGCGAGGTGCTCCAAACATGTTTTTGGGGATTCCCATGTTAGGTGTGTGCTATGTACAGTGCAGAGGGGTTGACGTTGCCCTTCCAGTGATATTGTGAAAGATTCCCGACTGTTGGCTCTATTAAAATCATCCCCTGAGCATTCTCAGACCTTTAGTTAGGTCTGGATGTATCCAGAACAGAGACCTCTTTAACTCCCTTTGCCCAAATCCCAGCACTCCATCCTACAGGCATGCCTTTGAGCCTTGAGCTTCAGCTCATGGCCATTTTTATAGCTCCATTAACTGGGATGTCATCAATTTGAACAACTACAAATTACAATATTAAAATATCCAAGCAGCACTGGCCAGAAGTCGGCAAGGACAGGAATGATCCCATTCGTTGCTCTCCAGCCCTGCTGGGGCTCTTCGCCTGGTGCCCCATGTCTTCCATCAGGGAGCCAGGTTGTCAAAGGTCTGATTTGCATTTTTTTGCATCTTTGAACTCCTGAAAGTGATTCATACCAGTGAAGGAGCTTGGCTAAGCATGGAGTTTTCAGTATATTGTGTTTACTTAAGGGGATTTAGGTACTCTCAGAAAACGTGCTGTAGATAGAGACTAACTACAGGGATTATGGGTGAATATTTTTTTAGCTCTACTTCTAACTCAGTTAAATTCAGTGAGGCTTTTTGGCTTGATAAGCTGTGGATGTCTTTTGTTTTTAGTTAAAAACCCCCCAAAACCAGAAGATAGATCCCATGGGTATCTTTCATGGCCCAGAATGATAGAAGGAGCCACCTTTGCTTTACAGCAGATTCAATTCTTTGTGCCGTTTGTCAGTAGTGTCCATCTCTGCCTCTCTGAGCTGGTGTCAGGGTGCTGCCTACAACAAAGCCATCTGCTTTCTCCTGGGATCAGGCAGAATTTTTGTCTCATCATATTTTTCCTGAGAAGCCTTTTCTGGTTTTTGATGATTGGATGAACCGGCTTTATAGCTTTTTTTTTCTCTTCTTCTTTTTCTTGTGGTTTGGCCAGTAGACACAATTATATTCATTTTTAGAGTGGTCCAGGTAGTAGCTAACTGAAGAGTGTCTTTGGGCTGTTAATAGACACATCATCACCAGGGAGGGACAAATTTGAGTCTGTGGGAGATGGGAAGCCCTGCTTTTTGGAAGACTTTTGGTCTTGTGATGAAACAGACTCGTACTAATCCTCCTCTCAGCACAATAAATCAGGAGTGATTTCCTTGGGCTAAAAAGGGGCGGCAAAGAGATAAAACTGGTGACAGGAGAATCATCGCCCTTCTCCCTTAAGAGCAGGCAGTTGGTTGAAGTCCTTTGCTCCTCAGGTAGTGTTGAATGTCTCACGAGTGATCATTCTGTCTGTGGGGAGTGGGATACCATCCGGATGCTAATGTTTCTTCCTCCCTGTCACCCTGCTTTGACTCACCTTTGCTGCCAAAGTAGTTGTTCGCTGCTCTGCATTTGTAGCTCACGTCTATCCCCGCTCCCATTTGCAACTGAGGTTTGTAAGAGACAATTTTAGCCTTGAAAAGGGAGAATTACTTTACAACTCTACCTGTTGTCTGTCTTGCAATCCTCGCAAGAATTCCTTTCACTCTGTGCCTCCAGTTCTCTTTGTCAGTAAGAAACGGAACATGTATAGTTCTAAGTGCTGAAAATCAAATGCTGACGTGATATATTAGCTCCCTTTCCCCCCCCTCAGTGTTCTAAATATGGCTCTACTTTGAAATTAAGTGCACTACAGAATATTCGGTTGCAGCATATTGCTGGCGTACACTTTCTAAATTGTTAGTGTTTGGCAGCCCTTGGTTTTTGAATTCCTACTGATCACAAGTAGCTGGCACTAATCAGCTCCAATAGAGTTATGGTACTGTGTACCTTCTTAAATGGCTGGAGTGCAGATATACATCTAAAACCCCCATATATAATAGCCACATGCCAAAACCACTTTACTCTGAGCAGGGTTTTTTATTTTACTTTTTACTTCTCTCACATTTTACATCTGGTTCAACAGTTCTCAGGGAAACTACATCTGATGTGATAGCAGGAGATCTATATCACACATCTCAAAACCTGCCAGAAATGCAATTTAAATATAGTTTTGGACAGAGTAAAAAAGTATTATTGGTATCAGATGTCTGGGCAGCGAGTAGTTGAGCTCCGTCTCTACTTGATTTTTTTCATACAGAAGGAAATCATAAGGTGAAATCCTGTTTCTGTTAAAACCAGTGAGAGCTTTGCCGGTGATTTCACTCATCAGGATTTC
Organism: Scolopax mira; assembly: GCA_004320125.1. NCBI lineage: Eukaryota > Metazoa > Chordata > Aves > Charadriiformes > Scolopacidae > Scolopax > Scolopax mira. Next base: position 254,790 of record BJBW01002577.1, read on the forward strand.
ACCTTGCAGCTGGAAAGCAAAGTTCAAGCAAAGCTGTATCTCCTGAGCAGCAAAGGCAGACCTGAAGGTGGCCTTTTGCAGAGATGAGCAGGGTTTGGTCTGTTTTTTCAGTGTGGACAACTATCTCCTGTACCGTGTCACAGACTTCAGAGAGATCTTCCCCAGTACTGGGATTCACCAAAATTTTGGGCAGGGAAGGCCGGTTCTGGTGTATGTCACTTTATTCCAGTTGATTTTCACGGAGCAAGCGTAGAAATATCTGAAGATAATTTTATCTGAAGATAAAACCATGCCTTGGTCATCTGAGAGTGCAATTACCACCTGAGCTGAGCTTTGTGGGAGTCACTTGTCAGTAACAGAGAGCAAGGCGACCCGCTAAATGCGTCTGTCACTAATTAGCACCTCCTACAGCTCCAGCCCAGAGGGGCTGCCCACACGTCCTCTGCACATGGCAGGGGCTTCAGTGCCTGGAAATGAGATAGCCTGTGCATTCAAGAAGTATAATTTTAAGACTGTTGATGCTCAGGGTTTGCTAAAATCAGACCTCACGCACGCAGGACGGTGAAAGCTGCTAATAACAGCTGTCAGTCAAAGGCTGGGGAACGTGTTCGCAGCTTCTGTGTCAGTGGTATGGCAGAGAACCTATGTGAGCAGCCCAAATGCATCTCCTTCTTGTGTGGGTATGGAGGAGATGTCGTTGTGCAGAGTCGGGGGCTGTCTGAACAGACAAACCAAGATTTGCTTTGTTATTAGGATCATAATTGTTATTATTTTGTCAGAAACAAAGGACAGGGGCCCCAGTGCATTGGGCTCTGTAAAAAGATGAGCTTCAGCTCTTGCTTTGAAGCAACTCTACGTTATTGTCTCATTACTTCTGATCATAATCCAGCAGCAAAAGAAATCAAAAGCTGTCTCTGAATTCAGCGAGAGCTGAGGGCACAGGGAAGCTCTCAGGAAATGCTGGGTGGGTTGTCAGGATCAGGCCCAGAATGTGTAACTCCAGCCTAGAAAACTCATTTCCTTTGAAGCTCAGTTGAGTGTTACTACTACACATCAGCATGTTGCACCACACAGAGTATATCAAATTTGATGTCATTTTTTTCCCTTCCTTTTTCCCTGGGAACCTGTAAATATCCTTTGGTAGCAAAACCAGAGAGGAATAAATTCTCCTCGATGTATTTACAAATGTGAGAAGCTTTTCAAGTTGTATTTGCAATTCTCTTTCTTGCAATGACCTCTATTTTCATAATCCTTCATGGAATATCATGGTTTAAAGAGCTTTCTCTCCCTGCTGTTTTTGTTAAAAGGTTTTTGGTGTGATATTTGGAAAGTCAAATTCTGCATTTCAATGTTGTGTTTTCACAGATACAAATGAAAGAGGCCGTATTTATTATTTTTCCGCCCTCTTTTCCCCTTTTCTGAGAACATCTAGCAATTCCACTCTTCTGCGTGTGTTGTTAACTAAAGCGTGAGAGCGCACAGCAGCTTTAATAGTAAAGCAATTGTGATTACATCTTGCTTGTAATTACATTTATTTCCTCACCTATGTCCAAAACGGCAAGCATTAGTTCGTCCTGTATAGACATGTGCTAATGGCAGGAAAATCATCTGGCAGCTTGACAGCGAGGAAAATAGCTCACAGTCACTTCAAGTCTTTCATGTCATGGGCACTTGCAAGGACTCCGAGCGCTTGGGTTTTTCGCCCGCACGCTTTTAAAATCGATTGCATTCTGAGAGAGGGGGAATTTGTTACGTGCTGTGGATTTGCATCTAAATAATCAAGATATGAAGAGATAGAAACGGCGTGGTATGGGGGGATGCCATCGCAAATATGGAAAACCCAGTAGTGGCACTCTACGGGGCTGATCGACAAATCGCCGTGAGCCCCACGCTCTGCCCAGCCTCAGGCTGGCAGAATCTGCAGCTCTCTATGGAAAAAAGGTGGAAAAGTAAAGAAATAGAGAGGGTGGATGCCGAGACTCACTTGTATCCCTTAAACAGTCTCGCTGATTTAATTGTCTCTGTGTGCAGGACAGTGCAATTCAGAGAGACCCACGGGGTCAGGGCTTCTTCCTGGTGAAATGGGAATTGCCAGGGACCGTGTTTTGGCACAAGGTGGCCACAGCAGGAAGAATTCTTTTTTGCTTTTTAACAAAAGTCTGGCTAGAAATTTTACCGACTGATTTAGGGCAAATCCGAAACCATATGCATATTCTCAGTGGGGAAAAAAAAAAGAAAAGAAAAAGTTTCTTGTTTGAAATGCTATGTGTAGTTTTGCTTTTAATTCCAACCAGAAAGTTTGCAAAGATCTTCAAAAGCTGTATGTAACATTCAACCGAGCAGTGTCTGTGGTAGATCCCAAACATTGTCTGGGAAGAGTGAGTATTTTTCACTATTCAGATAGGCCAAAAACTAGGCTAATTTACATAAGTTCAGAAATTAGAGGTACATTTGTGTCGTCGGTCTGGTCTGTTTGCCTTCCTCTACTGTGGCTGTCGAGAATGTCAAGCACTTCACTGTTTTCTCCATTAGAACAAGCAAGTCCCCAGCCAGAAGGAGAAAGCTCTCGGAGGAACATGCCTTGATCCCGTGTTAGATCTTTCCCAGATTTGTGGGCACGCACAAGACATTCGGTTGCCAGTTTTCATGGTCTCTGAGCACACAAATTCTGGCCGCAGCTGCAGAGATCATTACTGAGAATTTACTTGTGAGCAGGTAAACTCATGGACAAATGTTAGTCTGCACACCCAGTTTGGCAACTGACTGCACAATCTTGCAAATGTGTCCAATTTGGTGTTTTTCTGGCTTAGCTAGAGCGATGCCGCATCAGTCCTGATGATGAGATGGACAGACAGACAGACGGATGGGGGTGGGCTGGTATAGATACACATAGCCTCGCTGATGGGGGCCGTCGCTGAGATACAGATCCTTGCTCAGTCACCAGCCCAATCCTTTTTTTGCTGAGTAATTAAGCTGGGCAGCCAGAGTAGCCAAACAACCCTCACAGGAAGCCGGGTCTGCCCTCCAGGCAGCAGGGACAAAGAAACAGCAAAATAATAATAGAAGTTGTTTACTGGGTCTGTTGCTGCTGTCTGCCAGGGTAAGGCCATTTCTAGTTTTCTTGGGGCAATAAAGCTCCTGGTGAAGGCTGGGCACACTTCTGCCGCCGATCGGGTCCTCTTTAGATGTCCTTCATCCTTCAGCTGCTCACACTGGGGGCAGTCATTAAATCTTTTAAAATGGAATTTGTGAGGGTAGCCGAGAGCCACTACAGGCCTGAAAGCCAGAGGGGTTTTTTTTTTTTGTTATTGTTTAGTTTTGGTTTTGGCTACTTTGTAGCTTTATTGTGTTTATTGTTCCCTGTCTCTCAAACCTCCCATTGAGCTAAAAACTTTCAATAGCAAGAGCACAGAGTAACTATCCCTATAGCTACTAAATATCTTTTTCCTCTCAGAGAAAGAGCCTAAGCTTTCTCCTCCAAGCATTATAAGCAATGGTAGGATTATTATTTGCCATGGCAATAGGAGGAGGAGGCAACAGAGGAATTAGTGTGGATACAAAGAGAAAATAAAGGTGCACGATCTGTGTTATGCTACAGAAATGAGGCTTGTCTTCTGGCTAGAACCGAGGTCAAATTGCAACATCTGAGCACTGGGTGAGGAAAAGCAGAAGGTTGGACTGGAGTTTTGGTCTATTCCCCTTGACAGAATTTAGGGAGTGCTGAGAAATCTGGCTTTAGATCTACTTCTGGATTTGTGTGCTGTGTCTCTAAGAGTTATGTTAACTTTTTCTATTCTGCCATCTGAAAATGCTAATATTTAGTGGATTTTTTTTTTTTTTCATAAAACTAACAACAACATGGAAAATATTAACAGGAAACATTTTAGATGCTACAGGAAATTACAGCTGTGAAGAGCGTTTCATATTGTGTTAGCAGAAGATTAAATGAGGCTTCTTCCCATCCAAACTTTTAAATCTGTGAAGAGGAGGAATGTCTCTGACTCTGAGTACCTGCTCCTAAGTGCTATGAAATCTGTGATGAACAGATTTTTTGGTCTTTCCTAGGATCTTGCTTTCCCAAATGGAGCATGGTGTGTCCTCTGTCCTTCACGTCAGGAAGGGCAGCTGGTATTTCAGAGCTACTCTGGTGGGACAAGTGGGCTTCAGAGCCACCCAGGGCTCCAGCTCACCAGCAACATAGACCTGACAAGTTCAGAGTGAGCAGCCGAGTGAGTGGAGCTCTGCTGAACTTTGTTTTCTTAACTAGCTAGAATAAGTCTAGTCTGGTTATTTCAATATTAAATGTGCAGTTTCATAATTTATATCCCTCGAGCATTGTTGTGACTCACATCGGGTGACTGGTTCACTCTCAGAGCCTGCTCATGTTCCTACACATGCCGTTTATTTTCTGACTTGGTTTCTGACTCTCTGCTTGACCCAGAGAGAACATTGCTGCTGGAGGAGCCTTTCCATGAGAAGACGACGTGCTCGCCTCATCCTGTTCAGAAATCTCCCTAGACTTAATGCACAGAAATAGTAATGAAAAAAAAAAATAATCAGGTTATCTTGAGAAAAATCCTCTTCTTTGGAAAATGCATAAAATCAGAGATACCCTCTACTGCTGGTGTGTCTGTCCTCATGCCTGTGTGAATGCAGGGAGTCGTTTGCAGGCTCCCACCAGCCACTGCACTGGAGATGTCTCCACTGGCATGGGGGGGACTGTGTGTCGTTCTCATTGGGATTGCCCTCCCTCCCTGTGGATCCTCTTCCCACACCCACAGGATGGCATCAATCCTACGTGTGCTCACATCCACAGAACTGCTGTGCTCTGCAGTCTGCCAGGGGCAGATACAGCTCATCTGCCTCAAACTAACAAATCCCCCTGTGCTTGGAAATAAAACAAACCTCCGAAGGGGGAAAGGTTCCCTCTTCCGAGATGCTCAGATGCTATAATACAGTTTCTTTTGAGCCATATTCTGTTGGGCAGAGAGCTATTGATGTGGTCCCCATTGTCACTTAGGTATTTGGTCTATTCATTATTTTCGTTTATATTGTTTATGTAAAGCACCTAGAGGCCTGTGATAAGCAAATTTCACCGGATAAAATAAGCCAACTTTAGTAGGTCAATTAGCATTCTCCAAAGATCATACATTTTAGCAGGGAGTTTTGCAGTTTACCACTGTTGTTTAAGGAGAAAATGGAAAGTAGAGCCCTCCCCTCTTGTACAGTGTCAAATATCTACTCTAAATTAGAATGTTACTTATTCTTACTGAAACTGGGAATTCATTGTAGGAGCTGAGTAATCACAATGCCATGCTCTGATTTCATTTCTGGAGATCATCCAATGAAAACAGCCCATTTTTACCTACTGGGAAGAAATAGGCAAATACAGTCATGTCTCTAATATGTGTACACAGTATATCAGCGCTTTCCAGGTTGCTTGCTAAATGCAGCTTAAGAACCTTCTAAGATACAGACAGGGAGATTTGTAATGAGACCTATCCAGGGTATTTCTAGTGTCTGCTGTTTGCTTTATAGTTGTAAAATCAATAAAACTTAGGTGTACCAAGGAATATAGCTCAGCAATACAGCCGCGCAGGCTGATGGAAGCTGTCCTGATGGTGAATTTATTTTAGATTTAAACATTATGAATTTTCTTTTTTCCCTACTTACACAACTTCTAGCTGTTTCATTGTCCCCTTCCCTTCCCTTGGTTCTCCTCGTTAAGGAGTCCTTTGAGATGCTGTTTTCTTCTGCTTAAATTTTCTTCAGTTCTTTCATGATGACTCTCTGCTTGAAGCTCTTTGCTCATTCTAGGTATCTTTTGACTATGATTTTTTCACTACATAAAGCCATTTCATTAGGTAATGCTGCCTTGGAGAGGCAATACAACATCTATATTTCGTGTGCCGTGCTAAGATTGTGTCTTTCATCTCACTTTACTAAGGTTAAGCTGCCTAAAGTTGGGTATTTACCTTTATAACTCCTCATCTGAGTACCTGATCTTATTTTTACTCACAATTCCACTGACTTCTTGTTCCTGACTGAGGGAGCCTGTTGATGTGTTTCTGGTTTGCTAATTTAGACTTAATCTCCCCGTCGTACTCAGCCAGACCAAGCTGTATGGGCTGTCTGTCATCATAGTCTGCCTCATGTCTCTTCTTCCCATAGGCTGTATTTGTGATGCTGACCTTCCTAGAAATCAGCCTCAAAAAGTTGATTTTATTTTTGGTTTGGCTACATTTGTTCTGGCCAAAGGGCATGGAAGAGGTGTGTGAGTGGGAGAGAAGAACAGGTAGGACAGTACCTCCTGCCAGCAGGATCACTGCTTTCTGGACTCCTGGATTCAAGATCCTGGGTTGGAGTGTGGGAGGAACTGTGGTAGGGTACGGTCACCTTCGTGTGCTGGAGCTGAGAAGTTGAGAGTCCAGAGTTACTGGGGGTTTGCCTGAGAGGTTTCAGGGTCAGTGGCCTGTGGGTCTGTGTGTTGAGGAGACCTCTGTCACTGCAGAGGTGGGCAGTGGTCCTGGGGCCTTCAGCCCAGGTCCTGAAAGGTATTTAGGTTTCTGCCTGCAATTGATTTTGGTGTCTTCAGTGACAATGCAAACATGAATTATTTATGAATCAGCGAAATTAACACAGCTCTTGTTGGTCAGAGTAGAAAAACAAGAAGAAGGAAGGAAAGACACTCTTTTAAAGCCAGTCTTTTAAATTGTATTAATTCAACAATGTGAAATATTAGTTTTTCCAAGAAATAAGTGACATAAATACCTAAAGAAGTTCTCACTTGAGCAAAACCATTTGATTATTTTCCTTTGGTTGCTGATGCTGTTCATCAGCCTAGTCAAACAGTGACCATTTCTCTAAACCAAAACTTTTCCATTACAGTCATTGATATTTCTTGCTTCCTACCTTATTTGTTCACCAGTCATGCAAAAGGCATCGTATACCACATTGCAGTCCCAATATTCTACCTCTAGCGAGAATACATAAATTATTTTGATTTGTGGTTGCTTTAGACTCTGAAAGCTTGTCCTTTGTTTGTACCACAGAAATCATCCTTAAAGATACTGTGTGCTGCACACGGGTTGGAAGGTCAACTTTGTTGGTGGTTTCAAAACTTAATGATTCTTACCTGCTGAGAACCAAACCAAGAAAATCAGATACATAACAACCAACTCCTGTCCAACATCAGCTCCATCCAGCTGCCAGTCTATACCATATGGATAGACTTTTAATCCTGGAATGTAAAAATACCCAACCCAAGACAAAACAAAACTGAGAACCAACTACCACCCTAAATCTAGTGAGGTTTTATCTAATTTTTTTTTTTCCTGGGATATAATAAATTAAACATAGTATGAAATGCAAAAAGGTTACATTGAGACATATAATATTTGAAGGTTTAATTCATTTTTCTAGTGTATAAGACACAAGGCTATTAAATTTTTAAAGCAGTGATCTCCTGAAGTCCCTACTTTATGAGGGCTTTCTTCATAAAGATAAATGGTTTCCTTGCCAAATCAAATGCAGATTTGAAACAAATTAAGTTAATGTTCAACGGTACAAGGTAGAATGGATGGGGGAACTGTTTTATTTTGCATTGTAATAACCATATACACCTAAATCAATAGCTGTGGAAAAAAAAAGGCAATAATATCACGTAACTGCAGGAAATGAAATATAGTGAGATGAAGGGGGGAGCGGGTTGCAGAATGAAAGGATTTGTATTGGAATAATGACATTTCATTAAAAAGGGAAGGAGTGCTATTGAATATAAGTCCATACCAGTAAATTCTATTTCTTATAATAACACTTGAGATGAGTTAAAGTTGCCCAAGTATTGTGATAAAGCATCTTACTGGATTCCTTTCTTATATTACGCTGTAATTTTATGTTAAAAGAAAAATTTGAAATGTTAAAGAGGCAGTGCATGTTTTCTGAAGTGCTTTCTATTTCTCCTAATGTTTCATTTAACTTGTTATATTATCCTGTACTCCCGCAATCTGAGCAGGAGGAAGTTTATCAGTTTCATTCTTCTGTAAGCTCGTATTAAAGGCACAAACCAAAATGTGAGCCTGGCAGTGGTGAAAGGCATTGGATTGAGAGCGCTGGGGATTAAAGCCCTCTCTATCTGCAGCTCGGGCTGGGGCTCGTGCAGCCTGACAGGGGGATGAGTGTGTCCTCCCTGTGCTGCAGAGGGTGGGATTCTCAGCTGGTGTAAATCAACAGCTGCCGGTGCCGATACTCGGGTGAACACTGCCAAACTGCAATCCTTTTCAAAGGGTCTTAGAAATAAACCCTGGTTCCCCTGGAGTCAGCGGCAAAAATGCCATTGATTACAAGGAGATGGGGATTTTAACCTCAGTCTGTCTGTGTGTCACCTCTGAAGTCTCCCTGAAAGACTCACCGGGCAGAAAGGAGAATACTCCATGTGCTTTCCCTCAGTCACTCCCTTTTGAGATTACCCACAAAGGGACCAGTCCCACTGACTGGGCAACTGAGAGATGCGTGCGACTGCTAGAAATTACAGTGAGACCATACCATTCAAATCCAGTGTCAGATCAAGAGGAGCTCATTAGAGGGACAAATTAATTTTGTTCTTTTGCATGAAGAGTAGCTGCTGAAACAGGAACTTGAGTGTCAGCGTGTGGGCATCTCGGTCAAACCTCTGCCAAGTGATTATCTGGAAAATTGCTTGTGATATTAAGAGGTGTATAGGATTGTAAAGGAAGTGAGATGGATGGTGTCGTAATACCTTTTTATCAGTAATACAAACATTTTGGAACACAGATGTCAGACAGCTGTCTCAAAGATTCCCTCCACCATCCCTCCTACAGTGTGTGCAGACTACATGAAATGGTTGTCATCCCTTTCAGCAGGTTTTGAACCCAGTCTTCTCTTACACAAAATGTCATAAAAATGCCATGGCAGCAGAGCTGGACCCGTATTTTTATATTAATGAAGAGAGGTTTTGGAACTCACCCGTGGTTTACCAAGTTGTTCACTGTCGGGTACAGGTTAAAAAGAGCAGCCTCATCATGAGAACATGGTCCCTCTTTGTATCATCCTCATGCCATAATATCAAGGTTTCTGATTCTTGTGGGGTATTTCTGGCAGTTACAGAAATCAAGCAATGCTTTGCTTAGATTTCCTGGACTAATTATACAAAATTACCGTGGTCAGGAGTGTATGAAAATTGAGAGGACATTTGGATAAAACTTGGCTTATCATTTAGGGCCTTAGAAATCGTTGCACTTTATCTCCTCATCGTAGAAGAGGCATTTTTGTGCAGAGCTTGTGAATTAAATTCTTTTGAGCAGTCACCTGAACAAGGTGTGCACAGTTAATGGACAAAACTTGTCTGTACACACACAGCTCGTCATGTCCTCAGTACAATTTGCATCTGTGCTTGTTCCTCCTCATGCTCATGCACACCCAATGAGCCATCCCTCTGTGTTGGGCCAGGGGGGAAATTGCTTTTAATTATTTTTATAGTCATAGCGAGCTATGTGCTTGACTTGTTGGTTCACGTGTTTTAGTAAGGATAGGTCAAGCTTTCTCCAGGAAATTTCAGGCCTCATTCAGTTTGAAGAGACTCATTCCTAAGAGCACTCTAAAAATGTACGTAACTGTACTTGAGGTCATCTCAATCCCTTAGGCAGCTTCAAGACGCATCCAAAGAGGAGCTCAGCTTTTCAGAACTGCCTATTGTGAATTCGGTACCCATCTCTGTTGGGAGGAACTGATGTCACTGTACTGCTGAACAATCCAGGGTTCATCTGGATTCATACTGAGGTACCTTACTTGAGCACATCATTTGCCGCACTTTTCACGCAAAAAGTACCTGTTTCAGGAACATTATCTATAGTCTCTCCTTTCATAAATTCATCAGATGTCATGACTTTTGCCAAGGGGCCAGGAAATGACTCATGACATCTAAGGATTTGATTGTCTCCCACTCAGGAAATGAGTGAAATGGGTGCTCAGTGGAATTACATTTTTTTTTGTAAAAATAAAATTAAAAAAAAAAAGGCAACCAAATACATCTAGGCTCTCATGTAAAATGCCACGAGAGTTTCGTTTTAGAATATATACAACTAACCAACATCTGATTTGTGTATTGCTATCACATCTTCTGGTCTCTGCTTCTTTTGGATAGGACACCTGGGATGTGATCCTTTCAAATTGCCTTTTAATTTTACTCCCCATGAAATTAATTATTGACAAGTCCTACAGCCTGAGCCGCTCTAACCAACTGTGCATGGATTTGTCATGTACAGTTACCAGTAAAATTCACAAGTCACACTGTACCATAAATTCTATAAGCCAATTGGAGAACAGAAACAGTACTGCATGGTTTATCTGAATAATAAGCACAATTTTAATGGTAAACATTCACTCTGAACTTTCCAAGAGCATCTTGTAGCATAAAAAAATTTACTGCAGAAATTCTCAGATAGTGATTTTAGATAATGGTTAAATGTAAGAATTTCACTGTGTTGCAAGAGCAGTAAAAAAAAAAAAAAAGATGAAATATGTTGAATAAAGATTTTATTGTGAGTTATTTGCTCAGCTCTGTAGCACCATCAATTTTTTCTCCCTATATAAAAATAATGAAGTCAATAACTGCGTTTAGGTGACCTCTGAGACTTACAAAAAGGATGTTATGAGATGGGTGAACACTGGATATAGTATTTCATTCAGATGCTGAACAGCTGTTGTGGTAGACAATGCTGGCATCCTATTTTTCACCATTGATGCTGATGCAAATCAGGGTTTGATTGTGGATATATTGTATTGTGTATATTCTATCATATTGTAGGAAAGGGGAGAACTCTTCTAGCTTGTCAACCGTTCCGTCCCACCTCTTTGCTCAACTTTCTAATGTGTAATTAGGGATAGTAAGTCAGAAAGCTTGGTGACCAGTATGAGAGCCTGTGTACAAATTTGCCCACCCATTGCCAATGACCAGGCTGGTGGCTGAATTTGGCTGCAAAATCTTTCTGAAACCCATTGGGCCCTATTGTTCTGGTGATTTCAACGGGTGTGTGACGGAGGTGTAAATGGATACCTGTTTATTTTTCCCTGGAAATATAGATTTTATTCAAATGCATTTGCAAACATCTGGATTCTATCCTGACCCTGTCACTGTGGGCTGTTAATTGTTCCATCTCTTTTCCAAATGAACGATCCCAGCTTGCTGCACATCACGTCACAGACCAGGAAAGATTTGTTGTGGCACTGAATTGCTGGTGTATATTCCAAAAAGTCTCCCATGAATCACAGAATGGGAGGGGATGATGCTTTGTGCTGTCCTTAGATATATGGTGCTCCTGTGAGGTATCTGCCTTGCTGTTGTCGTCAGTGCTAAGTGTTCTCAGCAACTGGAAAAATATTTTTCAAGGAAATATACAAAATCAGCATGTTAATTCTCATGCAGATTTAGTATTTATAGCGATTGTGCATTTTTCCTTCTCAGGATGATGAAAACCAGAGGAATTCTGCGTTAGCGTTAACAATTAACAATAAGATATGAATTCTGTGTAGCTTTTCTATATATTTTCTCTGAGTTCAGTATTTATTTTCCTTTCAGTCCGACAGCTATTCAAAAGGAGGTACATACCTTGTCAATTACTGAATGACCTCCTTTGTAAATTGACTGCGAGTGTGTGATTTGCCCTGGAGCATCTTTTTTAAGTAATTAGTGTAAATCAGTCAATAGATCTGTGTTAGCAACACCTTAAAAATTGCAGTAGTTTGGAAAATGTTGCACTCTATTGTATGTTATCTCTTTTAAGTGGCATTAGTTTTTAAGTGTGAGAAAATTACCCATTTTTAAAGATAGATGAGTAGTATTTTGATTATGCAGCTTTTGATTTAGAAGGCTTTATGCATTTATTTGGTAAACAGTTGAAACTGAAACTCTATCCCTATTTTCCCTCTTTGTTGCTGAGCTGTGGTGGTGGCCACCCAAGGCTCTGTTCTTAGCATGGGAAGGAAGGAAGGAAGGAAGGAGGGAAGGAAGGAAGGAAGGAAGGAAGGAAGGAAGGAAGGAAGGAAGGAAGGAAGGAAGGAGGGAAGGTAGGTAGGTAGGTAGATGCTGGTTGTAGGCAAGGGGTTGAGCTGAACAGGGTGCTTGCTAGAGAGGGAGTTTGCTTGGGGAATGATGGCTTAATTAGTCAAAAGAGCAATTTGAATGTCCATTTCAGCGCGTCAGTGAGTCACTCGTGGCTGTCACTCTCCAGTGGATGTTTTAGCTTCTTGGGTGCATCTTTCATCTTTAGAGCATAGATGCTTTTTTCCCCCCAGACAGCTCTTTGCCCCTTACGTGCCCCCACACATAAGTTCGACCATGGTTTTTTTTCTTTAAGGGAGAGGAGATATAATCTCAGTCTCTGCCTTTTTCTCAGATTTTTTGGGTTTGCAACTTTGTGTGTCTGGCTTGTTTTCAAAGAAAGTCTGCCCTTCAAAACCACAGGGAGAGTGACTCCAGTGAGGCTGAGTGCCATGAGGAGTGCTCTCTGAAGTACATCTAGGAGCCTTCACCCCTTCATATTCATATTCTAGAGTCCTCTTATTTTGTTATTGTATGAATAATTTAAAGTTTTTTTGAGTAGTTCAGAAATTTTAATCAAAACTGAAAATAGTCTTAGACCCTGAAGAGCTACCAGCTTCAAAATTGCTGACCACTGTAGTGTCACCCCCAAGATGAACCTAGCCTGCCTCTGTAGCTGTGCATGGAAAACAAGCTGTTTAGAGGGGAAAAAAAACAAAACAAACACACACAAAATCAGGGATTTTATTATTTTTTTTAACAACTGTAATTAAGCAATCATATCAGCCCCTTAAATAAATACAGCTTGTATTTACATTTTACTATGCACTTCTGGTGTTTGTTTAACTTTATTTCTTTTTCCACCCTATCTTAACATAATAGAAAATCTGTAGCAGGCTTTGGGGATGCTGCTGCTCCAGCCTGTCCCAGTGCCCCCCAGACTGGGGCTGGCAGGATGCCCAACGCCGCCTGGGAGAAGGGGGTTTAAACTGCAAAGCCAACCATTTAGAAAGATGCATTGTTTTGCCCACCCCCTGATCAGAATCTTTTGAAGCAATTAAAGCTTAATTGTGATCAGAAGTCGTGGATGTTCATCTCAGGCTGTGGGGGTACAAAGTTCAGTGTTCCCTAGAGCTGCAGTCGAGGGCTGGATTTTCAGAGGAGCTCAGCCTGCACCACTACTTGTTGAGAACAACAGGGGTGCTTCTCGGGATTGAATGCCTTTGAAAATCTGATCATGTCACTTTATTTATTTATGTAGATTTGTGTATGCACAAATATATACAACATGCCCAGAAACAAGCACGCACACATACATGACAGCTCTAGGGTCTAGATTTTCAAAGGAGCCTAGGAGAATTCAGTGAGAGATGGGTGCTTAATTAAAATTCATATCCTTCCTGCCTTTGGCATAACTTAAACCTACAGCTAAATTAATACCAAAACATGACTAAAAGGCAGCAGGATAATTCAGTAAAACCCACAAGAAGCAAGCCAGGCAAATTAGCCTTCCTTTCACCAGCCTTACATTTTCCCATTTCTTATTTTCAGAGATGGAAAGAAAATGACAAATGAGAGCCAAACCCCTTTAAAATGCTGCCCTGAGGTGGGATGCTTTAGACCCCCCTGTCTGGGGTCAGGACCTATCTCTGGTTATATGTTTGTACAGACAGCTAAAGGGGTCTGATTTTTGTTGAGCTGTTGCACCCGTGCATGAGAACCAGTGCCAGGTAACAGAGCACTTTGGGGCACTTGTAAAATCACACTGTAAAATCCTACCAGAAACAGTGCATCTTCCCCCTTCGAACAAACGAATAAACAAACCCCTTGGCTTAGGATTCCCCAGCATCTTGTTCTTTATCTACATGTACAAAAAGAAAATCCTGCATCCTGGAAGGTGATTTACCAAAGCAATAGTTTTTATGGCAGCGTGCAGTATGGTTTACGTTCCAGCCTTGGTCCCAGGAGGGAGGAGGGCACCCGAGTTCAGTGTCTCACCTCTCTGCTTCATCTAATGCATGATGAAGACAGCCCACCAGAGTCCAGGCCAGGCTTTTACACCACGATGAATCTTTGCTGCCCAGGATATGTCCTCAACAGGTAGTTTGGAGAAAGTATAGGAGATGGTTATTTCTGTTCCCTCGAGACCGCAGTGGGGAGGGAGGGATTTGACCGCTACTCTTTCCTACCCTGGGAGAGAGCCAAGGTAGTTTGCAAACCCAGAGAAAGTGGCTGCAAATACATTTTGCAAGAGTTGTGATCTCTCTCTTTTTCCTGAGAAAAAGCTGGGAGGATTGGGTCTCTATGGAATGTAGGAGAGGATTTTTAATTCACGTGCCCTGTTCAGATCTAGTAAGAAACCCAGTAGGGAATGAGTCTTCCCATGCTGGTGCTGGGATATGCACATAGACAGGCATCGTGGCGTGGGGTGACACATGTGGGGTGTGAGTTTGGTACATCTGGCCAGATGTATGGGACCCCTGGAAGGGATGGGAGCCTGACACGCACTTTTGTGCTTTTCCTCACGGGTTCTGTGTGAGCCATTACTTACCCCTGGGCACTGAGCCCTGATGGACAGCAGTTCAAAATGGTTAGGGCAAATGTTTTTGTCCTGTTTTGTCAGTGTCAGTCTGTGCTTTTCTCTGTGAGCTGCTTTATAGACTTAGAAAGAACGAATCCCAGACCATGTTCCTTTCCAGAACCGGTCAGGTTTGCTGCAGTTCTCCCACTCGCGCTCTCGGATGGTACTGACAGTGGAGAATGGATTTTTAATTAAAGGGAAAAAAGGTATTAACAAATACCTTACATCAAAGGAACTGGTCTCTAACCTAACTAGCCCAGGATGCTTGCCCCTGCTAGGCTCCTGGACAAACACACTTCACCACTGTGATCTTAAGAGGCTGAAGTATCTTTCAGACAAGCTCATTCCTTAGACTTAATTAAAACCTAGTTCGCTCCTTTATTCAATTTATGAGGCCTAGCCAGTAGGATTAAGCGATTACAGGCAAAAAGCCCCATTTGTGAAACACTCATAAGCTCAAGCTGCTAGACTGCTCAGTTGTACTCCATTAAATTAATAAGGAATGAATAGACTGATCCATTATGAATAAAGCTGTGGGGAGCCTCAGCATTGCCTCAGACTCTCTGCACACTCCTTAGAGAACATTTGTGCAAAATGATTATGTTCATATTCATTCAATTGGAATTCTATAAAAGTGGAATGCATAAATTACTCTAAAGATGGGGAGTTTATCTTAAACATTAACTATGTGTGTGAATTAATAAGACTATTATAAAACCATTAGCATTCAGTGTATTTACCTACGTATGCTGCATACCTAAACTAAATTCAACAATTGTGCCTAATTACTATTCTTGTTGTGTGATCAAGCTGTGGTTCATTTTCCCTTGTAGTCATAATATTTATGAATTACAGTTTTTTCTTGTAAAACTTCTGAGTCCCCCCTTTTCCCCCCCGGCTTTACATTTGCTCCTGTAGTTCTTCAAAATATAATAAAATACTGGTCGATTAACATATTGGGAAGTGAAAGATGAATAGATGCTTACAATTGTGTTAAAATATAACATCGACTGGCAGCTGGGAGCATACCTGACCAAACTTTGGTCTTTTATAGAGTATTAGACGAGGAAGAATGGAAGTGACTCCTGGGAGAATTCATCCCTGAATCTTCAGCTGTTCTGTGGGACCCAGCAGAATCCCAGATTCGAAATACAGAGGGGTGCAGGATTCACCCACCAGCCTCTGCCACGTTGGGAACACTCACAGTCCGCTGCTTCTGGAAGAACTCCAAGTGCCTTGAAAGGTAAGAAAAAAATACATAAAACAAACCCCAAAACCAAAATGAGGGGCTGGGTTGGTGATTAAAAAAGCCGTTTATAGAGGTCTGGGCAACCCAGGAATTAAAATCTGGTACTGCAGGTTAGTTGATAAGGTTGGGGAAGCAAGGGGTGTGCTGCAGGATGAGAGAAGGGCTCAGGGCCCAGCTGCCAGGGCAGGCACTTTGAGCAGCAACTTTTCCTCCTGCCCTGCTTCTCCCTGTCTCTCCTTTGACACTTTCTGACAGAGCGACCAGAGCAGCAGACCCTGTGGGGTTATTGAGCTGCTGTGCTGGGGACTGGGCTGAAGCAAAAAAAAGGCTGTGTTCTTAGGACTGATCTGATGTGATCTCAGTGAAATGGCAAGGAGGGGTATCTAGGCAGGGTGTTATTTTCAGTGCTGTGCCTGAGCAGAGCGAGGAAGTTATGTGTTAACACAGGTTAGGTAGCACGTCTGACCTTCATTGTTCCCAGTGGAAACAGTGACAGTCTATTAGTCCTCCACAAGGGATATCACTGTCTCACAGCAGCTCTGAAAATCCCCCAGGACACTCCTGGAACAACAATAATTCAGCAAGAATTCACACAACGTTAGAGCTCTGTGAAATGTTTGCAGCAAATCTTGCCTGGATGGAGAGGGGGATGTGGGAGGAAGGGGGAGAGGGAGCGGTTTGAACTCTGAGTTTGAGAGGAGACATTAACCTTTCAGGCAAGTCAGACCAGGTGGGAGTTTTGCAACAGGAAAATCTTGCTAATTCTCTTGAAATGAAATAGCCAAATAGATAAAAGTAGGTCGAAATTAGTTTTTTAGCTTAATCATACTTCTGAAGTAGAATATCAACCTCTAAATCTGAATTTTAAAGAGAAAGACAAAGAATTTAAACTAGGAAATTCATAGGGGCTAAAAGCCAAGGAAACCAATTTTCAGCTGAACTCTTATGAAATGGAGTGACAGAGTTTTAGTACAGCTCACAGAAAGTAGTGGTTGGATCAAAGTACAATTGCCTTTCATACAAAAATAATGCTATACATAGGTAAGTAAATCTGTAGATTTTGTCACACTGAGCAGCTGCTAAAATCTTTTCATGTACTTTTAGAATAAAAAGGTAGGAGTAAAGAAACTCTTAGAAATTTCTTAGACCTGGTCTTCTCATCTCCAGTTACACCCTCCTTCCCAAGACATCATGTCTTTCAAATTTTCATGTGCCCCTTGGCCTTTACCACTCTTGTGTGATGGTCCTGAAACGTAGCACAACCTGTCAGGGCTCCCAAAGGGAGGAGTGAGGCCTGTGCATAGACATCCTCATCCAGGTGCCCTCGGAGGACTCCGAAATTCAGTAAAGATACCACATGGGCAATGGTCAGGGGTAAGCTCCACTTGCTGGCTGGGAGATCTTTTGATTTGAAGTCGTATCTCAAGGAGTTACTCGATGTCACTAGGGCCCCTGGATGGCTTAATCCAGGCTTGATCGAAAGGATTAATAAGTGAATTCTTGACTGAGCCCGCATGTGAAGTCTGTATTGGAGAAAGGCTTATTCTTTGGCCCAGCTCCAAGAGAAACTAATCATCATGAACTTCATGCAGATTTACGATTATTCTTTCTATGGAAAGGGTTAGGCCAGCACTCTCTGGCAGTAATGAAAAGCCTGCAGAAAAGGAGAAAGCCAAACACACACAGAGCAAACGTTGTATATAGGTTTGTTTCCTTGAAATCCTTCCCTTGGATTTTCTCCATTTGCACAGAAATCTGATGGAGGAATGCTATCATGTATTAAACCAGATAGAATCGTTATGCTCATCTCGGCTCCAGGAGACAGAAATATCATATGGTCTTATTTTTTCGAGGGAGATGGTATCTCGAAATAAAGTGATAAGAAAGAAAGTTACCGTGATAGTATGAAATATGTCCACTGGCTGCCTTCAGCACAGTAATCTTTTATGTTCAAACTATTACTCAAAGTACGGATTACTGAAATGCTGTTCTTCTGCAACGCTCTCTTGGGTGATCTATGGAAGCCTGTAGAAGTCAGTGAAAAGAATTCTATCATTTCTGATTGTTCCTTAAAAAAATATGGTGATAAAATAATATATCTATTATATTTCAGTACACATATACACATGTATTGGAAATGCAGTACAATCGTAGGGGTTTTAAAAGGTGCTGCTCAATAATCTCATTTCTAATAAAATTTTAGAATATGCAGAAAAACTGCAACCAACCTACTCCAGGATTTGGGGCTTTCTTTTTGTTTTATTCTTTTTTTTTTTTTTTTTACAGCAGTCTTGTAATCTATTTCCAATGCTGCATTTGCAGATATGCATGGATTT
Organism: Scolopax mira; assembly: GCA_004320125.1. Lineage (NCBI taxonomy): Eukaryota > Metazoa > Chordata > Aves > Charadriiformes > Scolopacidae > Scolopax > Scolopax mira. The sequence continues at coordinate 273,014 of BJBW01002577.1, forward strand.
GTTAAGTTATCTCCTAATCACAGGATTTTGTTAAACAAGGCTGTGAAACAGTCATTAAAATGAAAACCAAAGCTCTATCCCAGAGTTTTCCCTTGGTCTTGAGATAGCTTTCTGATTTTTCTTTCTAATGCTAATTTTTTCCCCATTAAAACATGATTTTCCTGCCTCTTACACAAAACAGGCGTAATGGGCAGGGACAAGAGATAATGCAGGGGCTGTAGAATTCTTTCATTTTCTAAAGCAACAGACCAGTGGTCTGTAAGATCCAGTATCTATCCCAAAAGAAGATTAAAATCCCTTGGCCAGCAACAATTCCTCTGTGACCCTGGCACGTGATTCGTGTACTTCTAGAACCATGGGGACCCTTAATCCTTGTGACTTAAGCTAAATAGTCTAACTACAGATGTTACTGCTTTGGAGACACTGCATTAGTTGGATCTCATTAACGTGGGACATGGTTTGTGAGCTCCATGATGTGTGGTGTGTGAGTGGGGACACTGGGACAGGAGGGGGTGTCTCCCACTGGTGGGGCTGTGTAAAGGCTGAGCTCACTGAATTTCACAGAATCACCTAGGTTGGAAGGGATCTTTTAAGATCATCCAGTCCAACTCCCCTGCTGAAGCAGGATTGCCCAGAGCTAGAGCATGTTACTCAGGACGGCATCCAGGCAGGTCTGCAAAATCTCCAGAGAAGGGGACACCTCCCTGGGCAGCCTCTTCCAGGGCTCTGGCACCCTCACTGGGAAGAAGTTTAAGCTCCTTTTGTGCACGTGCAGTGAGGGTGAACTTAGATCTCCTTCACTCCAGAGAGTTAAGAAACTGCATGCTTCCAGCCTGGCCTTGCCTTAGAGGCAAAACGGGGTGTGTGGTTAAAGCACAGCAACTGCTAATTTTATATTGCTGAGGGTACTCCAGCTTCCTGGAGGCAGTTCAAGCTGGTTTGACCATTCTGAGGGCACCAGGCAGCCCTTTTCTCCTGAAAAAGCTCTTGCCCCGGCATTGATGTCTGACACAGAGTTGTGTGCAATCCAGAATATCTGCAAGACTGTTGAATAATAACTGGTGGAGGGGAAGGTGCTAAGTGATTGGCAGTGGAGGAAGGTGGGCGCTTCTCAAGAGCCTCAGGACTCTCACCCTGATTTTCAATGAGATGCTTTGGTGATGCATCTGGTAGGAACAAACTCCTTTTGCTGCTTGGGTCCCCTCACCTAAGCAATTACACCTCTGCTGACATCTGTGGCAGGTCTTCAGGTCTTGGCTATGTTTGGTTGAAAGGGCAAATGGCAATTTAACCCCTGTTCCTCTGTCACAGGCAACAAATACTTCATGGTAGTCTGGGTGAAAGACAAATTTGATGAATTATAATAGCAGATACCACAGATAATACCCACATGAGTATATGTGTTCCAAGATACCTGTTTTTACCATGTTGTAGTGGTATTTATGGATTTTGTATGCTCAGAACCTCTGTTACCACCGTGACAATGGAAACAGAAACAGCCACTGTCCATCAAACTGATGAGTCATTTCCGCCTGTACTTGGGATAGGTGTTTATCTGACAGTTTGTCATGGAAAATGAAGCAAGGTGGTGTTCCTGGTGTTGAGAGGAAGGAGAGAGCCCTATTTATTCTGTCACCTTCTGTAACCTTTTTGGTCAACATGGATCACTTGCATTTCTTAAGACGCTGTGATAATACATTCCTGTTCACCTTTCTCAAAAAGATTTCTTCCTTGTCTCAGTGAAGCAACAGGTAATGATATGGTCACACTTATTAGATTTGTCTTCAAATGTTTGCATTCTGCTGTTAACATATCATATAGTATCTTCCCCCTTGAAAACAAGCAAAACACCAAAGAATAGCACCACCCATGCTTTAATATCACAGGAGTCTCGAGGAGGAAACCTCAGTAATAATGTTTCCTTTCTTGGATGAATACATGTAACTATGTGATTAGCCTGGTAAACTATAGGAGGCACAAGAACTCAAACCTAGTGGTGTGAACCTCCCTCCTAAATGTCCTCCTGAGTGCAGGCTGGAGCTGAGGTGGAAGAAGAGTTACTTAATGTGCAAGGAGTCAGTAGGATTGTCCCGGGAACTGGCTTGTTCTTTGTGATGTTCACTGTAGCGCTTGCTGAAATACAAATCAGTGGGAAAAGGGTGTTGACTCCTTTCCTTCTGAAGTAGAGCTTGAGAGGGTCTTCTAATAAACTGACTATTCTGCTAAAAAACACTTCCCATGGAAGCATAATGCAGCCAAAGTTGAGAGGGCTAAAGATCAACGTGATCATAAATGATAGCAATATAGCAGTCTAGAAATAAGTTCTAAGGTTCTCCAAAGTTTGAATGGGGATAAGCAGCCTGTTAGGTAATTTTCCATTCTTGCCTTTTTTTGGGCCAATTTGCCCTGTCCTTATATGCTGCATTTTGGCTAGTTTCCCGAAGAGCCTGATAGAAACTCAGTATGTACTGAAGCTCTGCAAACCAGATGAGTGTATAACAATGACTTTCTAGTTTCCATTGCATCTAGCTCTGCCTTCCTGTGGTACCAGCAGGATTATATAGGTACCCAGTATGTCACCCCAACCCCGGTGCACTGACATTCTGTTGTCCTGTGGCTGTATCAGGAGTTGAGGGATGAAGCTACACCATCTCTTTTGGTCTGCAAGCATGTATTTCCAATGAGCAGTATCCCCCACAGGGTAATAAACTCTTTAATAACAGTAATGTAGCAACCACAATAATGAAAAAAGTGATTACATTCTACATAAAAATATAAAAGCTCATTTGATCCTAAGATCCCTGGTGGCACATTACCTGGACTTTTATTTAAAATATAACATCTTACTTACATCTTATTCAGGTCCTTTGTTAATACTAATATAAAATACCAGTAAAATTGTCATTGGAGGAATTTAATAAGGAGTGGGTATGGCTCAGTGATGCATGCTGCTAATTCTGAGTCCTTCCATGAGCCTAATCTAGAAAAGCAGAAGATGGTCTGATTGAATGTTTCATTATTTTACCCCACCTTGCATATGCAAATGGAGTGAAGGCAGATAAGAAGATCCCCTTTTTAAAAATGGGGCTCTTCGCTCTCCTGAAATGGTAATGCCTCTATGAGAACATAAGTTTCATGAAATGTGAGTCCCTTCTTGTTGTTCTTTTACTTGCTCTTCATTCGTGATGGTTTCTCTGCAAATCCGGACTAACTCCAGGGATCTAGGATGACACCAGGGGATTTTCTTCCGAATGTATGTCACCAGATCTGAGAGCTGACACGAGCCAAACCCTACCTTGCTCCATTTCTATTATATCTAATACTGAGAGGAAAGCAACCCTGCTAAATACTGCGTGCCTCCCAGGATAGATAGGATAGAGGTTACTGAGCCTGTGGGCAGACTTCAAAAGAATCTGAATTCCAGCGGCAATTTTTTGCACTGTCCCTTCTTGTAATCTGTACAGTTGAGCAGAAATATATTCCGACTTTTTCCATTTCCTCCTTTTTCTGTCAGTACCACATTATTTCCTACAGAAGTCTCTAGCCTCTCCATCATGTCACTGAGGAATTAATCCCTTGTGCTGTAAGTAAGAACATATGGCGAGCCATTAGTCATCAGCCAATGCAATGGACACAGTTTTGTTCTAGAAAGTGTGCCGGCTGAGAGGGAGAATGGAAGGATGGGGTTTATAATAGGAATTATGTTCTCAAATCAGAGACAGATCTGAAGATTTAGAAAGTGCGTTAGCGAGTGAAGTCCATTAGCAAATCCCCCCATGAGGTTTAGCAAGGGCGTTGTGGTGAACTTTGAGGTTGTGATGTAAAATAAGCTTCTATCTCCCTTTGTACGGAAGCTTCCTGTGTTCTCAGAGGCTGGGGATCTACCTTTATTTCTAAGTGTGCAAATTGCTTTCTATCAAATGAAAGCAAACTCATTTAGGTAAAGAAACGCATTACTTCTCATTTTTCAAGTAGATTAAGGTATTGATAGTCATCCCAGGAGCTCCCTTAAAAAATTGTGTGACCATTTAATGTCCTTTCTACCTCCCCCTTGCACGACACAGTCCCTCCAGCAGCTGGAACACACAGAATCTGTCATGTATGTTGAAACCCTCCCTAACCTTGTTCTTACTCCCATTCTTTGATCATATCCATTTCTTGTCTAACGAGATGTGTATGGTCAATCCCAGCTGTCGGGCAAGGCTTGCCTCTTGGCTTTATAGGCATATAACTGTGTAATGCAACAGGACTGGTGTTTCTAGGTGTTCGTGCAAGATAAATACATAATGGTAATCAAGACCATAGACTGCCCTAAATGAATGTGATAAAAGATGATGTCTTTTCAAAACAGTATCTACCGAAGATCCTTTTACCTGAACAGCAGGGAAAAGTCCCTACAAAGAGAGAAGGCACATCGCATATCTTTCTTGTGTTCTCTTCTGTGGAGCTGACTACAATATCAACCAAGATTTTAAAACACCTTTGTTTTTGAAGTGATGAGCCTCTTAGAAATAATATTGCATGGATAGCCCTAGTGAATAGGAATCGAAGGAGACACATGCTACCATGCTTGTTCTCGTACTAGTCATTCACTGGAAATGCTCACAAAAGGAATAAGAAGTACATTTGCCTTGTTAATACAATTTGTATTACATATTCATAAAGCATTTTATAAAGCTCCCAAGGAAAAATTCAATTGTACTGAAAGCACATAATGGTAGAGCGGCCATACAGAAAACAGGCAGCATGTTACAGAATTAACTGCACAATGAATGAAATGCTATGTCTATAATAAACCCATTCAGATATAAATTATGGGAGAGTAGATGAAATGTTTGTTAAGCAATAAAGCTTGCAACCGTACATGTGAAATTGAATGGGATTTATCATAAAATATTGTGGAGGATACAGGCTGAATATGTGTTACAAATTGACTGAATTAAAAATAATCCAAGGAAAGCAAGCTTTTGGGAGACTGAAAATTTTAGGAAATGAGTTCATAAGCTGTTTAGCTCTGACCCAAAGTCCCCTGATGCCAAGAAAAAGAGACAAGAAAATAAGAACAGAATAATTTCTTAGAGGACCGCAGTTATGTTGTCTTAATTTTAACCTCCTAAATTTTGTCAAATAATCAGACTCCCTGTTGAACAAACAGCATCTCAGTGGAGTGGAGGGTAGAGAATTTGGCCCGGCAGTGTTTGGTTAGTATGATTTACAATGGAAGATTTTTTTTTCTTTTCCCTGAACTATTTATCTGACTAAGGCTGTTGTACTGAGGGCAGGATAGATGATATTTTGGTTGGACCTTAAAGAGATATGTGGTATGTTTTCCCAAAAGACCTTACCAGATATCTCAATACAAACAACAGAGTTGCTAAAGAACACGATCTGTGGGATCCCATATGAAGCTTGACAGAAGCCCACTTCTCAAAGTTACACAGCCTATGCTTTTGCCTTGTTATTTCCAAAAATTGAAGATATTTACAGCTATTACAACATGATCGAAATATTGGACAATCAACAAAAACATACTAAGCCCTTAGAATTAGACTTAAAATTCAAATAGATGTTTATGGGATAGGGAGATAAAAGGTGGGCAAGCTAATTTCCAACCACAAAGAACATTTACAGCTATGGAAACATAGGATAACCTAAGAAAAAGAGAGAAATCAGAGCTGTAGAATCTGTGCCTGAGAGGGTTAAAAGCACTGTCCCTTTTCTTAAAAGTCACCCCTAGGTGCTTTTTAGGGCATCTCTCTCCTTTTCAAGCAGTGAAAAATGACCCTTTCTCAAAGTAGTTAAATGTATACAAAGAAGTTTGGAAGCCAGAATGCAAAGTGGTGTTTCTGTAAGGCCTTTAAGATGGTGGTTGTGATTTACAGATGGAGGATCCTGCATGTAGGCTGAAGATGAGCATAGCCAAGCGCCACAGATGTGGTTGGTGTGGTCTTTAGGTGCCTGCTGGCCCTAGGGTCCCTATTCTTCTGGGTGTGTTCCACTGGGGTGACATTCTGATAAGGTTTGTCAGACCAAAGGAGTCAATACATAACTTCCCCCTGATTCACACACCTGACTAACCAGTAGATTTCCTTTAATCTTTTTGACCATGCAGCGTAATAGAATCCTTTTTGCTTTGCCTCTGCTGCTTGCTGTTTAATAAATAAAGGGATTCCCCTCCTCAGAGCCCCATGTAAAAAGCACTTTGAGTTGTTATCCAGCAGCGTTTTAATTTCAAGAGGTAATGCTGAGCCATTTCTGTGGAATGGGAGCTGCTGGACCATTATTGCAGAGCTAAATATAAATACATGAGGAGAAATTAACTCAAGTGGACTCCATTTTGCTTCCCTGCTGAATGGATGTCGTTTTCAGTGTATAAGAAATTCTGTGGATTTTTTTTGTTCCCTTTATTTCACTGGAAAAAACCACACTGAGTTGCATGGCATTGGCATCCCGCGGCGTATCAAGAGGGCTGGTAATCGTACCCTCTTAAGAAACGTGGCATGTGCCCAGCACTTTTGGATTGTATTGAATTCGTAGGAAGAGGGGCAGTGAAAACCCTCTTTTCTAGGGAGGAAGAAAATCCTGTTAACTTGTCAGCATGCATCTGAAAGGCCAAGGGTTCAAAGCTGCTCCTCAGTGTTGGTTGACATTCCCCCTTAGTGCCTTTGGAAGTATCAAGTTTGCCAGTTATTGACTGGGTTGCTGAGTTATCTGTTGTATAAGCACAATTTCCATAAAGGACATAAGGCCAGGGACATGTTCACCACGTGTTTTAAGACATGGCTGATTTGATTTTCTCATTTCTTTTTGTTTTTTTCTCTAAACATATTTCTCACAAATAGTAAATTGTAGCAATATTATTGATTGTGTTCTGCTCATGGAGCAATAGCATCTATTTGGCTTTTTTTTTTTTTTTTTCCTTAATGATTTGCTCTAGGAAAGAACTAGAGGAGGTGAAATACCTTTGTCCCTGTTAGCAGCTTAACATTGAACATGAAATCTTTCTCTGCACTTCAGTAAGAGATTCAGGACTTCACATCTAGACTTTAATATGGAAACATCATGTTTTTCTTCGCTTAACAACTGAATTCCCACTCGATTTGAATAAATCAGGGGGAGAATTCTCTAGGAGCACAAGAATTGTAAAGTCAGTTGAGGGGAAAAACATGCCATGTATAATCTGCCCTGGGCAAAGAAAATGCATCAGGTTTTGAAATGCTGAATGCAGGCAATTCAGCAGAAAGGGAATTGTGGACAGAAACACGGCATTCAGCTGGTAGAACAACAGCGAGGATGTCTCTGTCAACTCTCTTTGTACTGTTTACTTTATGTTATTGCAAGTGAAGAAGTAATATCACTCAATGTGGCAAATTTCATTCTTAGATGCATGCGCATAATTAGCAGTGACCTTTTATATCTGAGAGAGAATTGGTTTTGATGAGAGTTCTGCCTCCTGTTCTTAGGGCAGGGTCTTGCCCAATTTGTTTTACATGCTCAACAGTCATTATTTGCATGAACCAATCATGGAGATTGGCTATTATTGATAGATCTTTCAGGAAATATGTCAAAGCTAAGTAAAAGTAAATGAAACATGAAAATATTGTGAACGTGGTTTTTTCCTGTTCAGATACATGTTTCAGTAGCTCTTGCTAAAGCGGCAAAATCCAGCCAGGAGGATGCAATTGATAGGAAAGGATTATTAAGAAAGCAGTTCAACAAACACGTTCTACACAGGGGAGTTTTACTCAAGATAAACTAATCTGGAAAAATCGAAATCATCCACTGACAAATATTTGTCTCTTGCAAGACCAAACCTTCCTCTAAGATTCATCAAGATATTGCAGTAAAGTTTTGCCATTCTGAAACAGATCTCACCCTGAGGAACTGCCAGGTTTTCTGACACACGGTAACAGGAGGTCAAAGGACTCTTATGACACACATTTAATGCCCATTTAGCAGGTGGGAGAAACAAGGAGTGCTCAAACTCATGTGTCCAGTAATTTTAGGTGTCATGATTAAACAGAGTTTCCTGCATCTCTGGAAGGATCTCTGTTGGGCACAGGAGGAGCTCTTAGCTTTCTGACTCAGATGGAAGAGCTCTTTGTGTTCTTCCTAAATGAAGGTCCAGATCATGGTCTGGATGGCTGACAGTAATGTGGTTTGTGCCAGAATCTCCCCCTGGCTTTATGAAAAGCAGTAGGTGCTCTGCGCCTACATGTCTCTACTTGTTTATGAAAAAAAAATTGGCTCCCCAAATTAGCAAATGCTTTTCAAGAATTTTGTCCAAACAGTTTGCTGCAGTGAGTCAGTAGCAGAGGTATGAATTGAGCCCAGGGCTCCTCACTCCTGGCCCCATGTACTAACCACCAAGACCATTTACTTTTCTAGCCAGGGCCAGAGCGAAGATGTGAAAATACCACAGGCAAAATTTGTTGGAGGTTTTTTTTTCTTTTTTTTTCAAATTTTCCATTCAGTTTTGCAGACTCAGGAAGTTTGGTTAGCTCTCCATGTTCAGCAAGAGGATAATATTGGCTTTGCCATGGACTTTTTCGCTTCTAGGTGTATGAAAGATGAGTCTTTCCTCTTGCTTTCCCCAATGACCTCAGTTTGAAGGTGAGCAGAGATGTGTTTTGAGTTATTTTTCCTTTGGAGAAGTGGGTACAGAAGGAGGAGTGAGCAAGGAGGACTCGGTACTGACCTCAACCTCTCCTTGGCAATGAGACCAAAGAGGATGGGGAGCACATGGTTGACAGTCCTGGTCTGGGCCGTTGATTCCCTCCTCTGGTGATCCAGCCAGGGGATCAACAGGCCAGTTGTGCCCAGCCATTAGGGAAAGGCATGTCTGTAATTAATGGCAAAGGGCCTGATACAATAAAAGGCATGTCTGCCTTCTGCATTGCAAAGGCCACATAGGGATGCGAAAGACGCCAAAGAAAATCAATGTTAAGCAGCTTGTATGGATTTGTGCAGACCTATACAGTGCCAAAGTCCAGACATATTTCTCATTGAGCTGAGTCCTCATATGTTTTATTTATAATTTAATGCTAAAATTTATGAAGGAAATGCATGGCAGAGGGAGAACCCATAACCTTGTCATTTCTTTTCTTAAAGCAGCAGCTACTAGATCTAGGAAAGAATTATGTCCTTTTCCTTCTCTCTGACTCCCCAGCATAAAATGTAACGTGATAGAATTTTTTTTTCCCTCTGAGTTTGTTTTCACTGAACCGGCTGTACCGCTGGGTTGCCAGTTGCGAATCATGCAACAAGTTTTTATCAAAATCGCTAACTGCCAATCACGTGCTCTAAACTAAATCACCTCAGATGTTATTCATCAAGCATGCCATGTTACATTATAGACTTTCATAACTCAGACACTTAAGGTATGAAAGAAATTAATTGCCTGTATTATTTTCCATAAAAACAAATAAACAGCGCTGGGTGCCTTTTTAAAGTCAATTGGAGGATTGATTTTAAATCAAATTGTATTTCACAATAGTTCAAGCACTCGACACTAGTAGCTGTAATCTTGGGACTTTAAATATGGATACTGTAATTTCAGAATGTCACGTGCTTTAAACATTCGTATTGAAATTTAAACCACTGTCGTAAGAAAACAAAAAGAGTACACATAAAAATGTATTAAACATGACAGGAACATTAACAGCCCTGTTCAGAGGGAGGAAGGATTTTAACAGAATATGGTATTTACTGGCCTCTTTTGTGTTCTTCCTCCGTGGTGTCAGAATTGCATTTTCCCTGAAACTGTGGATCAGGCCTTTCCCCTTCTGACATCAGCCACAGATGTATTATGAAGCTCAGATGAGACAAGAAGGTGCAGAATTTCTGCCGGTGTGCATTCAACCAGATCAGCACCGCAGAGCTGGCAGGGCTTAATTGAATTGTGCTGGAGACCTGATAAAGAAGAGGCTGCCAGGGAAAGAACACAGGTCCCCGCAATGGAGAAGACCTATTGACAGGAGAACCTCAAAATTTTTTGTTCCATTAAGTTGCCAAGAACAGGTAGGAGTCCAAAACTCACACAAGACTCCCGGGTAGGGATCCAAAAGTTGCATATATTTTCGTGTTCATTTGAATTACCCAAATGGCCTGTTTCAGCAGAATCTGAGATGGGAGTCTCAGGGAAACGGCGGTCACATGAGATGTCTAGTTAAATTTAGTTAAACAGTTAAATATTACCACTTTTATAAGCAAAAGAAAAGAAACTCCACTTAATCCAAAACATCTCACATTTTCTTTAACGAAAACATTTGTTTTCTCTTTCATTCCCCTCCTCTCCGCCCCCCCTGCCCTTTTTGGTGCCATAAATATGTCAGTTGTTTAAAAGATGTGACTGCCCTTATAAATGTATGGAAGATAAGCTAGGTTGTAAAGGACTCAGGTTCATGAACTGTGTTTATACAGTCTATTGTTTAGTACTCATGAATAATTGATTCTTGTCCTTCCTGCACAAATATTCAATCAGATACCATTCAAATTGATAGCAGGTGCTTGATCTAGGAAAAAATGGCAAGTTTCTTTGACTGGAGATGTGATTGTAATATAACCCAGCTTCAGCCATGGAGCACAGAAGAGCACCATGGAACCTGTTGAGAGAGAGAAAGTTCCTAATTAAAACAGCACACTGTGTAATTGTCTGGTATGTTTTGGGTAATCAACCATCCCAAAGCACATTTGTTGCATTTTATTTTTATGTGTGTATGTGTGAAATGGAGAATGGATCATAATTTTTTAAACTTGCTTGTTCTCATGAGGTGTGAGATTATGCAGAGAGAAGAATATAGTTCTGTGTAGTCTGTAATTCTGTAGGATTCTTACATTCCCAATATTAAAAAACTGCCTATGATTTCCCCAGACCATGTGATGACCAGGAGACATAGAATAATTGCATTATGTGATATATTATTTAAGATCCAGTAAGAAGGTGCCTGTTCCTTAAAGCACAGATTCTTTTCAGATGAGTTACAACTTTCCACTACTGGAAGCTTTCTGTAAGTCACTTTATGTATTGAAGGAAAACAAAATGTGCACAGAAAGAGCAGGGAGCAGGACCTGCTAGTCTATCCTTGAACCTTGGAGCAGTGCTCAATTCTTGCTCAGGGAGGTTTGTTGACGTGAGCAAAGTTATGCCTGATATGGAAAGAGTAGCTGGAGACTGCATATAGATATATAACTGCAATTTTGCTCCCGGGCACATGAAAATAACTCTGAGGAGTCAGAGGTCCAATATGTTCCACCTGAAGCGAATACAACTTTCGTCATTGAATTAACCAAGACAAAAATCAGTTCTTAGTTGGTATTAGGAAACACGGACTATTTTCCGTGTGTAATTAACTGATATTAATAGTACTCTTTGGAAGAGCTCTTGAGAAAATATGCCTTTTTTTTTTTTCCAATGTCATTGTCATGCCAAAAATGTTCCTGTGCGAGGTTTCAGCCTTCTGAAGGGTGTGGAAGAGCAGGGAATTAGTGCATCAATGCTCGTGTGTTTTGCACCAAGGACCCAGAGCACTGGGCTGTGAAGAGGCAAAGTGCTTCTCTTCATTGTCGTTGCTACCCTAGTGTATGGCTTTCTTCCCTGCCTTTTGTGAGGGTATTTTTAGAGTCACTGGTTTTACTTCATTGTGCCTCTTCCTCAACTCCCTTCCACCCCTTGAATTTAATGATTAAAGATAGAAAATTGGAAACTCTGAAAATTAGTTTGTTCTAGTTACCAGTGAAGACAGTTTTCCGTATTTCTTTATTTACAGCACTTTATATTTTCATCCTCTTTCCTATCAAAATGGCTCTATAGGTGTAGAAAAGAGGTTCTGTTGTGTAGCATTCATGTGCATTCAGTCTTTGATCATACATATTTGACTAGCAACCTGGAAATACAGTTGTTTATGGGTGGGATATGTTCAGACCACAATCATTACATCGATGAACGGTCGGTCACATGAAGGTAAGAGGTTTTTTTATAGTCCTGTTGGATTTATAGATTTGAACTAGGCAGCTAGTAGTTCTCCCATGTGCTTCAGATCACTATCTCTCATGTATTTCCAAAACATTAATTCAGCCATTGAGTGTTTAGTCTCGTTGTTTATCTGTACCTTAATTATGGCTGGCAATTTTTGAGTGCTATGAAGTAGTCTCCCCAACTCAGTCAAACAGTTGGATCTATCTCACATCCCTCTGCCCCCTTGATCCAGACATGAGCATTCCAGAAAGTTTCCAGCTTTCCACTTGAAGCAGGGTGAGGGGGTGAGGTATGGCATCTGCCATCCTGGCTGCCAAAACCAAGGTGCATTTAGGAGAGCTTTGCTCTTCTCGATTGAGATGCCCTTTTTTGGATTGGTTATTTGGGTAAAGTTTCTGCTCCGGAGTGACATAAAATGTAAAAGTTCTCTTTTCTTTTTTGAATACTAAGCAACTGTCTGTTTCTGAAGGTTCAAACAAATGCTTTAGTTACAGTCTGTCTGCTCAGCACTCTGATGCACAAAACCTGGTATTTTTAGGGAGCGCAGACCCTGAAGCCAGTAGCACACTAAAATGCTCAATCTGCCATAAATATTACCCTTCCCCTGACCTTCCTTCATTTTCCATGCTGGATTCCACTTCTGAATCTATTCATTTTGAATAGGCAGCAAAATCCTTCCCTGGAATAGGCAACACAGATACACCTTGCCAGCTGTAGCAGTTCGTAATGTATATATTATTGAAATACTGGCAGTGGTCTCTGAAACCACAAACAGAATTAGTTGTACCCAGAGAAACATACTTTCTTTCAGTGGCTTGAGTAGCCAACAATTACTAAAAATATCCTCCTCCTTTCTATAATTTCAGAAGATAACATAGTATTTAGTGCACAAGTGACATAACACATGAATCAGCTCTTCATAAAGACTTCTTTTTCCCATGGCATGTTAAAAATATTCAGATGGGGCAGCACACAAAGGCAGCAATTTCTTTCTGTTCTTTATTAAGAGCATTTGATGCTTGCTAAAGGTTTCAAGTTGCCTGCCTTCCACTATTAAAGTTTCTCTCCAGCAAACCCGAAACACATCCGGCAACCACTTTACTCGCCTGCAGAACCTTAAGCACAGGAGTAACTGTGGTGGTGCTCCTCACCCACTGCTGGAAACATGGAGGGGAGGTGGTGGCCAGGCTGGGACCGGATGGTTGGACTCGATGGTCTTAAAGGTCCCTTCCAACCTAGACAATTCCACAAGTCTAGATCCCTGACGCTGGCTCTCAGCACTCTATCCTGTTCCTTGGGCCACTGGGAAGGAGAGCTGTGTTGACTGAGGTGTGTCCTTAATGTCCTTACCGTGGTGGCCCTGGGGGACTGCCATTTGGGTGACACCGTGGGAGGAGTGCAGAGAAGGGTAATTCCCTCGCAACGCAAAAAATGGCATTTGCATTGTTTTTTCTCCCAGTCTCTGCATTCTGGAGTGGTGCAGGGCTTCTAAATTCTTGCCTGAATGAGTGTGCTGAAAGCTTCAAGGAGTCTGAAAAGTTGTCAAACATCCCAGTTTTTGAGTGTTCATATTTGTAAGTGATATGTATTTGCAGTAATCAACTGCAATGTGAATGATAACACTCTGCACAGGAGCAGCCAGGTTGGTGGAAGAGAATTGTTGGGTAGAAGGAAGTGTCTTAGATCACTGCAGTAATGAGTGTAAACCCAGAAGTTCTGGACAACTAGTCTGTGCTGGTATTCCTTGGCTTGGAATTCTTCATGGTTTTGTGCTAATAAGCCAGGATTTGGTGGAATCTTCCTTGGTGAGATACAACTTTATAGCAAACCCAATATAATAACCAGCAGCTGCTGGAAGGAGTGACTCTGCTTCTCCATCCCTTGGTTTCCCTGACCTCTCCTATCCTTTGAAACTGCACACTCTGACTCTGTATAAAACTTTTTTTTCTCCTCCCATACTTAATTTTCTGATAATTTAACTCCCTGAATTTGCTCCTCTTTTACTGGAGGTTCACAGCAAGGCAGCAAATGTGTATATGGCTGAGTATGTGGGCACTGCCTTACCTATAATGGGAAGTTTCACCTATATTTTTGCTTGGGGTTGGAAGTCAGGCAGTATATTCAAATTTAATTTTTCAGAATGTCCAACTATTTAGTTGATAAGAAAATCGTAAAAGAATAAGATTGAAGCAATTTATTCTCAGCAAATCCATCTGACTTCTTTCTCTGAAAGACTAACTAGCCTGGGGAAAGGGGGAAGATGTTGCTGAGGTATCCTGATTTCAGCTTTGGTTTTTGTTTCACATAATGTCCTTGTGAAAAATTAGGGGGGAAAAAAAATCCAGTAGAGTGCACGGCTGAAGAACTGCATTGGGCACCACATTTTACATTTCAGGAAGGCGTATTAAATTGAGTGGACTGTGACAGGAAAATCTGAGATTTATAGAACATGACCTATGAAGAAAAGTTGTGGGAACTGATAAACCTACAGAGAAATCATCGTGATAGTCTTTCCAATATGAGAAAGTTACGCAAAGGCTGGTGCTTATTGTTCTCTCCCCACTTGAGGGAATTCAAAAGAAACCAATTTAATTTTCAGCCAAGATGCATTAGGATGACTGGGAGGAAAACTTTCTAACCACAGGGGGAATTGAGTAATGATGCAGACTTCATCAGAGGGTTTCCAGAGCAGGGTAGACAGATGTTAGGGGGGTCTGGCACTACTAACGATTCAAAGGCTGGGGAGGTCCTATCTGGGCCTGTGTTATTACCTGTGAAGAGCGGCTCGAGAGGAGAAGAGTCAAAGCTACTGCCAAGAGACTCTGAATGGACAGTGGGTTTATCAGATGGTGATAAATAGAGATGAGGGATGGTAGTTCTTTCTAAAAAAATAAAGTTCCTCCATCGTGAATTGATGGTGATACATACATTGAAATGTATATCTAGGAGAACACAGTGTAAAATGTTATAAAGACATAGCATGCTAGTGATAGTCTACCACGGACTCTATTTATATATTGTGATAATAACCCTAACTTCTTACTTTAAATGTCAGTTACACTGTGATCTAATAAAAGATTAGGGTTTTTTAAAGTAACTTTTACTAGACTCACATACAGTTTTAGTTCACATACAAATTTTTGTAGGCCTCCTGAGAACATATAATAATAGGACAGGAGAGAATGATGCAGGATTCATTTTAATTTGCTTGTCTTGGAATGCCCTTTGCTGTTTATATTACAAATTTCAATATACATCTCAGAGGATCAGAGCGAGTATAAATATCTATACCAATTTAAAAATGTACCATTTTTAGAACCTGTCATATATTTTCTGGTAAGGCATGCTATTCATCATCTTCTGAGGACCATTTTTCTTAGAAATATGTAAAAATATATATACAGCTAATGTACAGGATCCCAAAAGCTGTAGTTGGGAACATAAATTAAGCCCAAAATGCCCAATTTTCAATGTACCTTGCCTTTCTGCAGCACTTGGCTGCCTGGATCTCTGAGCGCTTTCAGATTTGAATGAGGTGAGTTTCTCAGAGTTCCAAAGAAGATGATAGTTATTATTGGGTTTGTGCCTATTATTTCATAACATCCTCCTCTAGAGAAAATGCTGGTATTAAGATTATTACCCGTTTTGCTTCTGAAGCCCAGTCTGAAAATCTGGATATGTGTCTAAGGCTACTTAAATGTTTATTTTCTTTCTTCCCTCTCCTCCTTACCTTCTGTCACTTTTCATACAGATAAGGAGAAATACAAAAGCAGCAGTGGCTGGTCTCTAAGCTGGGTTTTCAATGAAAGCCAATGAGAATTAATTAATTCCTTGTTGTCATTCTTCTGCACAATCCACATTTTCAGAGTGAGCATCCTCCACCCATGTTTATATAAAGTATAAGTGTATATTGTGTCAATGCCTGCAGAGAAAGTACCATTCAGTGGTTTCAAAAACATTTGGATGTCCAATATTCTTAGCACATGGAAATACTGTATCTACTCAGGATTAAGATACTGGAGCTGTAAAACACACTTTGTCTTTTGGACAGATGGGATGGGGACACTCAAACAACCTGTCTGCTGCCTTCCAAGAGCAGAACAACATCAGTATCATAGTTTCTGGTATACAGAGATTTGAACAGTTCTTGGTCACTCTTGATGAGTCTTTAGGTATCCTGAGTATCATACCCAGACAATTTGTACTGAGGAATGTTACTTTGGTGTGCTGTCACGTGGCTGTTCTCATTCCCACTTGCTCATTGGCAGTGACCTCTCTGCAGTATCAGCTGAGTTGACTTTGTAAGGTCTATCAATAACAATAAGCAGAAGCATGTGAAAGGAGGTATAAATTATTGGTAATGATGGAGCTCGGGAGTGCTGAACTTTTAGCTCACTTAAATATTGTCACTTTTGTAAGCTAAGAAAAAAAGGACACCTCACCTAATCCAGAAGGTTTCACATTTTCTTTCATAAAAGCATTTCTTTTCTCTTTTCTCCCCCTTTTTTGTGTGCCATAAAGGTCATCCTTGGTGTGTCTGCTGAGATCCACAGCAGCCAAAATGTATTAGACCTGCTACTAAGTAAATTAAATTGATTAAAACCGTGTCAAAAATGGCTGGCAGACCACTCCTGTTGGGTTATTTTATGCTATGCTACAGATTTTAAATAGTTAAGAAAACCAATTAGCATCAAGCAAGCGTACAGTATCATTTTGTTCTGTAATTCTACCTGCCACTTTTTTATTTCCTATTTCATTCTCATCTTTCTTCATAATTGGATACAAAAATACTAAGCTGTAACTACTTGTGCGAAGAAAGATGAGAGACAGACCCTGAACAGATCAGCGTGTGCATTAGAAGCCGTGCGTTGTAAAAACCCAAAATCAGTTGGAAAGTGATGATTCAACCAGTAATGTACAGTATGATATATGTAACGAACTGGCAAGCCAGAAAGAGCTGAGTTGTGTGACTTAACTGCTCTAATAGACACTGTTTTACAGACCGATGCTTGAACATCTGTATCGGGTAGTTTCTGTTGAGGAAACAGCAGCAGCCATAAAATACTCAGCAATATCCTATATATAACAATGAAGGTTTGAGGACAAGGACACCAGGTTATATATTTCATTCTTTTGCTTTACTGAGAACTTGAACAACAGCAAAATGCAGGCGGACGAGCGACTGATGTAATGTCTCCTTTGACACAGATTGCATTCCAGCATTTTTAATAACTCATTTTCCCAAGGGTGGGGTGATGGGGATGCTTTAAATATTCCCTGATTATTTTTTTGTTTTTTAAAAAAGACATGCTCCCAAACCTGTGATAGTCTTGGGCACTTCTTGCAAGCAGTCCCCTGGGAGCTCAGCTCCCTGGCTGGGTGAAGGGCAGCCATTGTAAACGTTACTGGTCTTCTGACGATGATCTGGAGAGGAGCAGATGCTGCTGGTCTCACAGGGATGACTGAGTGGTGGAAAAGGGATGGAGTTGAACCCATTTTCCCCACTTTCAGCTTTCCCAGCACACTGTAGACAACATAATTAGGGTACATAGATGCTTGTCCTTTGCTCAATGGGCTTCTTGGCACTGAATCCTTGGCTTGTTTCTCACTGACTTGAAGGTTAAAAACCCTGGGTGATTTCAGTGAACACTGCTACTCTGAAAAATAACTGACATATTTTTCACTTTCAAGAGAAATTGTCTTCTGAACTAGTTTGGTTTTTTTTTTTAATGTGTGGAAAGACCAGGAAGGAGAAAAGTCCAATTTGCTTGTCTGATGCACTTTGAAACCCTCAAAGCACGAGGCTGGAGGGACTTGTTTACGGGCATCGTTTCCCAAATACAGTTTGCTGTAAGTGATGTTTTCCTGGAAGTAGTGTGTGAAATTCTATTGCTCTGTCTCATTCCTGTAGTACATAACTGGTGGATTTCTGATTTTTCAAGGAAGGAAAAGACTTTCCTTATTTCTAATAGGAAAAAGATATCCAACATTCTGTTTACAAATATTGAAGATTAAAAAGAGTGTTTTGTACCTTGGCCAAACATAATAGGAGCATTTGATAAATTCTTATTATGTCCTTGTGCTTCTTTAATCAAATACTTCAATTATTTTTGGCTCCCATTTCTGCAATTTTACTTCTGCTTCAGTAACTTGCACTGCACTGTAAGGAGAAAAACCTTGTCCTTTCCCTGCCTTTGTTAGTATCCGAGTTATTAAATCTACACGGCCTACATACCTCTACAATCAAAATTATATAAATAACCATTAGCACCAACATTAGCAGCAAAAAAAAGATTATACAGTTGCAAGTATACTGTGTGCCTTGTGGGAGAGTGGGCGCTTGAAATCTGAGCAATTCCCACAGCCTTTTGTGCAGGAAAGTCACTTTTTTTTGTGCTCCTGAGGAAACAAAAAGCATGTGGGACTCTCCTGATGGAGATTCCCAGAAAGGCAAACCACACATTTCTTCATACAGTGGTATCAACAGCTGCATCTAGATTAGGGGCTGGGTGTGCTGCATTCTGTGTGCCACAGACCTGATCTTCTCCTTGCCCAAACCAGGACTCCAACCCATGTCTCATCTCCCCCTGCGGGTTTCTTTCTAAGGAGAGGCGAGGGCTCTCTGCGGTGGGGATGCTGGTGGGGTGAGCTCATGAACAGCAGAGCAGGGGGTTGCTCCTTCTCACCCCTCCCCTGGATTCATGGAGATGTTATCACTTTAGTCGGTAGGATTCAGGAACGGAAGTCAACAGGGAAGTTATTATTGCATCCAGAGACAATAAATCTGCGTGTCCTATTTCACAAATTAAGAGTCCATCATGTTCCTTTGGTTGCCACTTGGCAAATAGAAACGTTTGGTCTTACAGAGTGTGTTGATTTTGGTGGAATAGCTGCTCTCAAAGATTTAGCAGATTTAGAAGTATTTGAGTTGAATTGATGAGATGTGGATCCCCCTTCCCCTTGTATTGTATGGTGCTTGGGGGTGTCTTTCTGCATTTTCCATGACATCAGCCTTGATATTTCTCTTGCTTCTTGGCTTGCAAGTATCTCTGGATCATTTCTGCTTTATTTAGAGCACTTCCCATCCATCCTTAAACTTCACCTCTGCCAGGGAGCTTCATGAGACTGAAGGAGGATATGCTTTCCCACCATCGGCGTGGAAACTGGTTTATCCCAAATCCATCTTTGCCATTTCACAAACCTCTCTTCTGGGGTTGAAAGGAACATCCAAATGATAAGTCTGCTCTTTGGTGATAAGATTTCCTTCTTTGTCTTTTCTTGCATTTTGAAGTGTCTAAACAAATTTAAATGAATTCAAGATAATAAAAAGAAACAATAACTTATCACCCACATCCAGATAGTCTGACTCTGCAATAGCTCATATATTTTTGGAGGTGATTTGCTTCTTCCAGGATTTCTTTGACTCTTTAGCCAGTAGCGTAATAAAGGGAGGGACAGACTGACATAGTTGTAGCCACAGCTCAAAGTCAGTGTAATTAATGTTATTTCATACTCGGGTATTAATTGGAAGAACTTGAAGGGTAGAGTCCCAGTTTAACCAAAGTACATAAATATGTCCCTAACTCAAGTGTGTGAAGTCAGGAGGCAGCTGGCAGAGTTAAGGTTAAAAATGTACTTCAGTGTTTTTCTGAACTAGGGAGCACTCTTTTTCTCTCATAATATAATATTTTGTACAACCCAAACACATAGGTCAAGAGGCCAGAAAATTAGCACAAGCTGTAAAACTCTTGTAAAGGGGCGGGGGGTGAGTGAAAACAAAACCTAAAACCATTCATACATTTTAAACGGTTTCCCATCCCTCCATTCATGCAATGATACAGAACAGCTGGTCATGAAACCTGGCTGCATATTTGTTAAATGGGAACAGATTACTAAATCAAATTTGTTGACCAATTTTCAAGTATGTGGCCTTGAGATATTATTAAAAAAAAAAAAAAAAAAAAGAAAAGAAAAGAAAAAAAAAAGGTTTGCATTGCCTAAAGAGGAGGGGATAACAGACCAGTGGTATGAACATTTCATGCTGGTGGGATTTGGCAGGGGGGGGGAGGGAATCTAATCGCTAACTTTCGTGTGAGTACCCAGCTAAAACCTCAGGGAATTTTCTATAGTGCATGTTGTCAGTATTTTAATCATCCACAGCTGTCAAAACTCTTGTAACCCGCCTCTTCTATTTAAAATGTGTCTTCTAGGCATAAAATAATTAAAGGTGCAGGACCATAAGGTAGGCTCTGAGCCGCTGCAATGTGACAAAACTCCACATATGAAAGGCATTATTTCAGGAAGTTTTAAATATAAATTTTGTTTTGTCAGAAGGCTGCAGGGCACACATTTTCTATACTGTCAAGCTTGATAGTAACAATATTTATATTTCAAATAAAAAGATTAAATTGCAGTCTTATGTGTTTCTGGTTTTCACATAGTTTTTACCAGTGTATCATAGTGTTCCATATCAGTGTGTCATCGAAACTTTTTTTTTTGCTGACACCAGTTTTGCTTTATTGTAATATTAAGTCTTGTACTGTCAGTCCCTGAATTGAAATAATGAGGGCAGACAGTAGTTTAGTTGACTAGCCTATATCTTCCCTTTCCTCACCCCCCCCCGCCGCTAAATAAACCTGAAAACAACACAAAATAAAAAAGAATTACTTCAATTCAGCGATTGTAAAGAGGGAGATTTGGAGGCCATTCATATAAAATGTCTTTGTGTGTGTGTGCACACACACTTGTGTGTGCTCGTGTAATCTCTGGCTTTGCTCTGTGCTGTCCTACAGTTCAAGACCCCATCTTGTGTCTACCAAAACACATCTGCTTTCCAAGAGGATTATACTTTAGCGTGAGAATACAGATGGGAGAGGGAGAGAGGGCAGCCTAAATTATGACTATTTTGATCTTCTCTATTTGGTTTTTTTTTTTTATATTAAAAGAGCTAACCCAAAGACTGAGTGTTGGGGTCATTTTGAGCTGTCCGGTTGGCAAACCTTTTATGACACGGCTGGTTGGCTGTTATTTGTAAACTTTCTGTTAAGACCCATAGGCCCTTCGTTCTCCATTGTTCAGAGCTTTCCAGTCCCATCAGCTTGAGTGCTGGGGTTGGGCTGGTGTCATCTGTGCAGCATCAGGGCTTGACAAGACAATGGGGAGAAATGAGAAGAGGCTCTGACTCAGGCTTGTGTTGGAGCTGCCAATTGGAGCCCCTTACCCTGCCAGCTGGGGCTGGGTTTGCTCCTTTTTGGTTGAAATGTGAACATTTCATCACAACCCCTTTGAGGCAGTTTGGACCCGGCAAAGACTTCTCTGTGCAAATTCCCCTGGTTTTGCCATCTGCCTGATGGGGAGGATTTTTCCCCCGGAGTCAGATGATGCCAGCTGATGTGTAACAACTTCTCTGACCATGATGCATTTGATGAACAGCGTTAATCAGAAAAGCAATTAAAAATTTGGGTGTTACAGAAACTACTCCAAAATTGCTATCAGTTTAGGCACGATAAGAGCTTGATTCTTCTCTCCACGCTGCTGCTGAGCGGCGCTTCTCTCTGTCACTTTAAGCCTTTGGTCTGTCATTTGGCCAGTCATGATTTTACAATAATCAAAATAAAAGTAAACAGCACTAATGATGATGAGTATGATGGAAAATGAGGAGGCTGTGTTGCTAAGATTATTCATGAGAATTGGAATGCAAACCGTAGATTTCCATGAAATTTTGCATGCAGAGATTATTTACTTCCTTTATATTTTAAACAGTGGCAAGTTTAATATAATTTACTGGATTTTATAACAGGAAATGTAAACTCCATGCTGCAAATCTGGGAGCTAATAAGTGACAGATCTGACCGTGTAATTCTCATGAACATCCTTGTAACTACTCAGTTCTCTCTATTTTGTGCCATAATATCAACTCTAAGATGGTGTGGAGAATAACTTCCTACCAGGTTTCCTGTAGAAACCTATTGGATATTTCAAAAGCTATTGAAGTTATTGGAAACAAAAGAGTTTTAAGTTGGGGGGGAGGTTTTACCTCAATAAATATGTTTTGTTGCATTCTGTAACCAGCCAAGAACTTTCAAGTCTGTGTTATAAACTGGTTAGAAAGCTTCATGGATTATATGAAGTAGTTATTTAAAAGTAGAGTTACATACCAGTGGAAGACTTTTGTATGTAACAGGAGGCAACAGGTGGCACTACCCATTCTGTACTCAAAATCTGATTTTACCTAACATCCCCAACCACTTTTTTTTTTTTTTTTTTCCAGTTCAAACTGATGGATATACAAATCAGGCTATTGCAGCGCACACATCTCAAATGAGGGAGGCCTATTCCGATGGAAACATCTGGTTTCATTACACCAGGTAACACCTGCATGAAATTACATCTGTGCTGAAAGTCCTTTAACAGAATTTAGTAATTAAACTGAGGCAATCTAATCAAAGAAAGGCATGGAGAAGGTGATACATGAAGTTTCATTCTCTGCCATATAAATAAACTGCATTAGTATATTGGGTCTTTCAAGAAACGGTTAACATCAACAGCTTGCAATTGAATAGATTTCATGTTAAAAACAGCCTTCCATACTATATCCACAATATATATTCTGATCTTCCAAACAAATCTCCAGGGTGCTGTTTGGATTTATTGCACTTAATAGCATATTGTTTGGAGTGTACAATGTGCGGGTCCGACTGAGTTTTACTAGGACATTCTGTGGCTCAATTTCCTTTCAATATGTGACTGTGTCCTTTGCAAATTTTGCTTTAAAGCCTTGCGCAGTGGACTGCTTTGGTGGAAGACCTTTGCTCTGTGCCCTGTCAACTGATTTTTAAAATGTCAAGGCTGACCTTGACCTGAGCACCAGCAAGGAGCTCCTTCAGTGCAGGGACATGCCTGGGGTCTCTGCGAGAGCTGGGGGGTGACACTGTGAGCAGTGGCTCACAGTGTCACTGTGGCTGAGCCTGCAACCAGCTCAAAGGGGAGTTTCTGGCATTGATCCTTGGTTGTCTTGTGATTCTCATGAAAGGAGATGGTTTCCCCATCTTGGAGTAGGTTCTATGTTAGCCCTACATAGTGTACAGGCACTTCTGGCGTTGTTTGCATGAGATTTTACCGTCTGGCAGTGTCACCTGGGAGGCATAAATAAAGCCATTGTTTCACCGATTCTGTCAGGGGCTGCATATATTCTCCCTGTCAGAAAGTATAGAATAACAGATCCAGCAGAAATCACAAAAGAATTCTACTACTGTTAGAAACTGATAAAGGACAGCGAGGTTAACACTCCTCACTTTAGGATGAGTTCCAGCAATTCTTTATGGAGCTGACTGACATTCTTTCACACACTTTTTTTCCTCTGAAAGCTGACTTTTTGGCCACGGTAAAAAATTCACATGCAAAATTTTCATCTTGGTAATAAATGCCCTTGCCAAGATTAATAAGTTTTCCAGACCTTCCCTGGAGAAAGAATAGTCCTCGGAGCATAGCTGGAAGTCAAGGGCTCGTCTTGGAAACCGGCTTTTTGGTAGACTGTTTCTCTGTCTGCTTTGGAAGCAGCATGTTGCTAATCACCTGACCTTTGAGAAAAAGCATCTTATTTGTTCGGGGCACTTTCATCCATGTTAATCCAGATGTGCCTTTTAAAACCATATTTCTCCTGTCGATCGATTGATGTTCTCAGAATCCCTTTCCCCGTTCGTGCCCTCGAGGGTGGGCCACAGAGCAGTGCGGGATTTGGGTGAGCCGTAAGGGAGAATTAAGCTCCAGAGCTGAAAGGTCATCTTGTCAGAAGTCATCTCCTCTTTGAAAGGGGAATGTTTTAAACTGGTTGCCTCTGCTGGTTGCTGCTGCTCTCTCTTGCTACAGGTTGAAGACCAACACATGTAAGCTGTGTTTTGAGGTAGAGACTGGAGCCAAGAGCAAGTTGGAAGCGTCCACTTGCCCTTGGGAGCTCACCTGGTATCAAACCTGCTGTGCTTGTCGGTTGTGAGACCAACATTTACCACGTCTCTCCTGCTTTCAACATGAGGCCATTTGATGCTTCAGTCTGAGAGCCAAGTGAGTGCATGGAATTGTGGTTCGCACAATAACCCGCAAAAATCTTTCCCTCCTTCTCTAGCACCTGTAAATACAGTTGGGATTGTTTGCTGTTTACAAAGGAAAAAAAAAATTAAGAAAAAGATAGAAGGCAGCGGCAGTAAACTCTGTGCAAAGCTTTAGTCTACCAAAGATTTAAAGGATTGACATTTGCATTACACTTTTTCCCCACCCAGTCCTCCTCATTAGCTGGATATCTTTATTCTCTAAGTATTTACCACCTAAACAAAATTTACAGTTTAATTTGCTGCATAAAATCATTTATTGACTGATAAAGCTCATTACTAAGGCCTAGCCCAAGCTGTAGCCTGCCATGACAGTTTTAATTCTTGTAGCAGCAGGCTACTGCAAGAGAAAAACAATCCTGTCACGTTACCGGCAGGGGTCTAAATTATTCAAATACACTAAATCCTCCCAGAACAGTTCCCCTGCTCATAATTTGTCTTTTCTCACCAACAATTAACTAGCAATATTCTAAGTTAACAATGCCAACTCTTTTGAAATCTCAAGGAAAATGGAAATATATACATGCAACAATTGCTTTTAGAGAGGAAGACATTGAAAGGCCAAGTCTGGGAGACTTCTAGGCAATGGAATCAGTTCAATGAACCCACTGCTTTCTCCAGTTCAGAAAGAATTTGCTGGATATTTGTGTGCGTGTTTTTGTTTTTGTATGGGTTTGATGAGTTTTGGTGTCATGTGGCACAGATCTGTGCTCACTTACACTGGCTGATGGGCCATTCCTGGGGCTGAGGTTTGGTAGTTCTCTTGAACTCAGAGAAGTAGTTTTCTCTTCCATCTCCTCACTTCTACCAGACCTTTTTGCTTTTTCATGATTATGAATTATTATAAATAATTACAATACAATATGTAATATACTGGGGCAAAACGATGTAAGATGGTATGAATACAATGAAGATTGAGAGATATGGGTGGAGGGTGCTGATACCAATCATCTTGCAGAAGCTGGAGGTCTGAGTCTGTCACAGGTAGGTATCTCAGAGGTTTCTTTCCAGCTCAGCTCACTGAATTTGGGCTGGCAGGTGGTCTTGATACAAATCTCTGATGAGAACAATTGACAAAGTCAAGGAAACCTGAGGCTGTCTCATCTGCTTTGATTGTTGGCCCACTGCTCAGTTTGCTTTCAGTTCTCTGCATATTTTAGAACATGGACTTGGTGTTTTCGTAACGTGTGCCTTATTATCAGCTCTATTAGGTGATGGACCCTGTCCTGTGTCCTTGAGTAGCCACAGGAACACAGAGCAAAGAGGAGTTTGAGATCACTCCAGTGATAATGAGGAGGAGCTATGATTTCCTGTAAGGGACAAACAGTTTCATTCTACAGAGGACAATCCAATTCAGGTTTGTCCTTCTGTATATGTGACAGCTGCAGCCCATATATCACAGTCAGAGATGAGCAATAGTAAAGTCTTTAGCATTCTGATGTCTCATATAAATATTGCTTCTACATAGCACTTTACACTGTTGTAGAACCTTAAGTCTGTATTTCCCTTGTCCCATTCGTTTTCTTCCTTCAATTTTTGTGGCAGTTCCAGTGCAGAATAGCTTCTTGTGCAAGGCTTCAAAGTGAAAATGATGGCTCCAATTTGTGACCAAATAGCTTTGACATTGTCTGTACGTTTGCTTGAGTTTATAAAAGACTTTGGTTTTCTTATTTAATCCTTTGATGTTAGAGCAGTCTGAAAAATCAGTAATTCTTTCTGGTGTGCCCTTAGTGACAATTTTAACTCTCCCATGAAATTCTCAGTTTTTAAACTTAAAATATGTCCTTTTATCCCTTTCTGTAGCACACAGAGTACTTTAATGCTGAGTAATTTTAGATCTCTCAAATCTTTAGATGTGCATAAAGATAGGATGATGTTAAATTATATTAAAAAAATATACAAGATCGTGCATTATTTGCTACTTATCTTTATCAGCATTTCACAAGGTGTAGGCCATAGTTCCTCTGATGATGATCTGCAAAATGACTGAAATTCCCCCTCATTTCCATTTACTTCTAAAGGTATCTGCGTTTCTAGTCTACTCCCTGGGTGGTGGTTGAGTGGGCAGCAGTACCTTCTGGAATTCATATGTCTTTATTTGATCTACTATCTCTAGTAAGGAATGATGTGCTGCAGGAACAGAGGGGTACTGCAGAAAATCATGCTTTCTAAGTAGCCGTCACCTTTCCTATTCATATGCCCATAAAAGTGGAACTGGACTTTGGTGTTAGGGCACTAAATGTATGTGCTCTTGGATATAAAAGGGAGTTATCACTAGAACAAGGCTCCTCCCCAGTTTGCACTGGCAATGTCAGGACTAATGTGTGATGAGATTCAGCCCGGGTACCTGAGAGCAGAGAATGTGACCATTCGTTGTGCTGATTTGCCCCAGAAGCTATGGGCAATGCCAGATTGACATTTGTATTACGCTCTTCTGCCACACTTAGAATGTCCTCCTGTGTTCTGCTGACATGATATCATGGAAGCTAAAGCCATCCTTCTTGTTTTAAACTCAGCTGTGATGGATAGTCCATTGCAAACTGTGGTGTCTTTTCAAGTGAAGGTAATTTTTAAAGCATCACCTTTCTCTCATTGGGGTTATCCACGTTCATGGAAGATCACTTATCATCTTCATCCCTTTACATTACTTATGTGCTGTATATTTGATGGGTTTCTCATTTCACCTTTCTGGAATACATGTAGTGGCATTTCTTTCTCCTGTAAGTTTTATGGTAAAGACTGAGTGGACCTTCGGTGTTTCTGATATCAGGTACCTTCAACCATCTCAAATCCAGTTTTATAAGGACAGGGCAGAATTGCAGAATTCCTGATGTAGCCTCCTGGTTGAGAGCATGCTGGGGTAGCTTGCATGTAGTTCCTAACTTCTGACTTCCTATCATCTCCTTAATTTCTATAGGATCTCACTCATTTTCTTGTGTTTATTTCTGGTCTGCTACCTCAGGGCAGTCCCCAGACTCTTTAGTTCATCCCTGGATGAAAAGAAGCACCTCCATCACGTGTATCTGCCCATGCCATGTCACTGAGCTCCACCATGTTTGACTGGATCAGGTTCTGCCTGGTATGAATCAATGTGACCACAGCGAGTTCACTAGAGCTACGCTGATTTACACCGCCTGGAGGACCTGGTGATGCAACCCCAGATCAGTCATTTCAGGCTCCCTTTGACCGCCTGCCCTGGTTGTCACAGGCTGGAAGGAAGCCGTGGTGAGCTTGACCTGTGCTTGTTTATTCCAAACGTGCCCACAACTGCAATAAAACCTCGCTGCTCCGAACGCGCTGTTCCAGCTCCTCTGTGTGTACGAGGCTCGGAGGCTGGAGCTGGTTAATTGTGGCAAATGTGGTTTTCTGGGACATCTAAGGGTTATGTCACTTTTCTAAAAATCTCTTTGATCTTGAATCAAAAGAAGGGGGTGGGTTTCGAACATCGTATTAACTGTGTGGCTTTTACAAATTAAAAACCTACTTGAAATTGTTATACAATATGCGCTTGTGTTTCTCTAAGACTGATGAGACCACCTTTGACTCTAAGCTGCTTTTTCTAGCAGATCATCAGGAAAATTGTGGTAACAAACAGTTAGGGAAAGCTAGAGGGAGCTTTTGAAATAAGAACTGTGCTTTTCTCTGTATTTTGCGAGCCAAGGCTTTAATTTACAAGAAGCACAATAAGGGCAGAAATGAAGCAGCTAGTGTGCTGTCTCATGTCAGTAAGCAAAGCAGGAGAAAGAAACACATCTTTATTCTGTCCTTGTCAGTAAAATAATCCCAGTCTTAAGTAGTTAGTGTCTAGGATCTGAATCATATCACACTGATTTGGCCAGAATCTTGGAATTTAGTGAAATTTTCATTAAACTGCATGTCTCTTATTAGCTTGTAGCTGTCTATATATTTATGTAATCTCTTTTTCCATATATTTTATATTATATCTTATTTATATTTCTTTTTTCTATAATTTCTTTTTTTCTGAATTATTTGCCCTGTATATGCTCATTTGTATGTGCTGTGAGCTGAGGCAATGTAGTTGAGAAGGCTTTTAAAGTAATGGAGCCTTTCTTGTAGATTTGATAGACTTAAATACAGCAAATGTAAGGCTATTGAATTCTACTCTTGCCCTATTTCTGTGTAGATTTCTTTGGAGTAGCCCGTGGACCTCAAAATGTCTCTGAAATTTAAGCTGAAAACTACTTGTCTAATTTATGCAATGGATGTTGCATTTTGCAAGCTAATGGGTGAAATGTCTAAATTGCTTGTCTCTATCCTGCTTGAAAATCAGGTTTTGTAGCTCTAGTACCTGATAAAACAGGCGTGAAATAGAGCCTGTGGTGCCCAGATGATGTTTTTGCTGTCATATTTTTGTGGTAGCAAGAGTGATGACATTGATGAATTTGTGTTTTCTGGAAAAATGTGTTGGACGTTTCAAGTAGTTTGACAAATTTATCAGAGTTTTGAAAAAAGGAAAGAATAAGTAAGTTTCCTTGAAAAAAAATTATCACTGCGCCTATTGTCTGGATGAAACTAAAGAAAAAGCATCAGTGGTACCCAGCTTTATTTAATTCTTCTTTGTGAAAGAAATGAGGTTTTTTATTATGTGTATTCATATGATAATATGATGGTCTGTTCTAGGCGTTAGTGACCATCACTGGATACAGATCTTTTGGCATACAGGAAAAAAATTCAAATACTAACACTTTATTTTATTTGGTTTCCTTGTAGATACTGTTTTTGCAAGCACTGTATGTATTTGGTTTCTCTTATGTACATAGAATCATAGAATCATAGAATACGGGGTTGGAAGGGACCTCAGTGATCACACAAATGAAAGATTACATTTTTCCAAGGCAGTCAGTTCTTTGGTGCAACCACTTTTTGGAGGAATAACTAAGAACACTTTCAAGGGACCACATTTTCAGGGAGAGAAATCCCCCTGAATTCTGAAAAAAAAATCTATCTCTTCTTCAGGTGGCTGAAGAATCACTAGTTGGTAATGGCAAATTTCAGCGAGAAGCAGCTGGATTAAACAAAGTTCAGAAACTCACGGCAACTTATATTGTTCTGAACTCTTTTGAAAGCATGACTGTTTATTTTAATAGCTAGCTAAGCAAGAACTGCTTTGAAAACCTGCCTGGTACTTCTCTCTATTTGATAATGTGGGAAAGTAGACGACCTGGCTCTGCACCACTCGTGATGCCAAAAACCTCCCGGTCTTCCACTGCTTGGGATCTGCAGGCACGAAGTAGTGTTGAGATAAATGCCCGAGAGCAATTGCCATGATCTCATTTTGTCTCAATTCCTATGACATACACTTGTTGGCTCCTGAAAGCCTATTTGACTCAAGGCTACTGTATATATCTCATTTCTTCATGTGAGCTTTTAAAAGGCTCATCTGATAAGGTCTGAGTAGCTTATGTGCACATCTACTTTACTACACCTAATGCTTAATTCCCTCTGTCCTAAATGGAACTTTTCTGCCACTTAGTTCA
Source organism: Scolopax mira (assembly GCA_004320125.1). Lineage (NCBI taxonomy): Eukaryota > Metazoa > Chordata > Aves > Charadriiformes > Scolopacidae > Scolopax > Scolopax mira. The sequence goes on from BJBW01002577.1 coordinate 302,593, forward strand.
AATGATACTTTGCGAGGAAGTCGGTCTTCTGTTCCTGTTATAACATACGTGTGATTCTTTAGGGGGCACATCACAGAGATTTGATTTTTTCTTGGGTTGAATTCTGCCCTTGGATACAAATGTACAATTCCCAGAGTGATCTGCAGAGAATTAATCTGTCATTAGCAATATTGGGTGTAGTGCGTCTAATTCCCATGCACCACCCTGAAAATTTCCACCACCCCCACAAATGGAAAAGAAAAAGAGGACTATTCCACTTATTCTTTTTTATATGGAAATGAGACTTAAAATAATTGTTTGATAATGACATGGGGTTTTTGTTGTTGTTTGGAAATATCTCTTGACAATAATTTATCCTGCAATTATTGTTGCTTAGTCCTATCCTTATAATTAAGGCCAAGAAAGTGTTGTTCATCACCTCATTAAATGTTTTCTCTTTCAGGATGCCTGACTCTCTTTAACACAGCCAAGAGCTGATAAAGCCACTTGTATGCAGAGCTGGCTGCCTGCAGATCTTTGATCTTTTTTTTCCCCTTCTTCAAGAATATGACTTTGTGAAGTAGTTGGTGCTGCAGTTTCAGTTTGTTGTTTTAAACAGTTCAGTTGCTATAAATACTCATTCACTTTGATTTTCAATTGCCCCTGTAAGACAATTGTTTTTTTGTTGGATTCCCACTGAATAGATAGCCTGCCTGCCTTTTTCTTTTTTTGAATGTGATTAAAATATAACCCTCTTTTTCCGCTTTTCAGCAGCTCAATTCTTCCTCAAAAAGAAAAATTTCAGAGCTAGCCAGCACTAAAGACTGCAGAATTCTTCCCACTCGTGTTATGCCTGTCCCTTGGTTTTTAATGATGGGAAATGGGGTGAGGGAAGTGGCCTGACTGAGGCCATGCAGGAAATCAGAAACATATATTGAACCTTTTTTAGAATTATTTGACAGAAATCTCACTTCACTGTTATACTTTTCCTTTATGCATTTTTTGTATTGAAAATAGACTGGTTCCAAAAAATCTATTTCTAGAACCTTCTCTGTTGTCTCAGATATCAGTGGCCATGTTCCTGCAGAGATTCCTCCCCCTGTGATTACTTTGTGCACCTTGAATCCTCTGTCATCACTGAGGCTGGTTGTGGGGACCTTAGCTAAGGGTTAAGGAAGGGAGATGTTAGGTATTTTTAAAACTCAAGTATCTTATAGGTCGTTATGACCTTCCATCCTCCAAGGAAGCTCTCAAATGTGTATCTAATATTGTAATTCACATATTTCCAAGGTTTATCAATTTATTTTCAAAAGCGTTATGTCTTAGTTCTTTGAGTTCTTCTGAGTTCTTTGCTTTTTCAGGGATAAAGATGATTGATTAAAAAAAAAACCTTCATGAAAGTCTCCATAGAAGAAGAGAAGGGCACATCCTCTTCTCTTTCATCTCTTTCCCGGAGGCTTTCATTCCGGAGCTCCTCTTTTGTCCCTTTCTCCACAACTTCTCCCAGATGGAGCAAAGACCTTTACAAGTTTGAGGGACGTACGAATAAAATGACCTGAATTGGGAAGTTGTGCGAACATCCCGTTAGCGAGCAGAGGTAGAGAGGCCCTAGACACATGCCACATAAGGCGTGTGTATTTATAAATGTGTGTGGGGAATGAAGTGCCCTCCTCTGGGACGTTTCCACTTCCAGACAGTTTAATAACAGAAGCTGAGATTACTCCTTACACCTCTGCTCCAGCTTATCCCATGGTAAGAAAAAGCAGCAGGCAGTGAATTAATAAGCCCATGGTGCTTCAAATACATTTGTTCTAGTTTGTTGGGGTTTTTTTACTTTATTAGGGAAGTGCCATCAGCAATCATTTATTGAGAATTATTCAATGCTTTGAATAACTTTCACCTGCCTCATTAAAATTGCCTATCAATGACCAAGGATACAAAGCCAGCAGCGCAGGTTTAAGACCATGAATCATCCTTCAGTTTTGAAGGGGCTTCTCACCCACTGAAGGCTCACTTTCTGGTTCAGGGATTTTGATGAATTAGGGACTAATAGCTGGGTGGAGCGGAGGGATTATTTTGGTAGCGATGAGTGCAGGTTGGGAAGCTCCTGAAACCAAAAGGAACGGCAGGCATTCCTGTGCTAAACCACTTAACTGATTAAAATGACCCAGTGATTCATTTAAATAAGAGATCACTTGCTTGGGCTTGAAGTGCCTAGTAGTAGTTGGCTATTTGTTTAATCTAATCTAAGTGAATTTCAGTGTTAGCACGAACAGCTGTGTTTATACCTGAAAGACAGTTGTGTAAAATTAGAGTTAAAATAAAACCCCATAGATTCCCTTCTTATGTGGAGTGGTCCTCAGGTAGAGAAAGCTTAGAAGCTTCTCCTGCTTTAATAACATGCAAACTTGATGGCAGGGAATGAAATGAGATTGTGGTGAATAAAAGAGAGGTCGCTTGTTCTGTGCTGCAGGAAGGGAGTGTCCTTACACCAGCTGCTTGTGGTCCCACCAGAGGTTTGTGTCCTCACACTCTTGAGATGGTCCTGGTGTGCTCTGCTGTACAATTAAGAGCAACATCTGCTTTTGTGCAGCAGTTGGAGATGGTCAAGGAGGAAAAGTCTACTGGGAATTATTATTACATATGAAGTCAACACTTCCAAGCCAGGAAGGCAGAGGGTGGAAGAGGCTCTGAGGAGATACCAGCACCTGCCTTCCCTGGGCTCCTTCCAGATGCCTCCAGGACCACTGCTGCAGCTGGGGTACAGTGTCACAGGGACCTTTGGTCCTGTGCAGCCATTGGTGTGTCCCTGTACTTCCAATCTAACATTAGCTCATTTAGCTAATGCTGCTCTGGAGCAAAAAATAGTGAAAATACAGCTTGGGATAAAGTCCCAGGGCAGGCAAAAGTCCCCAGAGCCTGTTTAGAGAAGGAAGACATGTGCCATCCCAGCTGCCTGGTGTGATCTACCAACATGGAGGGAAGCAAACAACAGTTAAATGCTCTTCCAGACACTGAGGAGTACAAGTGAGAGGGCAAACAGCAGGACATCGGTGGCATCCAGAGAAGTATCAGGAAACACTGTCATTATTTCTTACCATGATGCTGCACAAGCAAATGCAGCTGCCCTGTGGAGGAGCAGTGAGGCTCTGTCAGCAGGAATTCCTGCGTAAGAAGGTACATCAGGGTGGATGAGGGAAAAGCAAGGGCTGCATGAAGGTAACTACCGCAGAAACAGAATTAAACCAAAGGTTGTAGCTGTAGGAAGCAGGGAAGTCTAATCCTCAGAGAGAGACCGTTGATTAGTTGACCCCGAAATTTGTGTCTATAACTCCTTGTGGAGTGAAGGAATCACTCGTTGCAGTGAAATAAAAATTAAATATCTCTTTTGGATATTCCAGGGCCTCAACTGGTGAAATGCTTTCACCTCCTCACAGAAATTCAGCTAGTCATGTCTATTCAGGTTTGACCTAGATTTGCACTGGGTGATGCAGAAACCCACTTGAAAGCAGGCGTTTGCTGCTGACCTCCAAACCTCATGCCTAATTTCATGGTGTCAACAAGTAAAGAAATTGGATGCTCCCACTTCAGGAAACAGCCTCCAACAGCTGAGGTCGAGGGTGACTTGGAGTAGTTGTACAGCGTTGATCTGGTCCCGTGGATGTCAGTGATCCACGTGCTGCCCCTCAGCTCTTTGCAGGATCCTCTACCCCAGATACCCCCTGAATACAAACGAATGGGTCTTCCAAACCATTCACTGGAAATCCTGTCTAATTACGTACCTCTTATAATGTGCAGGTGACCAACCTTGCTTTTATCACTAAAGCTCCTTAACTGAGTAGCTGGTGTTGCACGCCCGTGTGTTTCAGTGGCATACAAATCCTCTAGAACTCACGAGAGCAGTTTAGTGGTAGTTACCTGGCTGCATAAATCTCTTAGACGTTCATTAAAAACCACTCCAGAACAGAGTGGTGAATTCCAGATGCTCAAGTGCACCTTGGCATGGATGAATTGTGCATGTAGAAGCGGGATTGTGCTCCTAAGAATCCTCTTTTTGTCAGCTCATATGGTCTACACCTGGACTTTGTTGGCAGCACAGCCTGCTATTCACAGGAACAAATCTCAGCTGTCACTTTGCTGTTTGCTCGTGTGCATGTGTGAGGGGTACTTTGTTTCTTAGGTTGGGAAACCTGTATGTTCCCCGAATAATTACTCTAGTACATAAACAGTCAGTTATTCGTTTCTTTCAAAATTTTTTTTTTACGTAGTAATAGGTATGGGATAGGAAAACGCAAATCTTTGTCAAAATTTGGTTTTGCTGGATGAAACCATGCTAAGTATTGGAAACAGAGTAAAATTTGAAGCATTTCCTCAGTAATTTAAAATTGAAATTTAGGGACTTGAGACCTTATTCAGGTTGTTCCTTATTCAGATAACCAGGCAAGCAATTGTTCCAACACTGTAATTTGTGGCCTGTCGGAAGATAAAAGTAACCCTAATTTTTTGCCATTTTTTCCACTTGCATTTGTTGGCTTTGGAGTCTGCAGTCTCTGACATAAGAGCTGGTAGAATGGTCTGGCTGGTTTTCACAATCATTTGTACTCAGGTGATGGCATTAAAAATGGCTTCTGGTTTGGCCGGAATCAGGTTGTCTGTTGTACGTGGTGATTAATAGGTCAGCTCAGGAAGCGTAACTGGAAAAGCCATTTCGAGCTGTTGAGCAAGAGGGCACTTCCATGTCCTGTATCCACGAGGGCTCGGTGTCAGCAACCTGTCCCAGCAGGGGAGTGGTGTGCACTGAATGTCATGGGATTCCATGTCCTTCTGTAAGAAAGTCAGGTAGTGAATTCATCTAACCTCCAGGAAGCCATCGAAACAAATGGGAAATGTTTAGCATTTCAACTCCTTTTTATACTAGGATTTTAGTTGTATGGGTGTATTAAGAGCCAAAAAATGTACCTTGCATTGGGGTGCTGGTTCTCATTTGTCAAAACTGGTAATTTCCCCTAAAAGAAGAAGTTGCCATCCATCAGTCACTTAAACAGTTGCCTTTTCACCATCAGTTAAGCAAATTTTGGTGAGCCTGACTGTGATCTTGCCTAAATCACTTGTAGGTAGCCTTTGCTTCAGTTATGTTACTCCTGACATCTCAGTAGAACTGAGAAGAGGATGCGTCTTGCTTCTGTGGTGACCTGAGAGATGAGCACGATGCATGTTCTAGGAATATTTTACTATGGTAAACACTGGCTTAGGTTCAGTTTGTTGAACCACTTTGGGATTGGGGTGAAGATGTATGCATTTCTCACTGAAATACACTTTTCCATAGTGATCCTTAGCTCTGTGTAAGACATTTTAAGCTTTTGAGCAATTTTGATTTCAGTAAAATGGATTGTTGCCAAATGGATCTTTATCATGTTAAGTTTTATTTATTAACTGCTTGATCCTACATTCCTGGAAGACAGTAAGGCTCCCATTGACTTTGATGGGGCAGGGTCAAATCCTTATGTATGACTGGAGCAAACAGATTTGGTTTTCTTGACAAGGACATGCGTGGCTGATGCCCAGGCTATCAGACATGAGCATTTTCAAAGTCTTCTCTATTAATCAGAACTAGTACAGCTGAGGACTCCTATTTTAAAAGGAATTTGCTAGAGTGAGTGGAGGCAAGACTTAGATTCCATTCCATTTGGTGACTTCTGTGGAACATGCTGTTGTGAAAAATATATATGGGTCATAGGATCACAGGGATACTGATCTCTCATGAGACCTCTTATGTCCCACCAATCCATTTTATTGAAACCATTGAAGATTAATGAAAGAGTTGAGGCTTTTAGTTGTGATCACTGTGGACTGCACTGGAGCCACAATTCTGGTGGCAAAATTCCTGAACTAACTGGTTTCCACTTGCAAGTTAAATTTTAAAAACCATTATGATGATTAATCCTGGCTAATTATTGTTGTCATGGGGCCTCCAGACTGTCTCATGTCATGCTGCATCATTGATTATTTTGCTCCCTCCTTGAAATATGTTGTTCTGGGAACAGTAGCAGACTATAGCCTTCATGACGTGTCCTCAAGTGCTCCTTGAGTTAAACTTCAATTTCTATTTAGATTCAGTGAAAAAAATAAAAAAAAGGTCCAAAAAAGAGAATAAACACAATCATCTAGGGTTCCAAAGTCTGGATCCCATGGTTCTTGTGGCTTATATAGTTTATGCCTTGTAGCATACGTGGGGGAGGAAAGCAGGTCAAATATTTTGTTCAGCTCTCAGTGCTTAACCAGCATAGTCCATGTTAATCCTGCTGCTCTCAGAGCTGTGTGTACCTTAATTATACTTGTATGTAAAGAGTGCTGGACAAGGCTCAAGCTGAAGTTAGAGTTTGCTGTTCCTGACTTGGCCGAAGGAGATGCTGCCATGAAGGATGGGCCATTCCTTCAGCCACAGAGATATGCTTCAAGAGCACCAGAAAGGGCAAATGAGCTCAGCTTTCCCATAACACACAGCCATTCTCTTAATGGACTAATTCTCTAATATCTTTGTGTAGAGGCAGTATTCTTTTCTCATTTCCTCCCCTTCCTTATACCTTTCTGGATTTTTTTTCTGATCCTCCCTCTGTAATTGTCAGGTATTAGCACTTGGCATCAGACATTGCTTCTCATACTCAGGTATCTTTCCATTTCACTGGTATCACTGATGCTGTGTGCAGTTGACTTTGGAACACAATCATCTACATCTTCACAGCACTGCTGGCACACACACCTGAGAGTTTTGCTGCAGTTAACGTTGATTTAAAAAATCAGGAGGGAAGGAGGTGATGCACCATTCCCCCAGCTGTGTCTGGAGCAGGTAGTTCATTCTTGAGAGAACCTGATGGCTGCAGGAGAGCTGCGTCTCCTGGGGGTGTGGGGTGTAATCAGAAGGGCTAAAATTGTATATTAGGTGGTGGAATTTGATCCTCAACATGCAGGAGCAGATTTTATACATGGGACACCAAGGAGTATGCCTGTCAGATTTGCATGACAGCATTGCCTGGGAAATGTGTAGGACATGGATTGAAATACAGCCTTGGGGAAACAGCAGTTTTGTCCAGAGAAATGAAGAGATATTAATTTCATATAATTGCATGAACCCCTAGTAGGTGCAACTCTGCAACAGGAGCCAGTGTTTTCTTTGTTAGGTCCAGGCAAATCAATCATAGAGCACAGACTTGAATTTCATCTGGTGGATCCAGTCTCCATCACACCTGTGCTGTTCCTTCATCACTCCAAACAGAACGTGGCACCTTAGGTTTCTGTTTTTCAAAGGCAAGCATAAAAGGTACACTTGAATCAAAAATGAAACTTAAGTATGAACCTGCAGTTTATAATAATAATTTAGGTGCATATGCTCTCCAAATTAATCATTTATTTGTCCTCTGGGCTACCTGTAAAGTAAGTAAACAGCAGAGGTATATGTGCATGCTGGCTGTCCATTAGAAAAAATGGGTGGAAATTCAACCCTGTTACCTAACAGGGTGGCTGGTGCTGCAGGGTATCTTTATTAGTCTGCTCCTAATGGGAACTGGGGTGGGAAAATGCATTGCTCTGACTAAGTGAAAGATGTAACCTCAGCTTTCATATATGGATTATTATAGTGAAGCTATTAGCTATTTGTCATTAACCAAATCGGTATTTAGCTGATCAGGGAAAAATAATTAAATCGTCATGGTGTGAAAACTTCTAAAAAAAATTATGCCTAAAACCTAAAATGTTTTTTTCTCTAGACAGCAGACGCTAGGCAGGTAGTGTTTGGGAAGAGTAAATTTTCTTCTATGTGGTTTTCATGAGAAAGTTGTTGTTCCCAATTCTTCCTGCTACTCAGCTCTTTCGTTATTAGGATGCTTTCCTACAGACAGAGCAGCACATCCTTTGAGCTGAGTCTGTGGCTAAATGCCTGATGGCCATTCCCAGAGGTTTGGATCTTTTTGTGATCATCCTCCACGGGCCCGGGGCCTGGACTAGTCCGCGTTCAGCCGGATTATTTCACCCAACAGTGGTACCAGGTAGCCCTAAGTGTCCACTCCGAATTTCCCCACAGAGACGCCTGCCTTCCCACTCTCGTTTCTGTACATGGCAGAGCTGACAGAGGGTGAGATACAGGCTCTGCTGCTCAGAGCTAATTCGTGTGGGATACACAAGGCACAAGGCATATGGCTGTAAGAAATCGGTCTGCCTTGCCTTGAAGGATGTTACCTGTTGCTTCTTAGTAAGTGTTTGTTTCTTTTCAACACTAATCTTTCACAAAATGTTTAACTTAAAAACCTTGGAGGCTAACAGAAGATAGGAACTGGCAGAGCAGCTGCCCTTTGCTGGTAGAGGGGGCATGAGAAAAGGCTACTTTTGGGAAGACATGCAATAGTACATTGCTTCATTTCTCTCTGGAGCACCTCCTCCTGAATTCGGAGTCTATTCCAGCTCCGTGAGCTATAGTGTGAAGGGAAGGAGGAAACCCTGTAAGTTACTCTTTAACTTCCTTTGCAGTAGTTTTCTTTGCTCACCTGGGGTTACGTGGTGTTGGATTCCCAGTTGGGTAGGTACAACGTGTCAAACCCACAGAGAAAGCAGGAGCAGAGGATCTGCCCAGCTTCCACCAACCCTGTCCACACCTCACATCAGCTCTTGTTGCCAAACAGTGAAGCTTGAAGCCATTTGATCCTCCCCTCCCTGTGCCTTTGCACTCCAGGGCCCCCCAAACTGCCAACCCTCCACAGCAGCTCACGTTCCTTTCTGCTGCTGCTTCTTCTGCACAGACCAACCTCCTCCACCAGCAGCGTCATCTTCTCTCCTGTTGGCCTCCTACGTCTCCTCTTTGTAGCGACTTCAAAACCTTCCTTGTGTCTGATTTTCTGCCTCTGACTGTTTTCTCACCACCTCCTCTGTCTCCACGTCTTTTGGTGTGATTCAACTCTATTTTGGTCCCATGATCTAGCAAATCGGACTGATGGGGGTACAGAAGAGCTCATGACGTGGCTCTGCTCTAATCTTAGGTTTTCCCTGTCTTTGTTCATGGTTACCCCGTACTGCACTCCTGCCATTTCTAACACAGATGATAAATTAGGACAGTGGGGACTGTAAAAGCTAAGGTAATAATAGAAATGAAATACCGGGCCAGGTCTTTAGCTGGAGTAAATCAGCGGCTGATCTAAACCAGCTGGGGATTTGGCCCACTCTAAAATGAAACTGTAGGATAGGAAGAATCCATATAATTATTCCCCAAAGAGCACTTTTGTCATGATGCCAGACTGATGTTTCTATTCTTGTTTTTAAAATGATGTATTTTAGAAAGTGATTGTCTCACTATTGCCCACCTGTGGTCACAATATTGGTTCTTTCAAAAGTGAACATGCCAAGTCCTTCAGGCGCTCAGCGGTGGCTCTTAAAATGGCTCCCTTCAGCACCTGGAGTTTCTCTTAGAAACTGATAATCCAAAAAGAAACAAGACCCACGTTATTTTCACTGCCTAGGGCTCCAGGGCAGCAGAACCTTGTACCTCAGGGTCTCACGATCAAGTTCTGCCTTAAATTCCAGCGCGTGGGTTTGAGTTATTTACCTACCTGCAAATTCACCTCAGTTACACGCTCGGCTCGTGGCTGTGGTCCCGTGGTGGGAAGATGTGTGGATTTTGTTCAGGTGATTGGATGTTACCCAACAGGTAACATTTTAGATGGGACTCCTCTGTTATTTAAGAAACTTGGTGGAAGGCATCAGGTCCTTCACTTCCCTTTTCAGGAAAGAGATGGCTTTTATCATTATATCCAGTACCACCCAATTCTTGCTCAGCTTCAGATTATTTGTCTCTACTACCTTGCGTAACCAGCCAAGGGATGAACCTGAAAGCTTGTCTCCAGTGTGCCATGATAGCTGAGCTTTCTGGGTGGCAGTCTGAAGTCTCCTATGGCTTGCGATCTCTATCAAAGTGTAAACCAAGGAGATGGTTTTTACCAATCATTAACAGCAAGGCTGTCACAAAGGGCTAAGTCTAGTAATTGTACGTAAAAAAAAATAAATTAACAACTCTGACTGTAGGCTCGGTTCAGCCTCACCAGCCATGACATGTCCCTTCTCGCACGCAACAAAAATAGACCCAAGTACTGAAAGGGAGAGGGAAAAAAAGAAACAAAAGAAAACCCAATTTGTTCCCTATTAAGCTGCTGAAAAGCTTAAACCTATTTCTATTCCAGTTAGTAGCTAAGTGAAAATGTAACTGCTTTATATATTTCACTAGAATTAAACTTAAACCTACAGAATTAGGTTTATTAATTTCTGTCAGTGCTCAATGGGGAAATAAGAGTGCCCATTCATTAAGGATACACAATTACTGCAGACAAAAATGAAGCACAGTGCTATTAACCATAATAAAAATGTTGAACACTGTGGAAATTTTCATTAAATAGAATCTATTCCTTGTATGACTCTACTTAATCCTTTCTGTCTTTCCCTCCCCTCCTCCCCCCCCCTTTGTGTTCTCCAAGTCAAAGAGAGTTTATTACTTAGCTTTTATGTGTGTTTCTTAATGTAATTATGATTAAATATTTTTTGGTAGTAAACAGTATTATTTAATGAAAAAAATCTGTCCCCACACTTACTTGAGTGAAAAGTAGTCTTTGGAAAACAATACAAGCACTAAGTAGAGTTTCATTAATATTTTAGCTCATGAGCATAAAAGAGAAACCCACAGCAAATAAGAAAGAAAACCATATCAGCCCGTCCACTGGAAGGTAATTGACTTTGTGGAGCAGATCCATCAGTGGAATACACTGGTGGACCAGAATAAATCCACTGAAAATCAAACTGGTGGTTATGTCAGAACACAAATAAATACTCTAGAAAGACTGTACGCATTTAAGCTTTGCTAAAAACATCTAAGTCAAAATAATTATTTATGAAGAAAATGTTCTCAGATTTTCAGTATCTTCACGTAACACATTGGGAAGTCACAGATCCCCCATGTAGACTCTGAATTCTTTATAACAAACTATATGTCATCTGAGGGACACAGCTTTAATTGCTTGCGAAGGATCATCAGTTAGTAACTGTAATATGGATTAGCTGATGACTTCAACTCATGAAACTCTATTGAAGCCGATGGGATTATGATCATTTCCAATAAATAAAGGCTTATCTCCAGATGAGTTAAAAACGAATGTGACAGTGCCTGGTTCAGTGGATGACCTGTATTTCTTGCATAGAAGTAAATGAATAATAAATAACTATGCCCTGTTGATCAAAGATACTTATTTAACCTGAGGGCTACATTATTAAAGACCTCCTTAGGAATGTCAAAGAGGATTTTGCTCATGTTCCTGTACTGCAGGGTCCTGGGCAGTTTTCAGATTGTCAGTGCTGGACCCACAACTCCAGCATATTGATAAGTAAAGCACGTAGGCTCAGGGTGTGTGACCACAGAGAGACCTGGTCTGGTGGAGCCTGGGGAAGAAGGGATGAGGTGAAACCTCAGAGTTCATGTTAGGCAAAGGAGATGCTAGATTTGAGGACTTCAGGTTGAACTTTTGCTTTGGGTGGCAGGAATCATTACAAGAACTCATTAAAACCACACTCGATGTTGTCGTTATTTTGGATTTCAGAGTCATGCTCCAGGTGTTGAGAGGCTGCTCTCTAGAGCAGCTGGGCTTTCGTTTTGTCTGTGATCTTTAAATGATGTGCCCTGTTATAGCAAATTAAGGGGATGGACAGGAGACAATGTGACTATATTGTATTTGGGCTATGTGGGGCAAGTTACCTCGGTCCAGCCAGAAACAGGGACCTTCTGGGGTAAGACATTTGCTCTTTTGTTGGTGCTCCCAGGTCTCGGTGATGGACCACAGCTGGCTTACTGTAATGTCTTCCTTGTAGCATTCTGTGGATTCGAGCATGAAAGATTTTTGACCAACTAGCTGATTTATAGGGACAAATGACTCTTGTGCTCCCAAGTAAGGTGGTCTGAATGCTACCATTTGCACTTATGAAGGATTGTATCAAAAGCCTTTTCAGAGTTGGTCAGATAGGTTATTTATAGACCTTTTTCTTGGATGACCTGATTGATGATATGCAGATGGTCAAGGGTGCATTAGCTTATTCTAAAGCCTTATTGTGTCCAGAGCTGTTTGAAGTCTAGTTGCTTATTTCTCTCTATTAATAGCACCTTTCAATTTGGGCCTTGGTTGCAGGCTTGAGTGTTCTGATAGCTTCTGTTTCTTTATCCCATCTCACTAGGGAGTTCAATGGTACACTTGTTTGATTTTTTGGGCCTTAAAAAAATGGGAAAGAACGCACACTGAGATAGAAAAGATGGGAAGCCACCTCCACATCCACCAATAACAGAGCACAAAACTCTGTTTCCATGCGTTAGTCTTGCATTGCTGCTGTAGGACATGTTTCCACGTTGGGATCTCCTCTGCAATTGCACCTCTGAATCAGAGAGAAATTGCTATGACCTTTCTAGTTCTTGGATTTAATAATGGAAGAAGTGAGGTGTGGAAACGTATAAATGGATTACAGCCAAAATAGACTGTTTTCTGAATAGACCTAGACTACTTAGCATTCCGTAAACAGCTTTAATGCAGGACAGTACAAACTGCCTATGTGCTTATTACCTTGATATGGTTAACTAGTCCAAGTATAACTGCAGAAATACAAGTGCATTTCAGTAAACATACAAGATGGCTTCATTTTCAAAGTACAGTAGATCCCCTAGGTATTCTAAAATCTATTCTTCTGTAGACAAATATTCATTTTCTTTCAGCATTAATTGTAGCATTGTTGCTGATAATGTTTCCTGCATTATACTCAGCTGCCTCATACTGTGGATAAGAGAAATCAGAATGAGAGCAAGAACAGAAAATACTAAGATTGCAGCTGCATCTCCTGGGGAAATTATTGCCATTTCAAATGTCAGTCAGCCTGATTCATTATTAAGGGGGAGCACAACACACCTCCTGCTTGAAAATCGGTCTGCACAGAAATGGCAAGCTGGTTTTATTGTTACTATCCTGATGATGTAACCTTATCAAAATATGTGCAGGTTCTATTTTGTCTCGGCTATAAGCATAACCTTTGGTATCCTGGGTAGTGGCTAAATTAATCCACTCCTTCAGAACAATGTGATTTCAAACACGACAAAACCCTCCCGTCGTTAAAGAACATTTATCTGCTTTACTTTCATTTGCATTTTCCATAAATTGAGTAGCAGGAAGTGTGAAACACCTGAAGTTCAAAGTCTCTGGAATGCACAGATGTTGATTTTCATTATAGACTCCAAAGATTGGCTCCTAAGCAACACTGCAGAGATTTTTGTGTAACTTAACCACCTTCCACTGGTGTGCTGGGACTCTGAGAACCCTCCGAAGAGCAATAGAGTGGATTCCTGGAGGACTGGGAATGACTAGTGTGCCAGAGTGAGAACTGAAGTTATTGTCAAGTAACCTTTTTGATTATCTGGTGGGATATTTCCTTAGTTTGATTGGGTTTCTTTTTAAAGATGAAGTTGCAAAATACCATAGTGCTTTTGTTCTTTTAATACACCTCTGCCCAACGATGTGCAAGTGTGTTGGCAACTCAAACTGTTGGTTGACCGTCTCTTATTTTTGGTATCACACAGCAGCGTGTACTTCATGCTCCCACATGCCCTTGCTTGTGCTGCGTGCTCAGATTTTATCCTCTGACAAAACTGAAAGGATGAAAATGCCTCAATGTACATTCACTGCAACGAGTGCTGGGGTTGTTCCTCTGGGGTTTTCATGAGTATTCCCCTACTAAACATGTTCACACAGCATCTCGTGGCATCTCTCACTACAAATCTATTTGTGAAGCAGACTCTGGGGCTGGGTGCGCTTGAGTGAGATATTTCATACTTAGTGTTATGTAGGGCAGTCTTGGTACTGGTATTTACAAGATTATGTAGCTTTTTTTTTTACTTAACAGGGAAAGCTGCCTTTTTAACCTGTCACTTCATGTCCAAATAGTCATGCATGATGCTTCCAACACAGCACGGGCACAAGATTTGCTTCCCTTCAACAAAGTGAAATCTATGCCTTAAAGTTCCAGCCACCCCAGTCCCTTTGCCATCTATACCAAAGCAATCAGTGAACCCCATCTCATCTTAATGCATATAAAAATAGATACTATTGACTATTAAGTGGAGAGATTGCCTTGTCATCCTGCAGATTTGCTCTTCTGTTTTCCCCTGTGGAAGGAGACATTTAAATTGAAACTTTTGGATTGGAGGTACAGAGGAAATAAAGCAGGTCACCAGTGACACATTTTTTAAGCATCTCTATGTGAAGCTTCAACAGTTTCTGATTGCCTGGCACCTTATATGTAGATATAATGCAAATACTATGTTTGAATTGACTAATAAATTTGTAGCAGGGTGGGAAGAAAACAGAAAGGCACAAGTAAAATCTACTCACTCTGTGGTAGAGTGAGTATTTGCTGGTATTTCCCAAATTTTCATTCTTCTTTTTATCAGAGAATTCCAAAGGCTGATTGCAAGCAAGATATCAAGCTGCTGTGTTGCTCATGTCAGTGGAAAATTGTCTTCTTCACTCATCTTCAAACTCATGGCTTCACTCAAAAAAATCCCCGCAAACGGTTCTGAAGGATTAACAGAGGTGTGAATTCTCACCTTGCATAAGAAATAAGTTTTGCTCACTTTGTCACTTCTGTGTGATTTCATGATTGTGAGTATTTCCTTTTCCTAAATGTCAGACATTTAGGCAGTATATGCTGACAGATATCTGTGGGAGCAGTCTTGAGGACATGACCCGTGCACCAAGAGGAGATACAGTCTTGTATTGAGTTATAGCCAAGAAACACTCAACACAATTGTGGCCAGGTCAGTTTTGCACTTCACTGATCCTCAGCAGGTCGTTCAGGCCAATTTAAGTCTACCCAGACAGCCCCAACATACAAGAATTAGTTTATTCTTTAACTCACAAAGCAAGGACAGTATTTCCTTTTTCATTGTAGCCAGAGTGGATCTCTGTTGGAACTGATAAACTTGGTAGATACATTTCTTTAGCCTGAAAAGACGATAAAAATGGTAAGTGCAGGCAAGGTTGCGTACTTGTCCTTTTCTTTCAAAATCTTGTCGTGATGATCTTGGTTACCTTGCAAAGCTGTGCTGTTAAATCATCCAGCAGGGAGTGATGCAACGGCAGACATGTGCAGAACCTGCTTGAGTGGCACTCAAAATTGCTGCGTTAGTCGGTGGGGATGAGTCAGAGAAGGAAGTCACTGGAAGAGTATTGCACAAAGCATAAAGAATCCGAGGTAAAAAATGGGAAGAAGAGTGTTAGGGGTGAGGATGCTGGATCTTTATATACAGATAAAATAGTGCTGAAATGCTGATGAAGTGAACATCATTTCAGAGCACACGAAACCTACAATTTACATCAACTAAATGTGAAGAGGGAAAAGAACAAACACAAACCGTTATGGAAACAAGTTCAGCCATATTTGTAAAGAAGCAAATCTTGTGATGGTGCGTGCACATATTTTAGTGCGTGCTCTGCAGTATGAGAACATTT
This sequence comes from Scolopax mira, assembly GCA_004320125.1. NCBI lineage: Eukaryota > Metazoa > Chordata > Aves > Charadriiformes > Scolopacidae > Scolopax > Scolopax mira. Next base: position 318,138 of record BJBW01002577.1, read on the forward strand.
ACTTCTGCATGCAAGTCTGTAATTTGCATATTTGTTCCAAGTAATAATCAAAAAAGAGCTAGCTTATGAAGTGCTTGGCCATCTACTTTCCTCTGTTGATGACGATCTGGAATTGGAGTGGGTTCCATCAGTAAAGGTGTAAATGTAGAGAGTATCCAAGGTCAATTATTGCTACAGCTGAATCTCTCCATCTGGGGCTTTTTGGGAAATAGTGTTCTGAAAGGATTCAGCTCGTGCTGAGGAAACTGTTTCACTCCCCTGATGCCGTGGTGTGCACGGGAATGGCTACTGGAGACCCACGTCAGGCACGCTCTCGCCTGTTGCATTTTCCTGTTGGTTCATGTTTCATGGACGATTTTGCACTAACCTCTGGAGACTGTGCTGACCCCAGCAATGGTGTTATTTGTTTCTCTGCTGTCATCTTCTGCAGGGCAGAATCCTATCCTCTCTGATTTTTGGGTGGAGAGGGGCGTTGCTGTGAGAGATGCGTGTTCCCCGGCGGTGCTTTCTGCTTGGGAATTTTCCTGACCGGACCCAGCGCAACACGGACACCGTGGGAAGGAGAGCACTGGCAAGGCTTCCCTCAGAAGAGCCAGAAGACCTCTCCGTAGTGATTAAGGGGCTTTGATACCTTTACAAATGTTACACATTTGAGTTTTATTCCTTTTTTTGGAAACTGTTCAAAAGAGTCATGAACCGTCTGGGATCAGTCTTCCCCCTCATGCAAGAAGGGAGAGCAGCATTATCAATAACAAAACATTTCCAAATCCTTCTTTTTTATGATTAAAAGTAACTGAAGACTGGTGTCTTCCAAGTGACATCACTTAGGAAGTAATCAGTTATGTCTTTACAGTGTTGGAGAGAAGTATTGAAATGATGGGGATTATAAAAAATCTCCTGAGAGGTTTCTTTGTAAAACGTGTCTATTTTATCAATGCAAAACAGTGCATCAGTTTCTGCAAGACAGGATATTTAAAAGAGTCCTACAAAATTTAATCCAGTTTTTTAATGTGACTGTGAGAAAACTGAGGCTGGCTTTGACTTCTGCCTGAGAAGGAGGAGATCACAAAGCGAAGAGATTGCTGCAGTTCTGGAAAAATGAGCAGCAATCACCTTCAGAACCTGCTGCCAGGTGTTATGAAAACTATCTGGGTCTGAAATACATGAGAATATTGGGTGTACACTCAGCTTACTTCGAGAAGTTGAGCACAGAAGACAAATCTGTTTTTTACAAGCACCTCAGGAACTTGGCTGTGCTTTGCTTCTACAGAGAGATTACCAGCAACCAGAGCAATTGCAAGAGTAGTGATTCTAAAAATCACAGAAAGGGTCTTTATCTGATTGTTTTCATATCAGGCAAGAGGCAAGCAATTAACAAAATGTTTGCAGAAAAATGAAATAAAAATAATAAAAACTTTCCTTGTTTTTCCAGGCAAGAAAGGGAATGCAATGAAGACTTATTGTTTGCTGGCTCAAAAATCAGAACTGGAAACCAGAAGTTTGCTAATATTCACGGAACAAAAAATATGAGTGTTTCTTTCAAAGTTTAAAAAATAATTTCAGTTTGATACACCTGAAAATAATCTGCTTTTGGAAACTAGGGTGTTTGTAGTATATCAAATAAAATATCTCTCTTGGATTTCTTTTTTTTCCTGTGGTCACATTGTTAAAAAGCTTTTAAAATTTATGGTATTGTTTTGGCAAAAAATAGGAAATTGATGAAAAGTTATGGCTGACAATGCAAGTTGGAATGAATAACTACAGATATATGTTGATTTTAGCCGTTGATTTTGAATGGCAATAAATCTTGAATTCTACCAGCCCAACTTATGGGAGGCTTTCAGCACAGTCAACCACAAAATGCAGTTGAACCACTCACATAGCATAATTAGAGCAGATGCTGGTATAACATGCAACTGCTGTTCACGCGTTATTGTGTGAAATCCTGCTTTTCCTGTTTATTTGGGTTTTTTCCTTCCTTCGCTAATACTTCTTGAGACAGCTTTTAGAAACGCTCCACTAAAAGCCTGAAAGGACCATGCTGGTTTTTTCCAGGAGCAGCCCAGACCAATTTTGTGACTCCTTGTATGTGTGTGATCTCTTCTGTAGAGCCGATTTTAAAAAGGAAAACAAATTTTTTGCTAGTGGTGAGGGACGTGTAACTGGGCAGCATTGGGAACACTGGGAAGTGCTGTGATTGAATACAGATGGCACTGAGAAATACAGGTTTTATTCCCATTTTCTGACCTGCGAGTGGGCCTGCCAATTTGCTGCTTTTCTGCTGTTCCCTTCCCAAACTTCTCTGTTTTGACAGGTTGAACGGTAAACTAAGCCATGCAGAGAGATGGAAACTCCTTTTCCAGTATCTTGTGTAGCAGAATGGGGCCCCAGTGTTGGTTGAGACATCAAGTCAGTACTGTCATATAAATAAAAAATAAACAGAATGAACATAAGTTGGGAGGGGCTTCATAAATTCATCTCACTGAATGCAGAGTGGGGTGGGTTTTGCTTTTTTTTTTTTTTCTTCTGGATTTGTTGCAAATGGTTTAAAATGAAGCTCTCCAGCTGACAGAATATCATTTGTGTTCCCTATTTAAAAACTTTCACTGAAATGGAGTGAAATAAGTTTGTTATTTATGAAGTTCATCTCACAAGTTCCCAATTTGGTGAAAACAGTTTTATTTTGCTTCACATTTAAAACCTGCAAATAGCTGAGTTAATTTAACTAAAATGAGCATTCTCGAGATGACCCGTGAAGAGGGGGAAAAAAATATCCAACCAACTGTACTTTAATCTAGAAACCATCAATGCCTTCTTGACACATGTATTATTGTAGGGCTCAGAAAAAATAAACAGTTTATGTAGAAGATTAAGAGACAGTTTGGATTTTGCTTTTGACATATCTTGTCTCCAAATCTTAGCTGAGGATTTATTAGAACACTATCATGTCAAAGCTACCTCATTTATATGATAACACATCTGTAATGTTTTACAAGTGCAGCAGTCCTCGTTCAGAATGTTGCTTTTTAAGTCCTAAATTACAGTACCTGGAGAGGTATGCATAATTATAGTGCATGTTAGCAAATGATAGGATGCATTTTCCCCTAGGCTCTCTGCATTAATCATCAGCAGAGTGGGTGCAATAAAATCATAATTGCTTCTTCAAAAGTTATAATCTAACTTATACAACTTTAAGTTAGTTGTATGGCAATATGATATCGACTGTCATGTAGCAAGCCCGTTTCCTTCATTTCCTTAAAATTAAGGCAGCGTTGCTCGGTGGTGAACTGTAATTAGCATCATTTTCATTTACAGATTTGGGTTTGGGATCCTGAGTGAGTGGGTGATGGTGTAAGCTCCCAGCTTGATGAAACGACTCTGATTTCCATGCGCCGAGGGCCCCAGGGCTGATCTCTGCTTATTTGTTAGGCGGCTTGCAGTCAGTTCGGGGGATGATTAACCTCTTCTGTCTCCTTAACTAGCAATTGTATCTGCAAAAAAAGACCATGGTAAGGAAAGGCGTTATTTTACATAAGAATCCTGTTTAATATTCTTTCGCTGGAATATTTGTTTCAGGAGAGGGAGGTGAGCAGGAGGATCCTGGCATCTTCCCCTCTCCCCAGCGCCTGCTCAGGTAGCTTCCCCGGTGTCAGCATTGGGGTTGGTTTGACCTCACGGTGATTCAATTCAGAGATTTCAACTGGCAGGAAACTCAGTCCCACCCCCTCTCCTTGGCTGAATAGTTTCGTGCTAGTTTTGCTTCCTGAATTCCCTCATTTTCTTGTCAGATGAACGCCAATGACCCTGTGTGAGGCTGGGTAATAGGTGAGTGTAGGATGGAATAATTTCAAGATACTTACATTAACTGTCATAAACCCAAGCCTACAATCAAAGATCAAAGCAAACATTTAATTATTTAGGAAACATCACTGATTTAATCAATATGACTTACAAAAACAAATGTTTAACTCTAATTCATTGCCTCTTAAGCTGATACATATGCACACACGCATGTATGCATGACATGCATATGTACACACTCACACACGTGTCTGTGTATATATATATATATAAAAATGCATATATATACACACATAAAATCAAGGTTTTGTTCTTTGAAGTTTGGCCAACTTTTCGGCATGGTTGCGACAGCCGTGTATAAAGGCATGTCCACAGGGTCTATTGCAGAGCATGGGCTCCCAAAGGACTCGGGAGGGTAATGGATGTGATAACAAAGCAAGTTTTTTCAGTTTTGCACAATTGTATTCCTTAAGATCAGGTCTGTAAATTAAGATCTAAACCTACATATTGAAGGCTGGATCCGGCAAGTGAGGCATTCTGGCTCCCATCCAGTGAAGCACTTAAATATGTGTTTTAACATTAGGTGCATGACTTGTTATGGTATGACTTCAAAGGGGCTTCTTTTGCTTAAAATTAAGCACATGCTTAAATACTAGGTTATATATTTGAACGAACTCCTGCTGAAGAGCTCAGCATCTTATTTCTTCACTGAGCATCTATAATCATAAAGAAAGAAAAAAAAACAATCCCAGAACGGAAGTCTTGGCTTTTTCTAAATTGTGCTTCCGTTGTTGTTTTGTGCCTGATTTGCACAGAAATGTGGAAGCTCACAGCTCTTTCCAGGCCTTTAAACCCAGGGAGGAACATGCTCAACGTGGTGGGAGTTGTACCATCGAGGTCAGTGGAGGAGCTCTCTTCCCGTGGCTGCTCTCAGGCTCCTGCTGAACATCTCATTGACAGCCTGTCCCATGGCCGTAGACAGAGAAAATGGAGGCTGTGGCAATTCCCCCCAATATCCAGAGGGGCAGTCGGAAGGTAAAATTGTATCCCCAAGTTCAGGGCACACATGAGTTACACTCACCACTGCTGACATCCAGTTCTGCCCTTCTGCAGTTCTGGTTTCATTAGCATGGCAATTACATACTTTAATACTTAATTTGCATGAGATTAAGCTGCAGACTTGTAAAACCCATTCTGTTGCTAAACAACATCATACCTGAAAAAGGTTCAGAAGCATCCCAAAAAGAACGTGTTTCACACTGGTTGAAATATTTGCTGAAATGCAGAAAATTGGAAAAGTTACTCTCTGCAGTTCACTGCCTTTTTCAGTTTTTGAAGGAAACTGTTCCTTAAAGGTACAAGGCTTTTATGCCAGAAATACAAAATACAATAAATAGAAAACATAGTAATATCTTACTAATTAGGACATCTTCACTTAATTTTGTAAAGCTTTTACAAAGGTCTCTCAGAGATCTGTTTCACTCTGACTTGCTGGTGTTAATAACCAGTGCTGGTAAGCAACCAAATTTCTCAAAGATAAAAATAGCCTTTCGTTAGCTGACATGTACCAAGTTGTGCATTTAAGCACCATGTACAGTTGGGGGGAAAGTAATCTTAAAAAAAAATATGCTGACATCATTTTCGTAGGCTGTAAAATTTATCTTAAATTATTTTAGAATGCACCCAAAGTCACAGCAAGCTGCTGTGTATCAGGGCACACAGCCTCCTCCAGAATCATGCTTATCTTTAATTTTTCCTTTCATAAACAGTTGGCAAATATGACATCAATTTAAGCTATAATGACCACATTTAATTTTCATTTTAAATATATTCTGTTACTATATATTGGTATCTTGGTTGATGCCAAGTCAGCCAGCCACAGGTCTGTTTTTCATTTGTGCATTGAACTTCTTTAGGTTAGACATGCTCAAGAGTCCTGGTTTAATGCATAACCCTAATTATAACTTAGAATTAAGCTACTGCTGACTGCAGCATTTTAGGCAGGGGAATCAAAGAATGTATCTAATGAAAAAAACACAACTCCACCCCTCACTAGTGCCTTATCTTTATACGGTTTTTTTATGTTACTTTTTTTTTTTATTTAGATTGAGTGCATAATACGGCTATAAAACAGCAGTTTAGATAATATAGTCAGCCTGTCAGTTTATATATGTCTACTCTGAGCTTAAGGGTTTTCTCTTGACTTTGAATTGGGCCTCACTTCTTATTAAAATGCTACAAGCTTTTAAGAGATTGTAGTATCACAGACCACTGATAGCTCAACATACTAATATATCATTGTGTTGGACCTCTATCTGTGCCCTATAAAATTGCATTACTGTTTAAGCTGGTTGAAGTATTTTTGCAAAATGTTTGGGTTTTGATGAGAAATTACTTTTCAACCATGTGCAACTTTGATGAGGAAATTTCTAGAATGTTCTGATAAAAATGACTTTTTTTTTATGGCAGAACCTTAAAAATCCAATTCAGAACACTGTTCGATGAAGATAGAAGCACTGGGTTTCCCCCACATTTTTACAGAAAGTGAAATATTTTTAAGGACAAGTCCTTGTGGTCATTTCAAACTTACCTGAATTTCATATGTTGGATTGAATTGGTGGTAACTCAATGGACAGGAAAGGTAGGATGGTGTCATCTGGGTCTTTACTCCCAGAACAAATCTGTTCTTATTAATAGAAGCAGGTTTTTAGGGGGGGAGATGATTAATTCAGAACTGACGAGCCATGCTCCATGGGTCAGAAGGAAATGTAGCCTGGGGAGATGCTACAGTCATGAAAAGTAAGATCAAGAAGAAGACTGATGAGCTGGGAGGAGCTTCATGCTCCGGTGGGACTCCAGGAGAGTGTTACTAAAGCTTGAGTGAACAGCTGAGATCAGAGCAGCACCACACAGGGACACCCTGTATTAATTTGCACAAAGCCAAAACCTTCAGTATGAGATGGGGAGCAAGTGAAAGTCATGGCAAGGTACCTTTGAGCACCAGCTTCTCTGCTCTCCCTTTTCTAACGGTGCCTGTGTGCTGCCACGGGGCCAGGGAATCTCTCTCCTGTCCCCGAGGAACACTTGCAGACACAGCACCTCATTCTGCCCATTTTCGCTGGCTTCATACAAGGGTTACACCCCCATTTCCTTAGAAATAGTCCAAATGGATGCTGGGATGTGTGGTTGGAGATGACAATCCTTAGCCACTGAAATACGAGACTATGGGTTTTCATTCCTATAATGGTTCTTATGCTCGACTGCCGTCCGTAGGAGGCTAGTCAGGAAGAGTTATATGCTGGCGTGATAAAATACTAATGTTTTTCTTCTCTGGGAACAGCAAAATGAAAAAAAAAATCTGGGTTTGTACTAACATTCCACTTGTTCTGCGTGGGCATTCGGGTGTGCTGCCAGGAGCTGGTAACGTTTACAGCCCGGGTGTAAATGAAAGCAGACAGAAGCGATGGAGAAACAGGCTGCACTAGCCCGGGGGCTTGTCCACGCACAATAGTAGCATCAGTTCAGCTGCAAAATCCATTTAGCTAAACCAGTGTATGTCTCTGATTGGACACACTTAAATTGGTTTATAACCAGCTTACATCAAATTAGTTTAAATCAGGAAGTTACCATAATAGCTGCATCAACCAGTAATTGTCTAATTTTTGTGTAAGATGGTTGCAAACCAGTAGCTTTTCCACGCAGGCTTTTGTACTGCTTTAGATCAATTTAAAAGCTGTTAAACCAGTGTGACTTTTGTATGGGGGCCAGCCCTAAAGCCCAAAGTTTCTGTGAGCTGGGACAGGGAGCGCGCGGGGGCTTGAAGTGAATGGAAAAGAAGATGACAGACGCTTTAAAGCAGGAATGGGACATGAGGACTCATTTTCCAAAACAGCTGATTGCTCTATATGATGGAAAAACGTTGGGTAAAGAAGTTCTGAAGTCCCAGCTGTGAATGCTGAGACTCATTCACAAGCACGGAGAGGTCAAAGACAATGTCTCCGAGAGCTGCCCCCAGCCAGTGTGGTCCGTGTTGCACGAGGGGAGATGGAGGAGCCTAGAGCCTTCTCCAGGTTTAATCAAAGGATAACGACACCCAGCAGGCAGTGAGGCTGGTGGGACGTGTTCCGTCTCTCAAGCTGCTTGGGATGGAGCTGGAAGAGGAAATGGTGCTTTTTAATAGATGTTAGTGGTGGTTCAGAGGTGTTTTGGAAAGGTGAGACCCCCTGGTCAGCAAAGGCAGGGGGGCTCGAAAGCGTGACATTGTGGAAACGAAGGCAACAGGAGAATGACACCGCAAGCGGGGTTATCTCAACCTCTCTGCAACTAAAAATGGTCTAAATTGTTTTTTCAAAATGAGCTTTTTTGCAGAGCAGAGAGAGAAAGCCTCTGATTTCAAGGGTTCCTAAAATACTTTTGGAACGAAACTCTCTGCAGTGTTCTGTGGGTGTTGATCGCTGGAGTGCTCAGTAGTACTCGAGCTCCGAGTTCACACCATTAAAGCTTTGTCGACAGTACTGAAAGCAGCCCTCTAACACACTGAAGCAAGCTCAAGAGGCTGTATTTATGTTCTCAGGCTGACTTTAGGGCTGTTGCTGGCAAGCTGTCAATAAAAGAACTTATTAGGCAGGGAGACAGCTTGGAAGGGAGAGTCGTTTGAGCAGTTCGCTTATGAATGGGACACAAAAGGTGAACAGAATGAACTTTCTGCTCGTTTAGCAAACAGGGATACAACAAGGGGGGGGGTTTATCAAGGTAACTCAGTTCTGGATGCCCAGCAGTAAATGTGCCTGATGGCTTTTCCCTGAGAAGTATTCCTCCTCTAGTTCTGCAAGTATATCTGGTAGAAACTATTTTATCCTTTAAGAAATAGAAGGGGAAATTGGTTTTCTGTTCTTCCCTCTTACTTTTTTTTTTAAATGTGTGGAAGAATGAGGCAGTACTTTTTTCTCAGCAATAGAAAACGGAACGATGCTTCTGGATATTTTCATACTTCATAAAAGTGGGCTGAGATGCCGTGGTGAGGAGTATTGTAGCCACCAGGTAACCCTACCGGACCTGAGAGGAACGCATTTTGGAGTAATACTTTTGTCAAAGAGTAACTCGCAGGGAAATAGAAATAGCTGTGAGAAACAGTGCAAATCTGATGGCCAAAGGAAGAGCAGTGCTTGGAGAAAGAAGCTTTCTACTTTTCTAAGGAATATATTTCTTGAAGTATGCAAGGCATCATTAAAGATTGAAGTGGTCCAAGTGAAACCCTTGTAAAAAGGAGAATGAGTAGAAAACGAATGGACCCCTAAGGGATCTGACTAAATCACAATTTGTGGGAATCTTTCCTTCGCTCCAGGTGGTTATGTGTTGGGCTGAGAGGAACTTGTGATAAAACAAAGATGTGGAACTGGCTTACTGCTTTTCACATTGTGGCTCAAGCCCAAGGTACAGCTACACCACCAAGGTGGTACCCCGTTCATAAGAGACGGATGGCTTTCCAAAAGCCCACTTCATGTAAATTTTAGTCAGCCCATGGCTCTGAGAAGGACAGCAGATCTGACTATGCAGTTTCTGGATCATGGTGGGGGTGATGTGTTTTGTGTCACATTTTGCTAACACCAGTGGGGAGTCCACCCTCCTCGTATCATGCTAGGAATGGTCTTGGCCCTTTTTGTTTGCAGCGGGAGGGCTGGTTGCCAACGCGCAGTTCTGAAGTCACATTTTCACTTGCATTCTGGGCAATACCTCCCACATTTTGGACTCTGCAGTCCTCGGTGTAAATGATTCCTTAGAGCTAGTTTGGCAGCCAAAAAGAGCAATATTGTATTTAATTTCTGGCACTGCCACTCGCTGAATTGTCGACACAGCTGTAGCAGACCTCCAGGTCTGGAGATATCTGGCTAAAGCAGAAGATCGCTGCGTTTCCCGATTGGGCTCGGTGTAATCCATGCCACTCAAGATCTGATCTGGGGCAGCCAAGCAGAAATGTAACTCCTTTCTGCCAAAGGCATTTCGGCAATGAATTCAGCGTTGTTCTGGAGGAAAGGGGGGGACAGAGGTGAATTCCTGGAGAATTTAGCCTTTGCAAGGCATGATGCCTTCTTCCAGTAGAGTCTACCAGAAAGCTCTGCTGTGTACAAGCCAAAGCTTGATTTTTTTTTTACACCACCATCTGTAACTTTAGAGGAACAAAGCCATCCCTGCCCCCAGCAACACATTTCTGCTTTCTCCTTGGGGCAGACACTAGTGTTCATGTGGCTGGGTAGTGTGATATACCAGGGGACTGATGCAGTTGATATCTAATTGTGCATTTTTAATTTTTTTTTTCTTTTTTAACTGTGCACAAAGGTAGTGGTGTGAACATGTTGGAGGCCTGGGAACCACTTCTTTCAGCAGCAGTCACCCTTATTCACCTTGGCTTGGATCATATCCCTACCACAACATTAATAACCTAGCACTCTCAAAGAACGAAAGTAATATGAAAAAGTACAGGTCATGTTTGCTATCAAGCTTCAACTTTTCCTTTCCTAGTGGTGCCACCGTAGTAGCCGACCTAATTTGTGTCCAAAATGAGCATTTGAGAATTTGTCTTCTAGGCGGAAAGGGCCACAGCTTTTGAGACATTTTCTGCCCCCAGAAGCCATCCAGGATAATTTATGCTGGTCCTCAGTAAATTCAACCAGACAGGAGAAATCCCCCGAACATGGGAGTCTCCAGGAAGAATGTGTCCCTTGGCTTAGCTTGGCATAGAGGTGGCAGGCACTGTAATATACTGATGCTGACACAGACAAAAGCTTTTTAGAAGCCTGCTTTAAACTACAAAGCTTGTAAGCGTGTAAGGGAGTTGTTGCTAAAAAGTACTGGACTGTTGGCGGTGGGTCCAAGTGAGTTAAGCTCCATCATCTTGCTGCCATAAAGGAAGAAGATGGAGCTTCATTCCATGCTGGGCTCCATTCCCTACAACATCCAAATGTCTCAAGGTTCCCAGAGAGAAGTTTCTCGCAGGGTGCTGCTGGAATAAAGGAACTTGAAGATCACGGGCAGTCACAGGAAGATGTTGGTGAGGTTGAGTTAGGGCAGTGAAGCTATTGGAGCTGAAGAATGCTGGAAATAGAGCAGTGATCTACATGAGGCCACCTGTCTGACATCAAACAGGCTGAGAATCCAGGTTGCTGTTAAGGGAGGGTTTTTTTTTTTCTTTGGACCAAACTATGGTGTATTAAAGTTTCTCTTTCTTGTGTTGAGAAGTGACACCAACACTGACCATGAATGGCTTTGCAGGACATGCTCAGCCTCATGAATCATCCGCTGTAATGCTTCAGGAATGGACAAGCAGGAGAGGTACAGCAAGAAATGGGCATTTCTCCTGTTGTTCCCATACTTCCCGGCATACTCTGCCATGTGAATCTGCCCTCCCGAAATCCATAAAACCCGCAAGCAGGCTCTCAAACATTTAATTTGAAGGATCTCTGTTTAAATCGTTTTTGACTTGTGCCAGGGCAAGCCTGTCCTCCAGTTAATTATGTTCTGAGCACACAAAGAGAGCTAGTGAAAACAGTCGCTTCATAACCATTTTCTTTTTGTAAACTCAGAGTACTTAGATCTGCATCATTTAATCATAATAGAGCCATATGCATGCAGCTTAACTTTTCTGGAAACCAAAATTAGCTAGAAGACATTTTGGCCTATTTCTGAAATGCTTGTGTGTGGGGAAAAGTGCTTCGAGTGCTCCAAATGGGTATGAGCCTCCCAGACCTTGGAGAAAAGTTCATGTCAGGAATGTTCCCCACCTCTGCACTGACCGCCCTGCAACAAATCCATCCTCAATGCGATTTTGGAGTAAGGTTTACTGCCTGGTGGGGCTGTTACTAACACAAAATAAGTGAAAAGAGGGACTGAGCTGCTGGATGTAGGGCAAAGATTAACCTCGGTTTGGGGCAGGTTTTGGGATAGGTATGCCTGGTTGTTTTAGCAGTTTCAACATGACTCTAAAATAGAGCAGAGGAACATTTCTAGATTAGAGAATTATATATTTTGCACGTAGTTGAAAAAAAAAATTTATTGGCCTTAAGAAAATGCAAACCTATTTACCTAACTAGGCAGTGCTTTAATTTGCATGTCGCTTTAGATCTACCTCCAGGTACCTTGAAAACTGTGAGGCACGTGCTCAAGTCATTGTCTGAAAAATGATTAGCAAACAGCCCCGGAAATGATTACAGCCAGAGGAGATGGCTGCAGCACACCCAGCAGGGGCTGTAGGGCTCGGTGCTGAGCTGGCAGTTGTGTTTTGCTGGCAGGATTTCGCAGCAGCCACGGCAGCTTTATTCCAGCAGGAGCAGCCTCTGAGTCCATCCGGCCTCTGCTGCTGCTCCCTGATACCCAGCCCTGCTTCTCTGCCAGAATCCCAGCTGATGGAGGCAGAGGGTGGTGAAACCATAGGGCATTCCAAAAAGTTCCTAAAAAGCTTTGGATAAGCTTAAGGAAACAGTGTAATAATCTCTTGATAGATATCTTGCTGCCACCCCACTTTCATGCCTTAAAGCTGTCAAAACTTGCTGAGGAAAATTTTTAAGGGGATTTACCAATATGGCTTTCGTTTCCAAAATACTAGTTACTAACAGGGCAGATACTCTGAGTGTTACATGGATGAAACTATTAATTAAAGGTCAGTTACAGAACTCTCTGTGGCTAGAGAATTGCAACACAAATTTGCAGAGGAAATAAACATTAAAGGCTGCAGCGCATCTTGCAGCCAGCTGTTGGCCACCAGCTGAATACTCCCTCGCAGGGATAATGCAGAACATACCTTGGTGAGATTAAAAGGCATATTTTTGGGATCCCCTCATTTGGGTGTGATTCTATTAATTTTTACAGTAATTCTTTGCCCATCGCTCAGTTTGGCTAAGAGACTTAATAAATTTTCCTCTGGCCAGTGGGGCTTTTTGTCATCCAAACAGCCTCCAGCCTGCTGGGCTGAGCTGAGGGTTCCTCTGTGGGGCCGGTCACACAGCTCAGGCACAGGGGATTGGTGACAACTAAGGCTCCTTTCAATGAAGAAGTGTGAGGAGGACAGGAGGATGATGAGGAAGAGGAAGGTGGTGAAAGAGGAAGGGAGAGCAAAGCCAGGGAAGGGAAGCTGACTGCAAATGCATTTATCCCTTCTCAGGATGTTCATTCTAGGAGCAGCCCCAGAAGGTAGTGCTGGTAACTGTTGCTACCTGGCCTAGGTCTAACTTGCTCTCATGCTGACATCTATCAGGAAATTAAAGCCCCTCTCTCTTGCCAGCGCTCCTGAATATTGATTCCTAATTCCACAACCTGGCCATTATTTGAAACTAAAGCTTGCTACAAAGGAGAGTGTTAAAACACAGGTCAAGGACAAGCCTGCCCTCCCTGCCTGCAGCAACTCACCAAATGCTTTGTGAAAGCCAGTTTGCCATGAATGGAACGGGGGGTTGGAGGGGGAATAAAGCATATTCAGCATGAATAAAACATGACAGTGATGCGCTAGCAAGCTGTGATCTATTTTGACTGTGATAACAGTGTAAACCTCAATGGGTGAGGACAGAGGATCACAGCGCTCCGAAACCATGAAGTCAGCATAACGTGACCACGGTCCACTCGAACTTCTCTGTCACTCCCGCCGCTTCCCCCGTGATGTGCTCTGACTGTGATGTGCATCCAGAGAGGGCAAAGTGACACATGAGCGTGGCGTGACAGCAGTGCCAGGAAAGATTTGGTGCTTGCCGGTCGTGGCCAGTTAGCCATGTGAATGCAAAATGTACGGGGCAGTTTGTGAAGAGCTGGTAGGAATCGTTTGTGTGAATGGTTTTGAGTGAAGAGCATTCGGGTTTGAATATATGATGCTGATTCCTCCTGTAACAGCCCTCGATAAACATGCGGTTACCACAGCTGTTGGCTGGAAGATTCACCTTATTTTTAAGCACTTTCAGATATTTGATGCTGTCCTTTTTTTTTTTTTTGTCTTCACTTAATACCATGTGACACCGACAGATTATTAACTGAGGTAGGTATGAAGATCGATATAATATAAAGATCGTGTCCTTGAGTTTAGTGCACATAATTTTATAGGGAAGTGTTTTTTCCCCTCTCCATTTGGCTTGATTATTCAAGAGTTCTTTAACCACTACAACAGAATCCTTTTCAGAAGAAGAGCATTTTTCTTTCACCCTAGTTGCTATGAGAACATGAATCATCTCTTTAGCACAATAGCAACAACTGTAGTGCTTAAGTGCATCCACTGATTTTTTACTGTTTGTTCTTTGCTCTCAACAAGATAAGCTGTTGTTATTTCTTTCTTCTTGAACAAGCATAACATGATTGCTGAAGTAGTAGGAATAATTGGACCAAATAGTGAGGCGGTTCATGTAAACAGAAAGAATTCATCTCTTTCAAGTACAGTAAATTGTCCTCCAAAAATATGGAAATCTTGTCTATTTCTTGTTGTGCCCTAGAGCAAATTTTGTTGAGTTTGTTGTCACATCATTATTTTCGGACTCTGTGAAATTGCTAATGAGGAACAGGCTGCTTCATTGGAACAGTTGTGTGTGTTTAAGGTTGTGATGAGATGTATATAGACCAGGGCTAAATCATGGGCATAGAAAAGGTTAATGTTAGAACTAAACATCTACCACAGGTGCCACTTATCACCAAAATTGTTGCCAGGGAGCCCGGTTTTGTGGGGGTGGCTCTGGCTTCAGCTGCAGTGAATTAGCTCCTGGGAGAGAGGGTATAAAGCCTCTAATCTGGTGCATGAGGCTCTTTTTGGGTAGCTGTGGTGGGAGTTCTGCAGTGCAGGAAGATGATAGCAAGACCTGTTTTGCTGGAGCATTAAGACCCTCAGCTGTTGCTTTAGATGACCTGCCTTTGGAAATTGTAAGCATGTTTTTTAGTTTCTTGAATAACCTTCCTCTGAGAGGAAGGAGTTTTGGGTGTACTTTGTATATTCATTTTAGGCTTGTCTTCTGTTGCTCTGTACCCTTCGTTAGAGGCAGTTTTTTCACAACACTAAGTTTACTTGAGTAAATGGCTTCTTTAAAGAAGAATCCCTGAAAAACAAAGGCTGGTGGACTTACTATGCTAGTCTCTTAATGTTTGCTAGCTGTTGCCTGCCTTCTTAAAGCCTTCCTTCAGGCCTCCAAAGCTTTAAGTCTAAAGATGTTTGTGGAAATCGATGTTGTTTGTAGATGAGAGAGATGGGTATCTGTGTCAAGTGGAAATGAAATGTGTTTGAGATCGGATGAGACAAGAGGTTTTGGGAAGTTTGTGAAAGCACTTAAATGATTTGAGGCCAGTGGCTCTTGCTAGGACTTATGTGCCTGACTTAAGAAAGGAGCTTCTACTCGATCCTCATTTGGCACCTGTGGTTCATAAAATATATAGCCCCTCTTAAAGATGGGAATAAATGCTATGCAAATATGTCTAGACAGGTGAGAGATAACTGATGATCAGTTAGGACAATTTTCCCAACAGCCCTTTTAGATTTTAATTATTTATAGATCTATAAGTACACAGTAGGCACTTCTGTAGCCTAGGTGAATTAGAATGGAAAAAATGAAGGCTTGTATTCAACCAGTGGTTTCAATAATATTAAATTATTATGCCAATAAAACATGTAAAATCTTTTCAAGACAAAACAAGCATTTGATGTGCTGATTCTGATTTGGAAAAAAACAAACCCTGAACAATTGTTATCTGGTACTTGTAGCTCTTGGAGAATAGATAAAAATGGTGGCCCAGACCTTGGTTAAAGTAAATTAATATAACTCCACTGACTTCAGGGAAACAGTGTGGATTTATACCAAGTGATGAATCAGTTCTTACAGCTTGATAAAAATCTAGAGATTGGGCTTCTTCATCAATTTTTGTCTAAGAACTAAAGAAGAAAAATATAATGGGCCTACAAGTAGGGATATGATTCAGTATTATTCTGATCTTCAACTTCTAACCTCAGGGGAAAGAGGTCTGAGTACTTGGCATGGATCTTCCTTAAATTTGATGAACGGCTTTACCATTGTATTTAATTGTTTCCAGCTAGTATTATACTGAACTAAACTAAGATTATATGCAATTAAGCAAAAGAAGAGTATTGTTTAGAGTGCCTCATTAATTTGTATTATGTTGTTAATGTAGGGTAATCCACCAACATTACTTAGACATAAAAATACCTAGGTAATCTGATAGACCACACTAAGCTTCTAATCGCTCTTTTTGGATATTTCTTGAAAATAACTAGGACCCAGTTAGCTATTTTTATGTTTTGTGTTTTCCTATTGGAAAAAAAATCCTGAGGCTCCTATTACCTCAACAGCAAGCAGACAGCAGAAGCTCTACTGTGTAGGCAAGCAGTGATATTAATGGAAATAAAACCTGAAAGACATATATTAAGAGATAGTCCATTTGTGGAAGTAATTCCTATTTCTTGGAGTTAACTAGATTTTGATGGCTTAATCATAATTTGTGAAAGTTGTCCTCAAGTATAGAATCATAATGAAATTTATAGATAATCTGGTGAAACATGTCACCAGAACAATTTTTTAAAGAATTTTGTTTTAAATTATGGATGTTTTATGACTTACCTAATATGTAGTTTATATATCTGGATCATTAATAAAAAACATCATTTGGAATCTTAAATGCAATCTAGAAATATTTTTACTTGGCCTACTTTTCAGTTAATATTATCTGCTTACATTTGAATGCTGTTACCCGCTATAGTGTTCATGAAGTCTGATGCAAAGACATTTAACCAAGGAATGGTTTCAATAGCAGTGGGTTTTGGACTGAGAGGTGGCTTGATTTAATTTTTATTTTTTTTTATTCCTAGGTCCTTGGTTTCCCTTGTGCAAATTGATGGGGAAACTCCCCATGACACAAGGGCAAACTCCTAAGATAGAAGGGCTGTTAGAGCCTTCAGGACATAAGTTCAAGCTCTGAGATGTGTGGCTTCAACCTGTTTTTTCCCTAAGAGATTTGCTTGGTTTTTTAAAAATACTTTGTGAAGGCGGGTGGAGGGTGATATTACTTTACTTCCTGACTCTGCAGTGGGTGCAGCCCCTTGATTCACAGCACACAGTATTCCAACCATGTGAGGCTGTAGAAGTATCTTCTCCAGTCCTTCAGATGCCTACACGCATTGAGTTCATTGCACGTGGCTCTCATGTGATACCACTGAGCAAGAGAGATATAAAATGTCTTAAAGGCTCCATCTGTTACAAAAATAAATCTTGCTGATTCTGATTCAAGTGAAACAAAAATTAACATAAGCTCACTATCAGCAGGATCTTAATTTGATTTTTCTTTGTTTTTTTTTTCCTTCAAACTTTTAAAAGATGTGTTCATCTTTAAAATCTCCACATAATAATGGAGAACTGTTTTTCCCACCCCTTCTACACTACATCTTTGAGACATAAAATATATTTCTGGCCATCTGAGTATAATAATGAGGCAGCTGTACAGCTCACTTCAGTTGTTTATACCTATTTGGGCTCAGACCTGTTGCAGTGTCCTCTGGATGAACCTTTCTCATCTCAGACCCTGCAATTTGATGTCTGCTCCAAGCATTGGTCAAAGACCAAGTTTCAGCAGTTCATTTACTGTGTGAAATTTAAAAGATTTAAATCATCACCTTTCTGGTGAAACATGCAGGTTTGAGGCCTGGAGATCCTGTGGCTTTGTTTTAAATAATATTTGGGGCAGGGCTTCAGCCTTTGGCTTTGAAACTTGTCAGTACATTGCATAGACTTGCAAAGTAGATCAGCACAACTTATGTTATCATAAACCATTGCATGTGGCATTTTTTGGAAGAATTAAGAGAATTAAATATATATATAATGTATGTATATATGTGCAAACACAGTGAGGTGAAGTCTCTCTGATTGTTTGATGTGGTACTAGCTTATTTTAATGGCTTTCATGTATACCCCAACAGGCTTTTTGTTTTAGTTGAGCTGTCAGTCCTTCCAATTCCAGAACTGGGAAGGGGATTTTGTCCTACTCCAGATCTCATGCTAATGTGTTTCTGATGAGTGTGCATCCTGTGCGATGCCTCCAAATGTAATTAATTAATGGATGTTCATGTAGCAATTCTTTTTGCTGTGAAACTGATCCCTACCAAACTGTCTAGATCTTATGTGAGGCTCTTCTTAAACTTGAAAGTCACCTTCATCTAGAGTGGAAACTGGTCTAGGTACTCAGCCCTTTTTTCTTTTTTCTTTTTTTCTTAGGTTTCTGTTTTGAGAGGGTCAGAATTATCCCTCGCTAGGATTACTCACAGCCAGTGTGACAACCAGGGAATTCTGCTGGAGAAATATTCTGAGGTATGTGGAATTGCTATGAGAGCTTTGCCACTGACCGTGTCATTTTGTATGCAGCATGTCCAGCAAAAACAATCATATGCTGAAATAACCGTGAACTTACAGGATGTTAACTTGGGATAACTGTAGCTTTGCTGGGATACAGCCTGCCTTTTACATTTTTATTCTGCATACAAGCCTCCATATACATGCATAACACAACTTAAACCATGTTATCACTACTATACAAGCCAGTGCTGTAAAAATGCAACCAAAGCTAAATTTAAATACATGTGTAAGTGCAAAGCACTCAGCTTCTGTAACAAAGGTAAAACTGGTCTCCTGTGATAAAGATATATGTCCTTAATTTAGCCTGAGAAATTGCCAAACTCATTGTGTTGATGGTATGACCTAAACTAATCTTCCGTCCAGATTTTCAAAGACGAAAAAAAATTCAGAAAACTAATCTAGTGCAATGTTGATAGCATATGATGGTTGAGAGGTTGTAACATTATTTTAAAATATTATAATGTAGCTGATGTGGGATTTTCTGTAATGCAACATCAGTTGTCTGTTATTTGCTTCAGACTATATTTACATGGAAGAGTAAGACTAAAAAAAATTCAGCAGGTCTGTTAATACTCAAGGTACAGGTTATCATAAATGCTGGTAATGTTCTTCTATTCCTAGAATATTTTTTTTGCTGTTATTACAGGGGTTTTTGAGATACATAAGATCTGTGGCAACATGAAACATAATGTAACCTGGTATTTTTCTTTTTTGATGCTGCTTTTCATTTCTCTAAATCATACGGGAGTGCTACAAGGTGCCCAGACCCTTTAATATTGTTATATACTGTCTACATAAACAGAGTAAACTCCAAAGCACACTATACGACCACCTCACATCTACATAAAGCAAATTAAACATATGTGAAAAAAAAAACAAAACAAAACACTTCAGGGCAAAGAGCGCTGGAAGAGAAGCCTGGTCTGTTGGTTCAGAAGCTGATCTTGGTTTAAATTGGTTGGAATCTGTTTGCTGGTTCTAAAAATGTTCCTTTTTGTTGGTGGGTTTTTAGGTCAGAATGCGTAGGTCTTTTATGCCCAAGAGGTGCATCTGGCTGGTCTTCCCATAGCTGAGGAGGGGACTTGTTACAGAGGAATGGGCTGAGAAACTACTGGCTAGAGGGGCTGAAACCATCCTGCTTTGAAGCAGGAAGAAACTTGAGGTGTTGATGCTATGGACAAGAGTTTGTGTCGTTGAACATAACTTGTCAGACTTTGAAAACCTGGGTTACAACTCCTGTTTTCAAAAGATTTTAAAGGCTGTTTTTCATTTTTGTGTAAAGGACTGGTTTTTGGGTTTTCTTTTTTTATATTGTCTACCTAGTAGCTGGCCAAATACATCTCCCCATCAATGTGCTATATAGGGAAGTTGCAAAGAAAGTTCTTTCAGCCCTGGGAATCTTATGATACAGGTATAAATATGAGCCAGATAAGTGTGGTGGTGGGAGAATGAACGAAAGAAATGGGAGTAGGACTGATAGAGTATCAGAGTGGAAATACAAGTTTCATTCTCAGTCCCTGCCTATAGGGTATCTTGGACAAGCTTCCAGTACTGAAATCTCTTGACTATCATCCAAAACTTGGCCACAATTGATTGCTGTAGTTTCCAGGCTCATCCTGCATGCATCATAAGAAACCAAACTACTGAGTTATTTTAAAATAATAGTATAGCATTTACAAGATTCCCGAATTTCCCAAATAGCATCTTGGGTGAACCACAGATGCATCTTACAGGACCACAGACTGCTCCAGCACAGCTGGAGATACTCTAACTCGAATAGAAAACTCAAAAGATCCAAAACTTAAAATCTTTCTCCCCTTTTTTTTTAAACTCTGGACTGGTCTATTAAACTGGTAAAGAATTAGAAAAATATTTCTAGACAGTCTGTATATTAAGAACACATTAAGGAGGTGAAAGACCGAACACCAAGCAATAGCCTGTTTTGCAGGCAGGGTATTTTGTACAGCTTAAGTACCTGCCACTAAAAAGTTATAATTCAGCAGTGGTTACCAAGAGTATCAACAACTGAAATACCACAGCTGGTATAGGAAATATAATAACTAGTTGTCACAGGAGATTCAGGCTAGGGAATAAGTGTGCTATCTCCAAGGATAGTCTTTTCAGTGCCTGTTTTCATAGGCGAGGTTCATCTTTTTCCTGTTACAAACTCCAGATGTTGCTTCCAGTAGGGCACTGCAAAGCAGAATCCAATGGGGAAAGTAGGCGAATGAATTATAAAATAAAGCACTTTTGTTCAAAGAGACATTCTGGGAAAGGGCACATGACGGAGTCTCTGGTTTTGCAGTCTTTATCTCAAGCTTGGATACCTTTAAAAAAAGCTGTTACCCTGTTTTTAGGCTTTAGTCATCCTAATTCAATAGCCATAATGAACCTTCTGACCTTGGATGTTAACCTGCTCCTCGCTGGGGTGGATTTTGTTAGAGACAGAGTGTCATACAAGAGTTCCTTAATGAATTGGGAAGTAGAAGCTTGATCTAGTCATGATTTTTAATGACTCTACATGCTCAGTGAATTAAATCTCACTTCACCGGGACAGTAAAGTTATCTGAAAATGTTCCCTATCTTTGTGCCAAATTAACACACTCCTTGTAATAAACACTATTGCCATTTCACAGATTAAATTAGTAGGACACTTAAATATTATTCCAGAAGAAATTTCATTTAACTTGTCACCCAACATTCGCTGTGAGTAGCGCAAAAAAAAAATCCAAAACACAAACACCACCAACAAAAAAGCCTAAAGAACACAGACACCCCCCCCCCTTATATCACTCATTTGAGACTATCAAAATTTCATACTTTGAAAACCAATGGACTAAGGGTGTGCTACACACACAACTATGGCAGTGGAGTAGGAAGGCAGTATTTAAGAAGACCTGCCCAAAGGGAGAAGAAGTTGTGTTCTGTGCTCAAATTCAAGGATTCTTTTTTACTTTGGTCTTTGCAGTTTTGTTTCCTTCTGAGAAGGCAGAAGTTCAATTCCTTGGTCCCTCAACTTTGTTGCAAGATGCTGGTCATCTGAAAGACTTTAACACAGAATAGCAAATGGACCACTGCAGCTAGGATTTAACCACCTACATTACACCCTCCCAAAATCTAATGCAAACCAATTCTGGTCTAGTGTCTATTTTCCACAACTGTAAAGATAAAGATTTAAGGGAGTGTTTCCTGGATTGCACCAATGAGAGGTCAAAATCTTATTCTCAGGATTACTACAATAATTAGATCCAGATTCTTTTCCCTGCAGCTGAAAGGAGACTTCAGGCTATCTAACTTCATGTTCTGTTGTAAAGCTAATAAAATGTTTTACTCTGAAAGTGTGTTAGATGTTAAAATTCCCAACAATGCTCACAAAATATGGCTCCTATGCTGAGCTTAATTGAATCTGGTTATTTATTATGCAACATAAAACATTTATTATATGGGATGTGTTCAAGAACGTTTCCATTTACCATATGTTTTCAAAAGTGCTTTATATAGTGCAAATTGAAAAGATAAATCTGAGGACTGAAACCACCAAGGGTCAGGTAGTCCAACTTGAGTTTTCAGAGCCAAACATGGACTAATCCCTCTTTAGATGCCTTGGTTCCTACTGCTTATGTTGGGCTGTCTTTTTTTTTTTTTTTCTCCAAAACTGTCTGTGTGTCCCTTTTGCAGTTCTTGTTTATGTGTTTTTTTGAGTTTGTCAACTATAACCACCCAGATCTTGTTCACAGTTGCACATGATTTTCCATTTCTTACCTTTTTTTTTTTTCAGTTGTCTGTTATGAAATGTTATAGTCAGTGCTGGCCTGGCATAATCCAGCTGTGTAAAAGGCACTCTCCAATCACTGTCCATTTGTTTTGTTGACAGCATGTGAAGGGCAGGAAAACTCGTGTGTGGCATAGTGTGGCTGAAACCAGTGTCTAGGAAGCACAGGAAGATGGTTTTACTGATGGTTTAGATTCTGCAAAGCTATTTACTGTTCTGTGCAATTTTGCAATTCCTGGCAAATCACCATAAATGTATGGTCTCGCTCTGTTATGAATCCAAGACCATAAGTATTAACATTTCTTTTTCTGCTTTCCCTTTATCTTTCTTAACACTAGCTAGGATGAATTGAGTGAAGGGGAAGGAGGTGGTAACTGTGTTTTGCTCTTTTGCAATAAGTGGTGTGTATAAAATCATACCAATTAGATCCTAGGGCTTCTTTTAAATCTATGTGGCCTTTTGTCATCCTGTGATGGGTAACAGAATTCAGACTTCTGAGGCTTTCTCTTTTAAGGACACTGTAAACTTTTCCCAAAGTATTTGCACTTAGATGTAAAACAGTGACTCCTCCATATTTATTTAGCAAATCCGTACACAAATAATTTGTCTTGTTAATTATATCTGATCTTATATAAATGCACACCTGCTTATTGCAATCATCTTGAAAGGAGACTGTCTGGATTGGAGAAAAATCATATGCAAGGTTTGTCTTCTTTCTCAGGTTAAGGCCAGTGAGTTCCCATTCAAGTAAATAAGAATGGGAAGATGAACATCACTGAGAAAAACGTGACACAACAGATGATATTGTCCTTCCCAGATGCTGGCACATCTTCTGCTTAGATTAACATAGTTTAATTTGAGGACTAAACCTTGCTGAGCTTTCCAATAAGTTTTTATTTATGCCTGTACTAAAACAAAGTCACTTGGGGCCAAACATGTTTGTTATGTTGCTTTATAATTAAAAAAAAATCTTTGAATATTTGAGATGAATCCAGATGAAAATAAATTCAAGCAGTATCTCTGACCTGAAGAATCTTTTAGCTCTAATAACTACTTCTGGTAAGTTTGATTGATAATGGTTGTTGAATCATGGTGAACTTGTGCTTCTTAAATCCAAGACCAAAACGTTGGTGCCTGAAGCTTGATTCTCATGTTTCCTACTGTAACATTTAATGAAATGACTGCTCAGTACAGCTTCAGTTGAGCTGCTGACCTTGTGCAGTTGTATCAGATGAACTTCAGATGGTGAAATCCATGTTTAATTTGTTTTGTTTATTTCCTGGCCACATGGCAACATTTCATTGACATGGTGATAGTTGTTGACTCCCAGCTACTGTGGATTTGAGCAGTGGGGTTCTGGCCTCTGCGTACTGTGATGAGCCTCTTCCAGTTGTTGCTGGGAAAATAATTGTGTATCAAGACAAAAAGGTCAGTTCTAGCTCTGCAACCCAAGAGGGAAAGGCATATGGCTTTATGCCACACTGTGCTACTAAGCAGACATTTAGTCGATTTTGCCATGGAGCTCCTAATATCAGGAGAGCAACTTGCTGTAGAGAATATTCACATGTTCAATTTATAGAAAATTTATAGGAAACTTAAAAACTGTGTTCAGTAATATACTTGTTCCCATAAAACTTACATTGCATCAAGCCAAAACTGAAATATACTGCTGTTTAAACAGAAACAGGAATCCCACACTAGGTTAATTTAACATTACATTCAGATGTTCTGGAATTGAGCAATGGAACAGATGGGACAATGATGACCAATTCCTAATAAAATACAGACAGATGATACTTTTAAGCTTATTTATTCTTAAGACTTATCAGGAATGACTATGGATAGTTGGAAAAGCCCATCTTTACTCCAATTCTTCTAAGAGTTAGGATTATACTTGTTCATAAGGCAAACCTCTCTCCTCATAATAATGTCTGTGCTTATGGTACTTAAGTATCCATGTTCATTTAACTCACTGCTAATAAAAGTAATACTCTTTGCTTTCTGATAGTTAGTGGAGTAGCATAGTTCTGGTCTACAGTAAAACTCTGTACTGTACTTTTCCAGTACATAAAGGACAACCCTGTTTGGCAACAGGGGAAGGCATAGATAGATGAAGGAAGCATCAACTACTAAGAACTTGGTAAATAATCCACTACTTATTAATCAAAAATAAGTTGTAATTTTAAATGGCTGTATTTTTTTTTTCTTGAAGATGGAATTAGCAGTACCCTGGATGTCCCTCACCTTTTCTCTTTTCAGTTTTCTCTCTGTATAGCATCTAGATGATCAAAAAAGTTCTTTATGCTTCTCAAGTTTCCCAGACTGACTAAATATCCTGAGGCAGCCATGCCTGCAGTCCTATCTAACCATGGAATTGAGGGTGAAAATAATAGGACCAAATTAACAAAGAGCCATCATTAGGAAAGGCACTGGTGGCCGACCATGATGGAAAGGACTCAGTTTTTAGGCATGTGCTGGTGTTTCAGGATCACCAAACCCATGACTAGTTCTCTTGCTGAAGGCTGGCTTTAAATTTAAAAGCATGGAGGAACTTTGTAATACAAACCAGAATAAGATAGATGGTGGCAAAGCCAATTTAGTGAAGCTTGGAGCAAAGCAATGATTAACAGAAGACAAATCAGCACCCAGGAAAGTTGGATTTCAAGGAAAAAAAACAACCTCTGGAAACAGGTGAAACACAGCAGAAGCCTTTCCATATAAAGTGACAGTGGAGAATAAAGATCAGAAAGTAAAGATAAATCTGTTTTACTGTTCCTCTGGGGAAAGAATGAAAAGCAAGCAAAATGCTGTTGACATGAATAATGCCTTAAACACTGAAGTAGCTGATAAATGTTCAAGTTCTGTGAACTCAAACAGAATACGACTGTGAAGTATGTTTCTTTTCTAACCTACACCCAAAATGTCAAAGAAAAGATGGTCATAGTGCAGAGCATTGGTGTGTGCATTTGGGAACTTTAAAGATGGTCTTCTTAAAGACCAAATCATTTATAAAATGAGGACCTTACTGATTCTTGGTGAAGAGCTGCAGGTAGGAAGTGGCTGTGGCAGAAACCTTCAGTGTGTTTCTGCCAGGGAAGGCTGGTGATCAGGTTGCTGGTTTTACTGAGGGACTAGTCTCCTGTGGACTGTGGGGCCAGAAGCAATCTTATCTGACCAATGTTGACAAACCACATAAATATAAGCGAATTATGCCATTTTCTGTCTGCTGACTGCTTGGTTAGGGACTGTCAGCAAAGAAATCTGTAAATCAAGAAGCAGCATTTCTTGGGTTATGTCTAGTTGACAGATTGAAGTACCATTGGTCACTGTGAAATCAGAAAAATCTTTGTGGTCTTAATATAGTGACATTAAAGTTAGAATATCAAAGTGTATTTCTGAAAGATTGATATTGCAGGAGGGCTAGTTTTAGGCATCTAATGTAGATGTGTACATTATGGTTGACTTTGTCTATGACAGAGGTGCTTATCTATCTAGATAGAGAACAGGAGCCTTTAACCAGATACTCTGATTAAACACTTCATATTTGCACTGCATAATTTTTACTTCGGACATGGTTTTGTCTTTGAATGTCTGTGCAGTAGAATAAAGTGACCATCTATGATGGTTTTGAGTTGTTTTTTAAAGGGAGAATTTACTTATGCTGAGGATAGATCAGCTGAAGCTGACTAGATCCAAGATGCTCCCAGATACTGGGTGGCCTGTGAAGGTTTCCAGCCATACCATAACACTTGCCTGCAATGCATGGTTACCTTGAACTACAACTTCAGTTCTGCCATTTGTCTGCCTCCTATCCATATATAGTGTCTGTGTGAAAATTGTTCAAAGAAAGGGTGAAGTAACATCTGTGAACCAACAGGGAGAAGCACAGGAGGAACTGCAAGAGGTGGTGGAAAGTAAATCTTTGTGCTGGAAGGCTAGTTGCTTTGGAGGCATCTCCGTTAACAGCTCTCTTAAAAGACAGTATGTTAGCTATGGAGACACAATACTGCCTTGTGTTATTACCATGCAGAGAGTCAACAAAATTGTATTTCAGTCCTTATTTTGAAGGATATATGTGCATTCTGCTTGAAAAAAATTCCTGATTTGAAAGAAACAGAGGTCATATAGTTCTCCCTAATCCAAACTCTCTTTAAAGAAATAGCTTCCCTGTTGTTTCTTGCTTCTATCCTCGTGTCATAACTAAATGAAAGAAGTTAAGTCATTAGTACACCCTGCTGGTCTTCAATATTCTTTGTACAAAAAGATATGGGGAAAATAATCAATAAAGATTTTTGTTTCTTTTAGTCTCTTGGTTGTAGTGTGATTGCAGTGGAACTGAGAGCAGAGATCCATCTTTGATGCTGCTTTTTTCCCGATAGAGCTTATGAGCCAATACACACTGTTTACTCGAGGGGCCATATGCAGTTAATCTTTATGGAAATAAAGGACAAAAATATTCATATCTAGCACCATTTAGCTAACTTGGTTTTTTTTTCCTCATCTAAGTAGGGCAGGTAAACATCTCTGATAAAGACTAAATCACTTGTTTGAAGGATTTTATTATTTTTTCCTATTCTTTTCTCCATGTCTTGAACTAAGAAAAATAAATCCATAAAAAGAATACATTAACCTAATATAGGTGCAT
The DNA here is from genome assembly GCA_004320125.1 of Scolopax mira. Lineage (NCBI taxonomy): Eukaryota > Metazoa > Chordata > Aves > Charadriiformes > Scolopacidae > Scolopax > Scolopax mira. Next base: position 344,728 of record BJBW01002577.1, read on the forward strand.
TGAATATCTGCTGCTACTTTCTGCATGATATAACTCTCATCTGATTTACTTCAAAACATTGTGATCCCAGCTGTAGACTAGCAACAAATGCAAACTAAAAATACTTGGAATTACTGAGTTAAAAAGCTGTCTCTCTTTAATAGCATAAAATCGGCTGGGACCAGATGGTACAGCACAATCTCCATCCATGCTCTTCACCAAGAGAGCAATTGATGGTTTTTAAATTCACATTTTAAAAAAGTGAGATTCTTAAAAACCAGGTAAAGGCTGGAGCTGTAGGTAACAGTTTCAGGAGCTCGGGCAGACACAGAACAGAAAACCTCAGTCACCAAATACAGCAATAGGTAACGTGTGTCTCTAAAATGTGGAATCTTATATTGTTCTTGTCGCCATCGCCATTATCCTGAAAGAAAAAAGTGAATATATTTTTGTAGTACTTGGGGACTTCTTGCATGTGAGCTGAAAAACAAGTGCTATTTCTGGAAGGAATGACCAAATATTTACTGGGTCCAAAGGAGGTGATGCTTTTTCAGTTCTGGTGTCAATAAATAGAGAGGATGTTCTGAAGGAGCTACTTGTTTAAAAAAAGAAAATGTTGAAAGGAATGATGAGAAAAATTATTTGCTTGAATTTAAAAGGAAAGATAAGTAAGGGGAAGTCTCTCTAAAGTACTAGATTTTTGAAAGACAAGCACTGATAAATTAATGAAACCATTGACTTCTGCTGAATGAAGAGCTCTTGGAGCTGAAAGCGGAGGAGGAAAGTGGAGGGAATTTGTTGCAAAATCTGCCTGGAACTTGTGTCCCAAAGCCATATGAGGATGGGCTGGAGTTATGACCCTTGCTTATTGGCTTCCCTGCTTATTTACTTTCCCTGCTCCCTTCACTTCAAGGTAATGTGCTTTTTCTAGGGAAGGCAAAAACATTTTAAAAAGCCTTATTAGAGCAAGCCAGATGCCTGAAAGGAAAATTCGTAAAGAAACAGAAAAAACAAAGCCCCAAAACAAATGGCTGAAAAGACAATTGTGTCTTAGAGGGAAAACTATACATCAGCCAGGAACAGGTGAACTTCACCCTCCCCACAGAGGACCTTTTAGACAAGCCCTTCTCTCCCCACTGACTGCTGTTCCACCATTATTTTTAGGCAACATCTGTCTGGTGGATGGCTTTTCTTCCCTTCTGTTGCTCTCCTTTTGTGCCTGCTGGTGTGCTCCTGTCACCTCTCTCAGGCCAGGGCTAGTGTTCATCAATCTCATTAGCTCAGCAGTAGTAGATTGGCCCTGCAGCTGAATTCCTTCTCTGCCACTCCTCACCCTGCAGCCATCAAGTGCTAATGCCCATGGGGGTGAAGAGAGGAAACCTGGGTGAAGGGGTCTATCTTCCAAAGGGGGCTTTTGCTGGTGGAAAGTGTTCACAGACCCATCCCTTGGGCTGGGCCTAGTAGTTCAACCACTCTGTAGGTACATGCTCCAAAAGCGTGGTGAGAAAATAACCTCTCTGCCAAGCTAACTGGGGAGGTAGCAAGTGTGAGAAAATGTGCAGCTCCATTTGTTCAAGCCTGGCACAATTACTCCCCATCTCATCTAGACTCTGCAGAGAGAGAAGTGATTCACTTGCAAATGACTGTACCAACAGAAAATAAGGAACAAAATTGGGTTTAGCTGAGTAATGAGAAGAGTGGAGACAGTCCTGCCTGTAACACCCTGGAAGATGGTCTTGCTTTTTTTTTTTTTGCCTTTATCAGATGAATGACTATGAAATGCATGCTAATCTATCAGAAGGGTAGGAAATAGGTGAATGGTTTTAAAGGCCTCATTTGGTTAATGAATTAAAATGCAGAAGGAAAAGAATCAGTGTGGATATACCCACTGGGTCATTTATCATTGCAAGCGTTCCTAACAACCACGCCAAATTCAGGCTTCAGGTTATTCACTAATAGCCATAGGCAAATGAAATTAGCATACTGGTGAATAAATTAATCCTAGTCCAGGAGGGAACTCCTGTGTATCCATATGTAGTGCCAAAGTGCTTTGGTGTTTTCCACCACAGATGGATAATACACCAGAAAGAACCTGGACATTAGAATGAGTGAAATGTCTTCCAGGAGACCCTTGTAGGCTGGGGAATGGGAACCTGGCAGGAGAGTATTGGGTTGGACAGATTAAGGAAGATGCTCTACAGGATTCCTTCTAAAGTGCTCAGCAACTGTTTGGATCAAACACATAGAAAAGTATATAATTGTACCAAAAACCCTACAAAACTCAAAAACCCAACAACAAAAAATCATGTCACCTTAGAGTGAAGAATCGAGGGAAATGAGGATAGGATTCCATAAGCTGCCTGTTTCCTTTATGTTTCTCCTGCTGGTAGCATTTACGACCTGGTTTTCAGCTGCAGATAAAAACTGCATCCCAATGTTTGGGAGTGTGTGGACAAGGAAGGACTTATTTGGGTTTTTTTAGCTTGTATTTCTGAGAAGCAGTGCTAAAAAGAGTATGATGCATAGTATCGCTATAGTTTTCCATTATAATGTCCAAATTGTAGTGAGGGTAAAAAAGATGATGACGTGCCCTCTGAAAGGTCTGATGTAATGCTGTGCCTAATGGTTAAAAGCTGAGGAAGAGGAGAAGGAGAGAGATGTGATGTAATGATGCAGTTGGCTCTTGGTAGTACCTCTTGAAGACAGTACTGTTCAGAAATTAATGTTAAGTTAGAAATATTTGTTGATGTAAGTATTTTTCAAAAAGGGGAAAAAAAAACCCAACCCAAACCCAAGAGATGACCATACCCTTTCTTTTGGGGAACTTGTTAGATATTTGCCAATAAGTGAGATAAAACAAGGTAACATGTTTGACAGCTGTAATTCTTCAAATAGTCACAGCAGTGTTACTCTCTGCCCACGTGTGGCCTTCCCTTGACTTCAAAGGCACTTCCTTTTACTCGTTGGCACAGATCCCTGCTGGCACATTTGCTACAGGGTGAAAGACTAAAATAAAGGAACAGAAATAAGGGACAGGTACCCTGCTTGGACTAGATACTGGTCTAAGACAATGGATAAAGCCTCTCTGATGGGTTTCCTGTTTCTTCCTGAATCGCCAGAACTATGCATTTGATTGTTAATGGTTTGGATTTTTTAGTATTTAGAGGACTGTGAAGAAGAGTATAGGTCAAAGATTGCTAGACCGAATGACTAAGGTATGATATTATGCATAACAGAATTTTTTGTGTTTAGCGTCTCTGGCTTCTGTTTGAGCTACCAGATATTCAGAAAGATACTGCTATGATCGCTTAATGTACCATGAAAAATTGCTTTGCTGCTACATTTAGAGCTGGGTACAAAAAGGGACTGGTAGAGCACTTGTGGGAGGGATTGTCCACATTGTATGGGGCCCTGAGAGGAGTTATTCTAGCAAGTTTATGAGGACTGAGACTGTAGGACACTGGAATTTTCTTTATCTTTTCCCCACAGTGTGTTTTTACTGGTCTTCTCCCACCTGCCCTTAAAATCACTTCTAATTGGGGATATCTTGAATTTTCATTTTGCTGGGCACACGGTGACAGCTCTGCTGCAAAAACAAACATTCCCTGTGCAGCGTAGTCCATCACTGTAAGCCACTCAGCACTGCTGTTGCAGTGATATAAATGGATCTCCATGCAATGAGATAGTGATTAATAGCAGGTAGAGCACAAAGACGTGGTACTGTATTCTTCACCCCCCCAGCGTTGTCATTTAATGCACTCTATCAGGAGCAGTTTTATATAATAGACATGGGAAGATCCATACAAGTAACATCTGAGTCTGCAGTAGGGCAAGTATTGATTTATTTGTTACAATAAAATTTTTGTCATTACTATGCAATTGCTCTATCTCTGGAAGAATTGATATATGCTGTTGGAAGCTACAAACCACTGTGCAAAAGTTTTTTTTTTTTTTTTTTTGTCTTCCATAATTTCCTGTAACTCTTCTAAAGAATCATTATTCCTTATTACATAGGCCTGGCATGCCACCTATTTAGATAAATGCCTGAACAAGTGTGCAGTAAATATTCACAGCAGCTCATGTTTCAACTATATATGCCACTAATTAGATAATTTAGTGGCTCAAATAAATAAACACAAAAATAGAAGCAGACCTGAGAAAACAGCAGAGTAAAATGTACTGTCGCTGTCACTCTGCGGACCGAGATACCAACTTTTAGTCTGTATTGTGTGGCTCTAATACACTATAGGTTTGAAAAATAAAGAAGGAATAGCAATGAGAGCAGAAAGAAAAACCCCAGCTTACCCTCAATTACCCAGGTAGAATAACAAATGATTGGGGAATAGTCAAAATCTTGACTCCCCTGCATTGCATTTATTTATCAGTGTGTATTTATCACCTTCCTTGCCACGAGCTCAGGGAACACACCAAGCAGAGCGTACCCAGGATTTCAGTCCTTTGTTTACAGATCTCAAAGTGCTTGTCAAAGGGGAGAAGCATCATTGTGTCTGGTTTGACAGAGGGGAGAATAGCGTGTGGCTCACCCGAGGTGGTGGCAGAATGCTCCCGTGCAAACAGGCTGCTGGGTTTTTCTGCCTGGGGTAGATAATGCAGAGCTTAAAAATGCTGGCAGGAGCCATGGCCTCGCCGTGCTGGGGACTCCCACATGCTAACCCAGATGATGGGAATTGATGCAAGAAACACAGCAAATGCATTTCTCCAATCAGAAACCTTTTTGTCTTTGTAGAATTTTGAGCTGTTGACACATTTACAGTTTTCTTTTTGATTTCCTTACAGCCCTGTGGAATCTTTAAATTAGATTATCCTTAGATTAAACCCATAGATCCTGAAATTGTTAAGCGATTGAATTAAGCAGGGTGGAGGCAAGAGATGGAAGTTTTATTTGGAATATCAGCACAAACCATTGCGACGAGCAGTGATAAGGTGTGAAGGCACCTTAGATCCTCAGGTTGGCACGATTCAGTCTTGTTCATTATTTGAACATTGTGTCTGATATGGCAGATGTATTATTTGCCATATTCTGGCTGCCATTTTCACTCTCATTCCTAGTAAGGCCCATTTTTGCTCTTGAAAATTTTCAGGAGTGAGTGTTGGGTGGGAAGGAATCATGGGTTTTCTAAACTGGTTTATTTTTAATCTCCCCTATCTCAATAATTGTCAGTGAACATCCTAATTCACAGTTTTCTTCTTGATTGAAGTTTTTGATAATAACAGCTAGAGATTACATTGGTCCTAACATGCTCTCTGGCTAGACTGTGGATTTCCTTGTTTTCTTTCCTCAAAACTTTTCCAGTGCTTTAAAAAGACCATATGACACTTTTTCCAAAGACCTAGCTTCAGAAGTCAGGTGTTTGTCTGGCAATGTTCAGTGATGACACAGAATTACATCACCCATTTAACAGTGATGCACTTCACTCGTTTTTATCACTTAAGGCCAAAAATAAATCATGTTCAAAATCTGCTCTGATGTATTTCCCAAGACTCCAAGCTTTCAGGAATCCCCTTTATTCAATGTGGAGGGTTCAGATACTGAGGTCTCGCAGTCTGATGCTCACTGAAAGTTTTGATGGTTAGAGCAATATTCCCATCGCCCAGTTTAAGCACTGGGACTGACTCTGTGGTCAGCAGAGAAGGGGCAGAGATTGTCTGGGGGGTGGCTGGGAGTATGGGAGTCAGACTGGAAGAAGCCCAGGTGAAGAGTGACTTTAATCTAGCAACTATAGCTTTGGTTGGTAAGAGCTGAAGACATGGTTGTGGTGTGGTGTGAGCAGATCTTGCCATGGGCTGTTCTGTCTGGAGTCAGAAAAGCTTCTCTTGGAAGATCCTTGCCTGAGCTAGTGAAAAATGGGGTACTTTAAGGACAGTGTTCCAGGCTTGACTCTGCTTTTTATCATCTTAAGGGTTTTAAGGTGGTTTCAACATTGATTTTTCATGTATGAGTTTTTCCATGCTGGATTTTCGTTATTGCTTGAAGAATACAAGCTACAAATATTTGTGGTTACCAATCAGCTGATGGAAATATGAGGATTGCGTGACTTGGGAGTTGGTTCCATCTGAGGATATTCAGTATCAGTTAAGGTTAGTATCCAACGACAGCCAAATGAACACTCGAGAGAGGTCAATAAACTGCAAAGAAGATCTCTTCTAGATTATTCTTTTTCTGGCATCGAGCTGTCTGAAATGAACTTTTCTTCACATTTTGCACAAAGAAGTTTGCTAGCACTTTGTTGTCATTTGTAAACTGATAAAATGGAATCATTTACCAGTCTATAATGTTCATGCCTGTGCTGCTTGATATAAACCCACAAAAATATGTGATAAATAAATAGAAGATACCATTTTGGCTTTAATTCTCAGCATCCAAGGAATATACTGCTTTTCAGTAGTGAGATAATTTCCAGCTATTCAGAGCTAAGCAGAAATATCATCCCACATCGCTAAACATCCGTGGTTTATATAAAATATAGATTTCCTTTAAGTGCTCTACTTAAGTCTTTGGTAGGTTGTATTTATGTTATTATTGTTTATGTTCCGAGAAGTCAGTAGAAGGACAGCATTGTTGCAGTTTATGTGGTTCCATGATTCACACTTGACGAGGTTGCTACCAAGGAACCACTGACAAGGTTATAGCTGTGCTGTACCCCAGGACACATGGCAAGAACACAATAGTGCAGGCAGGTCACCGTGGTTTTGGAATCAGTATTTCTTTTCCCAAACATATTTTTTGTTTTGATCTGCTAAAATCAGCCCACCCAGAAAGGCATTGTTTTTACCTGAGTTTTCACTTTGTCATGGCTTGACTATATTAATCTGGTTAAATACCACCACCTCAGCTAATAACACTTGGGATTTGTGAGGTTCAGCATTTTGCAGCAACTTCAGTTGAATCCTCAATAGAGTGCAACCAATCTTAAAGTGTGAGCAGAAATAGTACCTGAAGGGGGCTACAGGAGATATAGGGGGGGGGCTCTTTATCAGAGAGTGTAGTGATAGGACAAGGGGTAACAGTTTTAAACTGAAAGAAGGGAGATTTAGATTAGATATGTAGACGAAATTCTTTCTTGTGAGAGTGGTGAGGCACTGGCACAGGTTGCCCAGAGAAGCTGTGGCAGCCCCATCCCTGGAGGTGTTCAAGGCCAGGCTGGATGGGGCATTGATCAACCTGGTCTGGTGGGAGGTGTGGCCAAAGAGGGCTTGGAATAAGATAATCTTTAAGGTTCCTTCCAACTCTTAAATATTCTATGATTCTAAAAGTGGACCATAAAAAAATAATGATGGTGGACGGCGCAAGAGGCGAGTGTCTGGTTCTTCTGGTGATGTAGTTGGGCAGATCCAGATTACCAAGGTTTTTACTCTGTCCTTCCTGATGCGTATTTTTTTTTCCCTGCAGTGTCAGGAGTTTATTTATTGCATTGTCTCATTCTGTCTGCCTTGTCCAGCTTTCAAGGAAGTACTTGGAATCTCAGGGGAACAATGGCCATGATCAGAACACACAGATGAGCACAGCAACTTTTCTTATTTGCAACAGCTTTTTTGGGTTCAAAGTTGTTTCTGACAGTTGGAACTACTTTTATTTATGCTTCCTCTTGTTAAAGGTTTGATAGGGAAAAGGACTGTTAGTGTGTTTAGCACCCAGATATCCAAACTAGTGCCTTATTGTGGGGTTTGTGTTGACCTGTATGTCAGTGTTAAGGTAACAGCTGTGTGTTTTTGTTTCTTCATCTGCCTAAGGTTGATAGGAACCAACTGTGCTAGCGATTGAAGGATGCAGCAGCAGATGATGATTACTTCATTGAGATGGCTGTGGTGAATCTTTTGTGGTCATTCTCATTTATCTTTGGGTTGTTGAGCATGATCTGCTGATGTTTCTCACCCTTTTTTGATGTCTCAATTGGGCAGTGCTGAATTGCAGAGGAAACTTGTAGCTTGTCTCGTTGTACTACCTACAAAATATATGCTCCTTTATATAATTAAGGAACTCACTCATTAGGTTTTTAAGCCTTTGTTGGGGTCTCTGGAGCTCAAGTCTTATGCTGGAAACTCCATTCAGAGTTTACTGTAAATTCCTATTCAGATATAAGTGCTCCTTTGAGCGTCTCTGAGGAGGATGTGGATAGTTTCTTAAAACTTTGTTCTAAAAATATGTGTAGGTGTATTTGTGACACTTCACAAGGTTGATAAAGCAAGGATGCCAGGAAATTAATTTTAATCAGGTTAAATCCAAAACTCTCTGAAGTTCATTTCTACCAGCTTTACTGAGTTTTGTATCTAACTACATTAGAAATCCTAAGCAGCTCAGAGTAGTGCATATAAAACTGCTGACAGATGGAGCTGGGACTCGTTTCTGAACCAGTAAACTATCAGGAAAGTCCATGGCAGGAAGAATATCCCTTGACCCCTGTTTCCATGAACAAGAAAGGGAAAACCAAGAACCTGGTATCAGGGTAACTTAAAAATAAGTCTGGATCATGTGATGCTCCATCCCCCAGTCTGTCCAGCTTTAAGCTTTTGGGTAACATACCAGTGGGTAAGGCAGAGTGGTTATTCAATGCTCACCAGAGGTTGACTTACCCTGAGCTGTGGGAAGGGGAAGAGCATTTGCTTGTCTGGCTCTTGTTGTGACATTTGCAAGAGGAGGGTCATTCAGCCCCCCTTTGCTAGGCTGAGAACTGAAGGGATGTGAAAGCAAGCCAGTTCTTGAAAACATCTTCCTTTTGGCTCTTCGCAACGAGATTCTTCAATGTGTTTATTATCATTTGGATGCTTAGGGATCACTGAGTGGGGAGTTTTATCTTAGATTGAGTTTGCAGGGCTTGGACTTTGCTCTTCGAAGCTGGTGTCAGGAGCACTGTGCAGAGCTGAAGTGAACCATGATCACTTCAATTTTTTTTAGCTTTCCCATTTGATATCTCCCTCTTGTCTTTGAGGTTTTTTTTCCCTCTACTTCATATAGAGAAAAACTTAAATACATATTTTTCTAAGAGATTGCTGTCTAAATTTCCCTTAAGTTAAACCATGTGTTTTGTTGGAAACTTCAGATGTTTATCTGTTTCTCTTGAGTTTTTTTCTTTCCCTTTTATACTTTTACCCTCTCCTTAGGGAGCAACAAAGCAAAACACCAGTGTCTCATCCAGACAATGTTCGAAGGACAGGAGATAGAGCAGGGTTATATTTGCTCTCAGAAAAGTTTAAGGCTCCTGCTTGTGAAGCTTTGTGTCCATATGGATGAAGAACAGTGAATGCAGAGCCATGCATGTCAGCTCCATGGGGACCACCACTTTTCCTCTAGGGAAAGTGGACAAACTCAATGTAGACACCAGCAGAAGTACTTGCCATCTGTAAAAGATGTCTTCTTGCAAATGCTTGCCTTTCCACCTCTGCGAATAAAGGGCCCTGTTCCTGTTCTTGATGCTTGTGAATTTAGCACCTTCAAAGAATACTATATAATTTCTGATTATGGGTAAACAGGTAACAATTATTTTGCGTTGGGTTGCAATATTAAAAGTTAACATATCAGAAATACGTAGCTCACTAGTGGTGTAGCTTTGGGGATTATTAGGGAGGGTGCTAAATTAAGTAGCTCAGGACTTAATCCAGGGATGTAACTTAAAAGGAGCTGGGAACAGAGCAAGTAGGAACCTAGCACTGCTGGAGAAAATGAAGAAACAGCTGGAGAACGGGGCCAGCCTCCCATTTATTGTGCACGGCAGCGAGTGGCATCAGGAATAAGTCAAGCAATAGTCTCCTAATCAGCCTGTGGGATGTATTTCCTATTCCCAAAACCTGACATGATAGTGCAACAGATAATCCTTTGGTTTGGGTGGCAGAAGCTTTTGCTTTGGGAAATAGAGAGCAGAGTGACACCAAACTTCACTGCAAAAAAGAGTGAGTTTTGAGGGAGGAGGGATAAATTAGTCTCACTTCACTGAAGCAAGTCATGCTGCAGAGCTTTATACTATCTGAGGAATGGCCTTGTGCAGGGATGAAATGATGGGAGTATTATCATTCTGCCTTAAACTGCTGTAAGAGGAAGATTTTGTTTGCTGGAAATTTATGGTGGTGTATAGGAGCAGTTATGTGAACAACACAAAAAATATGTTTTGTAATATCCTGACGATATGTGCTTGCTAAGCTTAGCTTAATTTTCCTGTGACTGAATTTTAATTTCAGTTATTCCCCCTCTAAATGCTCATTTTGTTCTCCCCCTCTTCTGTTTGTTACTGCGTTAAGTGTTGTGGTGCGTGGCAAGAAATGTCTTTTTAACTAGTGTGTCTGTGAGGGACCGTGTCCGAAAGAACAGTGCAAGTGATATGTGGGGTGTAAAAATGCTGTGGAGATGGATGAGCTGCAAGTGCACCAACACGTGGGGATGTACATATAGAGAGAGAGGAAACGGAAAAGGGAATCGGAGTAAAAACTTTTGAACTCTGGTCAGTTGTGAAAACTGACCCTGCCATGCTGTTTGAAGTTCTTTGCATTTTCTTTGATTCGTTGTAATGAGTAACGTACTTATAATGGATTATTTCATCTCCCAGGGGACAGTCTGACCCTTCTCACCTCTCCTTATCGTAGGCGTAAGCAGCCACGGGGGAGGCGAATTGGGTTTTGCCCTTCCCCACAGGGTGTGTACGGGGATGAAGTCGGACAGACTGCAAAAAAGTCCTGCAAAATTAATTTACTGTCCCTCTGTGGGGCTGGCAAGGAGTTAATCTCAGCTGCTTGGCTGGGGATGCTGCGCCTGGGCTGGGAAGGGGGACGTGGCTGGAGGCTGCCGTCGGTCCCCTGAGTTACCTAACCCTAACCCCAAGGCAACGTCAGCTCTAGCAATTTAATTTACTGGATTAAACTCTGCCCATAGGTACTTATGGCATTCTTATGTCTATTTTATACCTCTTTTCCCCTTGATTTAAATATCCTGATGAATATTTATTAATCCAATTAAATTTCAGTAGTGTATTTGGTTGTCTGAAATGGAATCTTTATTATCATTTACATGTTTTTTATTTACATATCCTAATTTACATATGCAGCTTTATTATTAATGCACCTATACAACTTCTAAAGTAAAGATAAAACCTTTGACTAGAAAGGTGCTTAAATGCAAGTTTACACTGCTAATATCTGCCAGAGAAAGTACAGAACAGGAACTTGTGTTTATAAACTGGCATATCCAGGGAAATATATCTTTCTACATACTGCTATTTTCTTTTTTTTTTTTCCTTATGATGAATTTAAAATATAGAAGGTTGGTATGCAGAAAAAAATGTGAATTTCTGCGTCTGATCTAGATCTACACCATGAATATCTAAGCAGCAAGCAATTTGTCAGTTTTCAGACTAAGTTCCTATAGCACATGGCTTGTAGGGAACAGTGATTTACAATTCCCTGTGAAAGCTTTTCTGGGCTGAAAAGCTAATAGATGATATTGCTATTTAAGTGCTAAGAGAATGTTTTCAGCCCTCAAAGGTTAGGATCAAAAAAAAAAGTTGTGTTCCCTGAAACACACAAGAGGGGTTATATCCTGAACTGATGTGTCCCTGTTATTTCTGTTTGAATTAATTGAAAAATAAATATTTTCACAAGGGAAATGTTCTATTTTAGTATGAAGAGTCATTGAACACGTACGTCTGCCTCGGAACAAAATTAGCTGTGATGTTAAACTCATGTTCAAAGGTATATTGGCAAACATTCGTGTGGGGTCCAAAAATGCTCATTACTCTTCTTTGATTCTAGAAACCTGACAGAGGATTTCTGTATTAATACCCACAGAGCTACCTGGTGAATGAGAGCTGGATTTAATGCCTTAGAGATGTGACAATTCCCTGAGGACTTTTGGAGCCTGTCTTGATACGGGGGCCTTAAGTGCAATTTATGAATTCTGGTTGAAGTTATGCATTTGCTGTTATGAGAAATGCTGGCATCTTGGATTGCCACAGATAGTGAATCCATCATTTTCTCACAAGGTCTGTCGTGTAGGCCAGTATAATGACTGGGGAGAGTCACTCATCTTAATGCCCAGGTTCTGAATGGCGAGTCAGGAGAATGGGTTTTTCTCCCATAACATCATGAGAGGGGAAATAAGGACTTTGGTAATTTCTTGGACAGAAGCAAGAGGATGAAACAGTTGTTGAAAAAGAAGTCATGGAGGAACAAGAAACACCAACCGAGCTCTGAGGGAGGGAAAATGATTACTTAAGAGAAACAGCCAACTTAATAGCAGGACCAGAGTAGGCCAGGGAAAGTTGGCAAGTTGGGCTGAAACTATTTCTGAGAAGAAGCCATGAGGCAGCAGAAAAAAATCCTCATCAGCTAATGAGCTCAGATTCCTGTCCAAGGAATTCTCCAAAGTGCTGAGGAACTTGAGAGAAGGAAATAAACACAAGCATGGTTATTTTTGTTTATGTATCTTTTGACTTCAGGATAAGTGACAGGGATATTTTGTACTTGGACACACATGCAGATATGTAAAGGATCCTTGTGTTTAGACTTTGCAAGATCTAATAATGAAATCCACTGGTTGGAGAGGATCCCCCTGGTGATTAACGCCCTGCAGATGATACTGCGCCTTCTTTCCCAGCAGTGAGTTTGTTCTTTCTTCAGTGCTAGTGTAAAGGTGATCACTTTTTGCCAGGATTCCTGGCTTTCAGTTAACACTGAGGAGCTCGTAACTAGAGGACAGAGAAATGGAACACAGTTTGGGTTTGATTTCCTGAGAGCCCCTCGCTGCAATTCTTTTCGACAATTCGGAGTCTGGTCTGAACTGTCCCTTTTGCATCTGAAATAGAAGAGCTTCCCCACACTTCAGAGGTGGTTAGATTGGGTTTTTTTTCCCCCTACATTTGTCCACTTAACCCAGACTCTGCAGATTTACATTGTTTAGATGTGAACTTTCCCCAAATTCAAAACCTCTGGAGAAGTCGGGGAGGCCAAGTGGGGTGAGAAGAGGATGAGGGATGAGGAGAGGAGGCAGATAAAGTATTTGTTCTGTCTTGGGTCCTGTCCCAGCTCTTCTTCTGTTACACCACAGTATTCTGTCCAAATATTTTAAATGAAGAAAACACCATTTTCCTGGGGTAAGCAGTGCAGAGGCTCTGCTGCCTTCCTCTTTGCTTTCTCTCAGTCAGATCCCAATTTGCTCCTCAACCTTATGGTCCAGATGGCAATTTTCAGAATTCAGAGTCATTGAGATCTTCTTGCCACGGAGGCTGGACTGTCTGTCTGTGCCTGTTTCCACCCCAGGACTGTGTGTATATGTGCAGGAGTGAAGTTCTTCACAGAGCAGCAGAGCATCTGGTAGGATGAGGAAAGCCTTCCTTACACACACAGCTTTGTTTTATCATGTCGGAGCTGCTGTTCCTTTCCTTTGCCTGTCAGGCCATGTTGAGAGGACTTGCAATGTTTTTTGGAACTGGAGAAATGACAGGGACCTCCAGTGTAGGGTGTAAAACACGATTCCTGCCATTTCGTTTCTTTTCAGCAACAGAATAGTGGAAAGCAGAGTTGAATGCCCAATGCAGAGTCACTTTTTCTTGTCTCTGCAAGATATCGTTTTAAAATTAGGTGAGAAGAGAATTAGGAAGAAGAAATGCTACTTGCTCTTATACAGAGCTTTTTACTGACCAGCTATTATTTCCATCTTTTGTATTACTGAGAAATTCATACATTGTATTTGCCTTTTGTATACAGCTCTCAACAAGTATCTCTTTGTCAGCTTTACAAAGGGCAATAAACTCTGTGTTGCAAATAAGCCTCAGTAACTGCTGGACATTATGACTAATTGTAATGCAGCGTATATCCTTGAGGACTATAAACCTATATTAAAAGACAATGGTTGAGGGAAAAGCTATTGAATTGAGATAGTACTCATGTAACCCCATGGGGGCTCAACAGACAACAAGGAGGCCATTGATACAAGCTCTAATACAAAAAGCCGCATAGACAGAGAGTCATCCAAACCAGTATGGTGTGTGGATGACCACATAGTTCAGTTTAATGCTGCTTTTGTTTTGTTCTCACTTAGAGGCAGACAACACACACTGGAACATCAGAATTAGTTCTGTTTAGATTGCTGCAGTGGGAACAAAGGGCCAAACGAGAAAATTAATGGAGCAGTGCCCCCCTCACCTTCTCTCCTTGTGTACCAGCGCTTCTGAAACCTGTCCCAGTCCCAGCATAAATTCTGTAATGCAAGTGAAAGAAAGCAGACTATTGTCGTCTTTTTTTTCTTTCTTTTTTATGAAAGACTGAGCAATGCTAAAGTTTCTCTTGCTCTGTCTCTCTTTTCCCCCCCCCTCGCATGTCCTAAATAAGTTTGGGTCTGATACTGTTACTGATCTTCTGAAATCACCAGATCAGTTTTCAGTTAGGATGTGAAAATGTTTAAAAAAAGCAGTGTCACTGAAGGTAGATTTGAATCAGAAATCGTGGAAGATTTCAGGTTTGGGAATCCTGGTCTTGGATCTCATCTCCTGGGGTGGTTGTATCTTGGGTTTTAGTGCATCTTTGTACCTCAATATTGTATTAGTTGATGAGCTAAATTCACTTCCATCTCTGGAGTGGTACTTTTTCTTCCTTGCATGGCTTTAATTACATGGATTGTAAGCTGTGTTTGTACAAAGATAATTTTATACTGAGACCATTTTGAGATGCATCTGATTCTTAAAGTTGCATGTTTATCTCTGCTTTTGTTCCAATCTAAAGAAAAAGAGTGTCCCTGTAATTTAAAGATGACCAAACCTGCAGTTGGAGCCTATTTGATGTACTAATTAGCTATAAACTCCACCCAGAAGAGTCACAATCTATTGCTTTGCTAGCTTTTTCAGAAAAGCCAAGGAAGGATTCATGAACATTTGATCCTTAAGCAGGAAAAGAGCAAGAAACTACCTTCCTTTCTTCTTTGCATGTTTTAACTTCAGGTAACATCCCCTGCTAAATATTTGGTTTCTTTTGTTGTCTTAGATCTCACCTCTGAGTCACTCAGAAATCCTTCTAATTTCCATGTAAACTTCCTGCTTCTGAGAACACCACCTCAATCTGTCCCTGGGATGTATGTTTTCCTTCTTCTCCATGTGCTATACGTGCTTTTTCTGATGATTTGTCCATTTAGTTGTGGGCTCTCCTGCTGTTGGAGACCTTCTGTGTTTTGCTTAAATATTTTCCGCTTTTCCAGTAAGTCTCCCATCTCTGGACTCTTCTTCTGGATAACCGTGGGCTGGTGATATCTTCATGGTGGTGTTAGAAATGCAGTATTAGCTACACTGAGAATGAAAACTCTTTGTGGTCACTTCTGCTAAATGGGACCCTTCTCCACTTAAAGTCAATAAGGCTGTGTCTACAGCAGGTTGCAAAGCAGGGCTGAGAGACTCCTTGTGCCTGTCTTTAAACACAGCACCCTGTGTGCCAAACCCACTGCACCAAAAACACCTTTCAAAGGTTTTATTTCATTTCAGACATGGCATGGGAGTTGCTCTCATTATTGATAACCTGGAATGAATCTCTGTCTGATAATGCGTTTCAAGTAGGTGAGATGCTCCCTTACCCTGGCAGCAAGGCTATTTTGGATTTTGCCCCCAAAAGGGAACTCGACATGACAAGATAACTGTGGTAGAAATGAAGCTATGTAAGTGACACAAATACAGTGGTAACCTTGATTATCAACACTACACACTCCTGCTTCAGAGGGCTTGGAGAAATGGTCAGGAGCTCAGCAGCACCTGTAGTGTCTGTTAAGGAACACAATTCCTCCAATGGCCTTCATGGAAAAGAGAACAACTGCCTTTTTGTGCTCGTTTCTTTCATTTTTTTCTTTTTTTTAATTCAAGAGAATAGACAGTTCAGTCCAAAGCCTGGGGATGAGATTTGAGCTGTTCAGGCACGGTGCCTGGCTGGGCTGTGTACTTGCTCTGTCCCCTGGGTAGATGATTCCCACCTGACCATGTTCAAAATGCTGCTCAGGGTAAGGGGTCAGAGATGGAGCTGCAGCCCCATGGCACGGGCTGTGTCACCCATCTCTGGCCTGGGCAGAGCAGCCGTGTCCAGCTGTCCTCCTCCTTGGTGGCCATGGTGGGGCACAGGGCAGGCTGGCACCCACCCAAACCTCAGCACAAGGTGAGCTGATGGAGATCAGTGAGCTCCATGCTTGAGCCCATTTCCCGGCCCAGAGCTGGAGGGGTCTGTGTCCTACCCTCAGTTTGTAACATGGGGAAGGTCATAGGTCTTTTCCCTCAGATTTTGGGGTTTTTTTTGTCTCATCTATTCAGATTTAAATTTTTCAGTGCCTTTGTAAATGCAGTTTCTATCACAATGGGTGTCTACCCACTGCCCCAGGACAGATAAATACACTTCTTCAAGCAGGCTTGCTCAAGCCCCAGGCAGGACCCAGTGTTTCCTCACTCTTTGCTAATACCCTTTTTTCTATGGCCAGATGCCTCTCCTGGACTTCTCTGCAGACTGTTACTTTAAATTCTCCCAAATCTGATTTTATTCTGTTCTTCATATGATGCTTTTTTGCCTGATACCAGTTTCTCAGCAATGTCTGCCTGGCACCTCCATCTGCTTTTGTCCTGCAGAGGAATCGGCTCTAAAGAGTGGGAGTTATGCTTTTATTGAGCCAAAATTTTACCCAGTGAATTAGTCCGAGTGGGATGAATGGGACAATTTGCATGCTTACCATTAGGCACACTAAAGTCCTTCACTAAATCAGGTCTAATGTGCACATTGAACTTCCCCTGACTTCGTAGAAATTCTGCAGTCCACAAAACCTGCAATTTAAAGTCACTATGTGAAAACCTGGGTTTGTTGTGGCCAGTGCCAAAGCTGTCTGTGATGTCCATGGAAGGGGGATGTCACCTCAGCTGTTAAGCCCTCAAACAAATACCCCAAGAACACAAAACCTGCAGTCAAAAGTCTTCCAGCAAATGAAGCCTGTCTTGTATCAAAGGACAAAGTATTATAAGAGTTAACCTAAAAATTTAAACACAGAAATTCCATATATGAATCTCACTGCCTTCTTTTTCCTCGTTAAGTAAGTTTGTTTCTTTTTTAACTGACTTCAAGAAAGAATAAGAGGAAAAAAATAATCTCCTATTTGTTAAATTAGCCTAAAGCAAACAAACTAAAACTTCTTAATGTTGTCCACTGTAATTCATTATTCTGGTGCAGTACTCTTTTCTTTTTTTTTTTTCCTTTTCCATTGCCTGAATAATGTTCTTTGAAGACTACATCATCAATAAACCACTCTGGTGAGGTTTAGAGAGCCTAGAATAATGAATAACAATTAGGGGCATTTAAAAGGTAATATTTTTTCCTGCAATTTGGGAATTGATTTATGAAGTTGGGGATCCTCCAATTTCATCAAATAAATGGTTTCTTAAACCAATTCTTCTTACCGTCATGGTAACACCTTTAGATCTGGCACGGTTAGTGAGCTTTCTTGCCAACTTACTGTTTTTGATGCAAATGTTGCACAATTAACAGAATTCTTCTTTAAAAACATTATAAATTTTCTACAGCCCGGTTAAAGTAGCACAACATCAGTTTTACAGTGGGAATCCTCCTGTTGAGCTTCATCTGTGTCATGTTATATTTATTTTTAAAGCCATGAATGTTTCTTCTTGTGACATTTCTTGAAAATGTGGTGGAATTTAATGGCCTGAGGGGCACACCTCACAAACAGAGCTGTGTTGGTAGCTTAGATAAGCCAGTAAAGGGTCAGAGTCCTGCTCAGCAGCTCAGAGAAACAGATCATAATGCCCAAACCAGTTAGTGAAATCAATAAACACCTGGGGGGAAGGGGAAAAAATAGATAATTTGGAGTTGAGGGGTAAGATTTTCATGATCACTCAAGTGACAAGGAAGTATCTGTGTCTATTTCTTCTACAGACTTCCCCCTGTTGTGCTGGGTGGTGTATTGAACGGTAACGCTTGTACTTAACATCACACCTCTGCTGGTCTTCTGGGGGGCACTTCTCAACCAAAGTAGAGTATCTGTAATGCAGGGGGAAGAGGAGGAAAGATAATTCTGGAATTTCCCAGAATTTGAGAGCAAACCCGGCTCTCAAATCCCAAAAATCCTTTCAGTGAACCCATGCTCTGGGGTCACCTTGTGTTGCGTAGTTCCCAGCCTTCAGCTAATGGCCAACTGCTCCTCTGTATCCAGTGTGGTAGAGCATGAAAAGCATCACCTCTAAATGTCTGTGGGGCTCTGAGTGTGGATATACATGTGGTTTCTCCATAAAGCTGACTCATACAAGAATTTATAAGTCTTCATGTAGTTCTTTTCTGGTTTGTTCTTCTTTTTTTCCCTTTCTTTTCCCTTCTTTTTTTTTTTTTTTTTTTAAATGGGAGACAACATCAGCTTAAAATTACAGCTGTTCTAAGCTAAATATGTAACTTTTATTTTCTCGTTATGTCTGAATTTCACCCTGTTCTTTCTTTAGATTCATGAAAAGATGGGCAAGTAAGTTCTGGGACTTTTTGAGTATTTTCAGACCCTTTGGAGTGTTTTCATTCCTGCACACTGCAGCTCATCTTGAGATACCAAGTATGTTACAGAGCAGGTTAGGGAAGCCAATGCTAATTAATTTTGCAGCCTGTTTTTGGTGGCAATTTGATAGCCACTGCAAGAACCTTAGAATCATCCTGGTGGTGGGTGTAGAACAGATGCCTGGTCAGACATAGACAGGGGGTTCTGCTTTACCTTTTTTGGGAGTTTAGGTACACCTTGACCAAGCTGAACTGGAGATGATGGCTCCCACCTTTCTGCTCAGTAGGATACAAGGAATCACTCCTAGAAATTTGATGATAAGCAATAGAAAACAAAAACATTTTTTACCTAGTCAGGACTCGGTGTGTCTTGAAGAAAGTTGGACAAAAGTTTGGAGATGCCCAGTAGGGGAGTGCTGTGCAGAATTGTTAAATCCGATTTTTCAGTGTGGCACTAAATAGGTGGTTTGGAGAGCAAGAAACTTCATGCTGGCTTGGATGTTTTCACACATTCAAGTGTGTGATTTTTAGAAAAAAGAAAAATACCTTAAAACAGTTAGTTCTTTTAATTTAGGAGATCTTTCTAAATGCTGTTGCACAGAGAAATGGTAAGGATATCACAGAATTTATGAATCAACAACTTTTATGGAGCTTAAATACGGAAACCAATTTATTTTTGCTACTTTGAAAGCGTATGGTTTGAAAAGCAAAAGGTTGATGTTTCCCCCACTGCAGTTCTGTAGCCTGAATGTCCGTCGCTCCTTTTCATGCCATCAGCCTGGAGCTACTAAACCCTAATTCCCTCAACAGACAACAGCCCCGGTGCCAGGGAGGGATTGTCGGGGCTGCAGCTTCCAGAAACATGTGCATCACCCCAGCGCCGTGCAGCTTTTTGTGCTTCTCTCTTGCAATTTCAGCAGGAAAATAAAAGTGATTAGAAAGCTCCATTTGGCACCGATGCCGCTGGTTTGAAAGTGACCTACTGAGCTGCAAACCATTCCTCCCCCCCCCTCCCCGGCCTCCTTTCTTCTCCACCCCACTCAGTCGACAATCTAAATCTAAAATCTGGTCATCTCAAACATGGTGCTGTTTGGAACTGAGCTGCTGCAGTTCAGGCACATTCCTGTTGTGTTTAGAAACTGTTGATAAAAGATCTCGAAATATTTATGTTGGACATCTCTATGTATGTCAATACTGCCACGTCCTCGCTGTTGCCAAGTTCTGTCTCTTTTTATTATTTTGATATATGGTGGGTTATTGCAGAGCACTTGCTTCTGTGCTCCTTCAAATGCTTGAGTTATTCCATAGTTCCTCTCTGAGAGTCATTTGCTGCAGTTGTGACATTACTCATGGTTATCCCTTAACCTAATTAGCTCGGTTTATTTACTCTGGGAGAAGGGAAGCACAGGATGGAGAGCGTGTTGTGATCCAGCCCATACTGCAGGCTCTGCAGCAGAAGTGGGCCAGAAGAGTTTCCATGAGTCTGGTTTTAGAGGGCTTTGCTGCTGCTGGAAGGGGGTGGGTATTTTCATTGCTGCTCTTTGGAGGATTGTCCAGTGTCTAGTTGATACAAATAGAGGCACTGTGAGAGACAAAAAAAAGAGATGAACTGGCTGACTCAAATGTTTGACTGATTGGCCAACATAATGAAAATTTTGCAATCCTTAGTAAGCAGGGGTAATATGATAGCAAAGGAACACTAGGGGATCCATTAGATTTGCATACGAATAATCCATCAGAGCGATGGAATTAATTCAGTTGCATCTTATTGCGTGCTCCATATGATGCAAGAATGGTAAAAATGCATCTAAAATATGAATGCCTCAACATTTCAAGGAAATTGTATCCAGTAGGTATGCAAAGCAGTTGAATATAGAAGTGATTGTTTAAATGGTGAAAAGTATAAAGATGACTTTCCAAAAGAGAAATAATATTTTGATTTAATGCGTCTAATCAACATAACATTTTTAAAATATGCGGATTAGAAGTAATCTAAATATCCATTTTCAGGACCTACGTATTGATTTAGAAGTCCAAATGTACCCAGCTCCCCCAGTCACACTTTGGTTGATGAGAATGATGTAAATTTTTTCTAGCTATAATTATTTGTTTATTTTGAGGTAGATTTAATGTGCCATATAATTAACTGGTGCAGAGAATTAAGCTGTAAAGCATACTATTATCTCTCGGGCTTTTTTTGGGGGCTGTATGAGATTGTCACATATGGCACTGGTTGTTGATAACTACCCTAATGAAATGATACCATCAAGCAGAGGCTGTTTCTCAGTATCCATTCTTACTGATAAGAAGTTATCTGTCTTGATATTGATTTGACATCTATCTGCTCCGTATGTGACTTTGGAAACTAATGACTGAGGTTGTACTGAATATTCAGAGATAAATTTTCAGATGAGCAGAGGGCCAGCCTTCCTATTTCTTAGAAGCCTTTTTTTTTTTTTTCTTTCCCTGCTTGCTAATGAACCGTGGGGTGCAGACATTAGCTCTGAGACAGCTTTTTATGATTGAAGATCAGATCAGCTAAGGGCTAATATTTGTGCTTGCGAGGCATTGTATGGGAGGAAACCAGGAGTGCAAGTATCGATGGTATTCTGCAAAACGAAGGGCAGCTTTCTTCAAGTGTTGGGCTCGAGATACCACTCCTTTCCTCAAATTGCAGCTTGATTTTAGCTGAGGAACTCGACGAGCTGAAAACTATGAGAGAAGTGCGTTGAGGACCCCACGAAGGATCTGGAGGGTTTGGAAAGGAAAGAACTGGTCTGATTTTGCAGGAGGAGCAGGACATTTAGATGTGTTATGTGCCAAAACAGCAGTGGAGGGAAAACAGAGCATCGAGGCCCGTGATGGGGTGTGAACAGGGCTTGGATAGGGGAAAACATGTCGTTTGGTGGTCTTCATGTCCTTGCCAGTTTTATTGGCGTGGTGGGGACGGGAGAGCAGAAGGCTGTCTGGTCTGCCTCTTCACTGCTGACCTGGCCAGGGGACGACAGTGTGGACATTTGTGTTGTGAATGCAATGCAGAGAGAAATAAAAAAAATTAAAAAAAATCATGTTTTTCGTGATAGCCCCATGGGCTGGGTAGGAATTTGGTTGCATTACTTCCCCTGAACTTGTCCAAAGTGACCTTGGAGAGCATCAGAGGGGTGACAGCTGGTACTTTCACTCCTCACACGCAGTCGTATCTGTCAAAGAATCCAGAACATCTTTGATTCTGGTCTGGCATGTGTCAGGAGACCAGTGTGTCCCATAAAGCAGAGCTTTAAGAAAAACACCAGTAATGTGAAACCGCTTAAGTCAGTCAACATGATTTTATCACACATATTTATGCTGCCTAACAGCCAGCACTGAAAGAGAACGAGAGGGAAAAAATCCTACCAAGGGTAGTATAGATTGAAAAATGTCCCTCTTTAGATGATCTGTTCCCTAGAGAAACCTATGGAGGACCCTCAGAAGAACCCCCTCTAGCCTGGGCTGTGTAGGGCAGTAGGAGCAAAACACTTGGTGCTGAGTACCCAGTGTCCACTGGGCTCATTAGCGAGAACTTTAGTTTGGATTATAACTAGCCTGAGCCCAAGAACTCATTAGTGATTGTGGGCTTCAGGTACATCCCTGGAGTATGTCCTCTGGTCTCCAAAACCGTTTGTATGCTCCAGATCAGCCATGCCGTGAGCCACAGCATGGTAGGTGAAGACAAGTTGGGACATGGACTTCACAAGTGCTCTCCTGATGCAGCCTAAGCTACTAACGAGGGCATGTTGCTCAGTGCCAAACAAAAGGGGTGTAGGAACAGTTTCCTTCGAGTTCATATGGAGTGTCAACCAAATCCCAGGAGGTGAATAGGTGCCAAAGTATTTGCATCAGCTTCCACCAAGCTGGTGCCACATTAGAAAGCTCTGTTCTTCAGTGCTCTTGTTAGCTATTTAACCTTTCTGAACTGCCTTTGCCCAGCCTGCTGCATGCTGCATTCTTTTCTCAGTCCATTGCATTTTGTTTCTGTATTACACCATTTTTTAGTGTTTCCATATTTATGAATTCATCCATCTACAATAACAATTACAGTTGGAATGTTTACTTTGCCTGATAACATTTACAGTTCATCTACTGGGCAAATACTTGTTATTCTTTGCTTATTTTTTAAAATATATATTATTAGAAGAGCTTTTGTAAAATTTAATTCATGCCTTCCAAATAAGTTCCATTTCACACAATTGGCAGGAACAAAAAACAAATCATAACAAAACAAAGTAATCCCAAAGAAAAACTAAAAAAAGGAGTTGAGAAAGGTACAATATTGATACAGATAAACTCAAAATTTAGCTTTTAATTTTTGTGGGTTTTTTTCCTGGTTTTTTTTTTTTTGGTTGGTTGGTTTGGTTTGTTTTTGTTTGTTTGTTTGTTTGTTTTACAACATGGGGTGCAGTTACGGGTAACTTAAGACCCCGGGTTGTTTTATCTGACATTGCCCATGTGCTGGATCCAGCGCTTGATGCCCAAGGCTTGCTCAGCAGTGATGTCCATTACTAGAAGTTCCTTCTAGTTCATTACTGAAGTTCATTACTAGGGTCCCTGATGTGAATTATAGAAGTCTCAGAGAGTTTTTTTTATATTAAAATAAGGTGTTTGGACCTGTATACATAATATGTGTGTATATATATATATATGTGTGTGTGTGTATATATATAGGTGTTAGGCTCAGTGCAGCTGGGAAAGGAGAGGGGTGAATGCTGGCTGCTGGTGCCCACGGAGATGTCCCACCTTCAGCCCCCGCAGTACCTGTCCCTGAGATTCCTCAGGGCTGTGCATGACACTCAAACAGCTGGAATTAGCCCCAACCTCTACACAGTTCTGTGTCCCAAAGCACCAGGCAAAGACCACGCTGTTGTAGAGGCGAGTGCAGGCATTTTGGTGCCTGCGGAGGGGCAGGATGTGTGGAGGACTTCTCCAGCTGAGGACCAGCTTCACAGAGGTCCCTGTCCACCCCAACCATAAAGTGGTTAATGCTCTGTGAGGCACACGGGAGTTAAATTAGTGCAGATAGCTGGGAGACTCGGTTTTAATGCGCGCTGGAAGGATGTTGGCACACATTTTTGGACGGGACGTTGCTCTCTGCCTTGATGAACTAAGCAGATCCTGTACCATGAAAGGGAAGAGGAAGCTGAAACTTGGAATGATGTCCCTGTTTGTCTCACAGCGTGCTGCTGCTCATGATGTTGAGTTGGCGACGGTCCTGCTCTGCTTGGAGAACGCAGCCGTAGGCTCTGGTTGCGGGAGGATGAGCCCGTTGTTATCTGGCAGGGTTGGTGAGAAAGGAAAGGAAGGTTGATTCTGGCCAGATGGGAGATACTTTCTCAGTGTGAGAAAAGTGTGCGTGGAAGCAGATTATGTTCTGACAAAAGAAGCAAGCGAGAGCCCTACAGTAGGTGTCACGGAGTGAGGAGCTGCCAGCCAGGCAGGACAATAGGTATTGTCAGGAAACACCTGGCTCCGAGAGGAAGCTGAGGGGACCTTTCGGTGAATGAACGCGCTTTTCATAAAATGTGGGTATTGACAGGTTCTGCAAATGTATCAGGCAAAGAGAATCCAACCCTTTGTGAGGAGGCAGGAAAGTCCTTCAGCTGAACTGCACTTTAATTTCAAACAGTTTTGTATACGTATTCTCTAGGGTTAGATCAATCAAGATACTTTCCGTGTGCTAAGACTGACTATTTGGGGGAACAAGCTCATAGGGAGGAGAAGGCCTGTACATCAGAACACTGGAAGAGCTCTGCTCAATACCTTGGAAACGGGGTTTGTGTAACAGGAGAGAACAAGACCCAAATGTTCATTTTCCCTGAGATGTTACTGTCCTTATGAGCAGACAGGTAATAACAGATGAGTAACCTAGTTAACAGAGGCTCAGAAGTTCTCTATTAAACTTCCAGACAAGAGTAACAGAAGTGAAGAAAGCCTCTTTAAATACAAAGATGTGAAAGAATGCAGATAAGAGGGTGTAAAAACAAGATAAAGAAAGTAAAAGTGGAGAACAAAAGGGAGGATTGCTCAAGAGGTTAAAATAATAGTAAAGCTTTCCAAGAACATGCAGAACCAAAGGGTCAGCAGAGGAGCCATCAGCCCTCTGACTGCTGCTGAGCAAACACGGTTTGCTGATGGGACAGGTGGGTGTCACTGTGAGTGCTGCTGGATGTAGACCCCAAACAGTGTGGTAGTGGTGGAATCCGTCTTCCAGATTTCTTGAACTTCTATTTTTCTTTTCTTTCTCTAAAAATCCATCCATGCTATTGTAAATGGAAGAAGAAGTTAGCTCAAGCACCTAAAAGCAGGTACCTGAAAAAGTTACCGATAGTAATAAATTAAAGATCAATTATGGACATGGAGAAGGGCAGCATCACTGCTGTGAGAGCAAAACCAAATCTGAGACATGATGGTTGTTGCTCTGCACTTGGGACCACTTGAGTTCAGTCCTGCTGTTTGCAGATCTGAACTTGCATCTCTGCACTGTCCTTCATGGGCTCATGGAGCCATGACCTGGAGAGGACAGTATAGGGTCAGCAAAAGTCAGCTTAACCACATTAAATCCAGCCAGAACGCAACAATAGTGTGGAAGAAATAAATTGCATGGAGAAAAAAGCAAAGAAGGAGGAAGATGTGAAACAGGAGAAGGATGAGGGATGTCACAGAGACCAGGCACAGACTGAATATGAAGTGATGAGAAGGTGAGGGGACTGGACAGAGGGGGTGAGTGCAATCACTGAGTGAGACAGGCAGAGAAAGTGCAGGGCTACTGTACACACAGCTGCAGTCACCTTAAGGGGACTGGAGTCAGCCTTAAGGCAGGGACATCAGCTGCAAGAATTGTCTGTCAACCCTTTTTTTTTTTTTTTTGAGTCATGGATTGACTTTTTCACTTTCCCATTTGTACCCTTCCCTTCCTCTCTGTGGCTGGGATAATTTCTGCTGGTTTATATTTACACTGCTCTTATGTGAAAATGGATAAGGAAACAAAAGGGGGAAACAATTTTCATTTTCCATTGCGTCTTTCCAGGACAGGGAAGAAGGTGTGGAATGGGCTACCTCCACATATATGTCATGATTTTCCTTTCAAACTGAAAGGGTTCTTCCTACAAACCTATTTAGAAATATAATCCAGAATCAAATTATAGGCAATGTGAATCATCTTCATCCTATCCTTTATGAATAAAGTCAATTTTCCTGCTCTGCCCACACTATCAGATCTATATTGGTGGGCATTGCCACAATCCACACAGTTTTCATCACCATTAAAAGATTAAATCACTGTGTCTTTACCATGCCAAATAATATCAAGAAATTATGCTTTAAGTATGCACCTGTGTAAGGTATTTTTACGAGTCAAAAGGGCTCCCTGGTCCCTTGTGGGATCATTTATTTGATGGAAATAAGAAATCTGGTATTGGTGGCTGGGGGAGGGGGCAGGTATAATTCCTTAATTACCTGAGGCATGTCTGAGTTATTTTGGAAAGGTTGTTATGAACAGCGTGGTATCAGCTCTGCGACTGTAAAGAACAAAAACCAATAATGTAAGACCCAATTTGTTCTGGCAAATAACAATCCGGGTCAAAGGGGGTGGGGGGGGCAGTAAACTGAAGAATTTACCCAGTGGCAAAGTACTCAGATTTTCTTTCTGAAACCACAGTTTCAGCAGTGTTGATGCTGAGGTGCTGCTGGAGGTAATAAACTGGGGGATAAAACACCGGAGGTAAATGAAGTGGTTGTGCAGATGGTGGTGGCCCTGGCTGCAGGCAGGGAGAGGACCGCTGCCTCTCTCCAAGCAGGATGGGTGGGCTGCTGGAGAAGGGATAGTGAGAAACAACTTCTTCACTCTGCTTTTTGGGCATCTTCTTCTTAGTTGGCTTTTTTTTTTTTTTGGTAGGATGTTTATTTTGCTACCCAAATGTCTTCGTTTGAGAAATCACAACCGTTGGGGGTCAGATTTTACCTTCTTCAGGCGTTTTTGATAGTCCTACAGAGCCTCTGTAGAAGTTGGCTTAATTCCTTCTAGGGTTGTGCACCTTCCACACTTGCTGATGGTTGAACTTTTGACAAAGGTGGGTTGGGGAGAAGTTGTCTGTGCCATCCCTTTCTGCTACTGGGGACAACATTCCTGCTGGGTTTGCCCAAACAGCTTTGCCCTTCCAGCCTCTCATTATTTCATATTTCTCTTCACCAGCTCATTCTAAGACAAACCTTATTTGTCTGTGCAGCAGTAACTTCACCATCACGTTTCTTGCAGAGAAACAGTGAAAAAGAAAATCACCTTTGGTCAAAATATGATTATTTTCTAATGGGACTTCAAAATGAGGTTTCAAAATCGTGGTGGAAGACTGTGGACAGAAGAGTTTGTTTCAAGTGTTTCCAGTGATAGTATGACGGAATATATATGATTTATCTCATTTTTTTCAGAATTACAAAACTATGAATTTGTGATGAAAGGTTTGATGGCTTTATGAATAAGTGCTAGTTGATGCTATTTAAGTAAGATTCAATTAAATCTTAATAAAATGAACAGAGTGAAAAGGCTTGACATGAACTGAGGCCCGGGAAGGCAAATTGCCATGTACGAACTATTCCATGGAAATCAGATTACTTTTCATAGCTGCAAAAATGTGCTTAGCTGAAACATACTGGGCCAAATTCTGTTCTCATTTATGCGTGTGTAATATGGAACTAAGTGCAATATTTGGGTAAATCTATTTCAAATAATTAGTTGATAGTCTTGGAGGGAAAAGAAACCATTGCTAATTTAAATATTGGCATATTGTATTTTTCAAACAGATGTTCAGACTCTTATATTTTGGCATCCCAAGATGAAAAGATAGTGGAGTTTCACAAGCGGGTTTTTATGGCGATTGTCAAAGGAAATGAGAAAACTCTTGGGCCAAAAATCAAACAAGTTCTATACATAGTTTCCCACAAATTTCTGATCCTGAGAGCTGTGGGGAATCCCACTGACTTTAGAAATTCCCCTCCCCATCACACAGTTTGCAGGATTGGGGCCCTGTGAAACGCAACACAGTTGTCCTGGCTCTGTGGAGGTAGATGGCAAAATGCCCTTGGCATAAGGCTTTTCACTATTATCTTTTTCAGAGACTGAATTAAACCCGCCTCCCCTCTTCTCTTCCCTAAACTAGTTCAATCTCCTGTTATTTTACCAAGGTTTTAATTTGAAATCTGAAGTAATTTTTCACCTTGATATGCTCCTATACCTTTCAAATGTATGATAGTATAGATACGGTACTGCCAGAATATGGATCCATGGTAACTGATTTGTTTAAAAACATATCTTAAAATCTTGCTTTTATTTTTTTTTCTTTAATCTGTGGGTATCTTTGTTCTGCATTTACTCCCAACACTTTTAAATACAATTAAAAAACCCTCTAAAAGTAGCATTAAAATTATCTCACTCTTCTGAATTTGCTTGTAAAACTGCATTGGTATTTACTAGAAAATCAATTTCCCTGGTTGCTTTTGGCTTTTCTAACTTGATTTTTTTCCTCTTTACAAAAATCCTTAGTGTTAGGAAGACATTAAGGCAGCTTCATGGGATGCTGAGACACAATAATGCTAAATGATTTGGCCAAATTACAGTGCCAAAAAGTGGCAGAATGAGGGGTTGCTGTCAGTCCAGCCTCATACACCATCTTCTCCTTTTCATCTGTGCTTCAAATGAGTTCTGAACCAGAACTATTCCTGCTTAAAATAGTAGCTGTAATTCTCCTTTTGCCCCAGTTATACAGGAATACAACAATACTGACATCAGCAAAGTGTCTTTTGATTTACTGCAGACCAAGAAGACCCATAGATTAAGAAAAAATAATTTCCATTTATGTCAATTAAAGATATTTACACTATCAAGGAGATTACCAGCCTGTAGTAATAATGGAAAATGAAATCTCACCACTATTTTCTCTCCCCGTGGAAATTCATATTCAAATCTCTATTTATACAATGTCTTGACTTAAGATATCACCAGCCTTTACTTTCTTTGCAGCCTGCCTGTGAACACATGTTTTTCTGTAAGTATGGTGTAATCATAAATGAATATAATAAGGTAGGGCACGTGCGGGATTAAATCGCGTGACTTCAGCTTGCCTGATGTGACTTCCTTCAACTGTTGCTCAGAAATCTGTATTTTACACTCCAGGAAAAAATGGCCTGAAACAGCCCCAAATGGTTCAGAGAATCTCAAGGCTTAAACTTTTTTCAACCAGTTTCAGTAACTTTGACTTTTAACATACCATCCACCTGTATGTATAGATTAGAAGCTGTAATTCTCTGCTTTTAGACTTTCTCTGTATGCTTTGGTCTTCAATGCTTAAATTGCCTTCTTTTTAATGCTACAATATTTGACTTTTCTCCTCAAAGAAGGTGAACGTGTGCTGTTCAGCTCTTCCTAACTGCTGTATTTCCGGAGTATTTTATGGATTGTTGAGGTTTAGGGTCATGTGAAATGTCTGGTTAGTTCACTGCTAATCAAGATAGTTAAGATAAAGTCAAGGTTCCCAGTCTTTCATTGCCTTTTTGGAGCATATAACCTTTTTGATGCCAGATTTTTCAGAGGACTCCACATTTCATAATTGTCTATTTAGGCTGAATTTTTTATCTGTACCCACGTACAAAGTCATGCAAAGGTCTTCTTCAGAAGATCTTAAACCAGATGTTGAGAGCTTCCCTTGACCTGCTGAGGTGAACTATACGGGGTTTGGTTTGTCATTGCTAATCCTGCCAAGTTTACTCTGCTTTATCTGGGGCAATGGACAACACAGAAGAGTGGACAATTGATGAGGATGGGTTTATCTCTTATAAGAAAAGCTGGTCCCTGCTGAGTGGCCAAATCCATTTTTAGAACTAGTAATAATAAAAATAATGCCAGTTTGGCAGCCCAGCATTGCACCAATTAATTCATGTTGACTTCCCTGAATTACTTGTGTCCAATCAAAATTTAAAAGCTAAAAAAGTCAATATTTAATTTCAGCATTCTCAGCTGAAAGGACTTTTTCTGCAATTTTTACATGAAATGTAATCCAAAAATCTTTTGTTCAGCTTGAGTATTTTTTTTCCCCCTTGGCCAAGCAAAAAAAAAAAAAAACAAACTTCACCAAATAAAAATCCCAAAACAAAACCCTGAGCTACTTTTGCATATTCACAACTGGATAATGCTCTTGGATTTACGATCTCCATAGAGCTGACCCCAACGGCAATTAGAGTAGGTTGGATGCTGGGTGCCAGCCACAAAGTGGTTTAGCAAAGCTCTGGTGTGCTCAATGTCCTTCCTCTGCAATCAGAGTGTAAGAAGAGATTCCAGTGACTCAAAGCAGTTGGAGACTTCTCCATAGTTGGGGGAATTCTCAAACATGCAGTTGTGGCCATCTTCCATCCCCTTCACATGATTCAGCTGGTGTAAAAGGGCAGCTAACTGGGGAAAGAAAACTCCTGGCTCAGGTTTGGTTTGGAGAAGACCTCTTGAGAGTAGATGCTTGTACGAAGTTAATCTGAACCATCCTCATTTCTTGGACCTGTAAATCTGGGCAGTAAATTGTTCAAGAACAGGTTTCTTTATAAGATTTCCAGGACTTATTATTTCTCAGTGGGATGGAAATTGTGCGAAAAAAAAATCCCTGCTTTGTTTAGGTATTTTGGCACTCATCCATCTTGTTTTAGAAAATATAATGGGTAGAATTTAATGGGATTTTTCTGATCTGCAGTGTGTTCTGAATTCCTTTTATGTTTTAGGCAGTGGCTTGGGGAAGTAGTGTTTACTTCTAAACTATTTTCACACCCCCATGCTGCTTTTCTTTCGGCAAAGGTTGTGAGCGTGGAACATGCATTCATAGGTGGGCATTGGGTCACAATAACTAAATGTTACTCAATATTCAGTAACATATTCAGTAACAGTTCTAGCACTTCAGAATGCTCCTGTTACTCGGCAAGAGAGAAGTCTCTATTGACTAGGACCAGACTGCTCCACGGTTCATGAGTGACCTCTCACAGGGATACATTAGTCAGTATAATGCTAAGGACCTCAGTCCAGATAGTGGAGAAACCATATCAAGGCAAGAAGAAAGTGTTAAAAGAGTTTTTCATTCCTCTGCAGACCAGATCATATTCCACTCTTTTCTATAGACTACTTGGCTAATGCAGTCCATCTAGCTCTGCGCTCTTGCCAAATCTCTGCTTCCCTATATGCAGTGAGTGACAAGTCAGTGATTTGCTGTCGCCGCAGTTTTGGGACCCCATGAGTGCACATGGTGCACTTGGGTGCACATTGCCCAATACTCAGGACTAAGTAACTTGTTGGCACAATGGCATCTCTTGTGCCGTTCCTTCACCTGCCAACTTTTCCCTAACACGGGCAAATTCTCTCTCTCCTTCCATTAACGCACAAACCAAGACTTTTAGAAGATGCCAAGAGTCCCCTATAGGACTGAAGGACTTGGATGTCAAACAGCATCCTCTCTGGCTGCCCGAGATCAACAGTAACCTTACTGTATTTCCCCACCTTGATGAAAGGCAGCTCATGAGATTAAAATAACAGGCTGCAAAAGCAAATAGGGTATTATACCACATTAATCCTCTGACACAGCATTCATCTAAATGCCACAGTGGCTGTGATACTCCTGTACAGGCATGTGATTCATTCACCATTATTTGCCATAATTATCTTGCTCAGAATTAGAAAGGATTAAATGAAACTTGGTGGTCCATGCACTTGTAAGAGAAGGAATGGAAAAGAATTTAAAAATAAGTGGTCCTAATCACCTTTGTTAAGCATTTTCCCATAATCTCTGTTTATAACAACAATTCATTGCAGTAAATGTTTGTTAGTAACCATTTGTCATAGAACATTAAAAACACCTTTGATTTTCTTCTGATTTATCTTGATGTTTTGAAAGAATGGCCATGTGGTTAGTTGTGTACTACAAATTATGATGGTTATAAAAATTGTAAATCGCCTCCCTCTGTGATATAAGTTGCTGTTCAATGGAACTAATGGAGCTTGGTCATAATGGAGATGTTTGGACCAAAATCTGCTCACTGTTGGTTTTGTTGTAATCCTGGAGTGGCCTCACTGAACTCAAGAGTTTAAGCTAGTCTGCTTTGGTTTAGCTAAAAAAAAAAAAAAAAGGGGGGGGGGGTGGAATTTGTTCTATGCATCTGCCTCAGAACTCGTGCTCTCTCTTTTCCGATTCACATTTAGAAATATTCTTTCTACCTGAAATGGCATTTAGAAAGAAAGAGGATTTGAGATGAATATAGTATATTTGTTTAAGACCTGGGTAGATCAGAGGATTTAAAGAAAATAATTCCTAAGTCTATATACACAGTGATTATGACAACAGTAAAAGTGAAATAGGTGTTCAAATGTGGAGATTATAAATATGTTAGGACCCAATTTTCTCATTTCACTTACTAGTTTTGTATTAGAGATACAAATTTTTGAAGTACAGCTCTGCAGAGGTTTGGGGACCAATTCAAGCACTAGTAATCTCTCTCAGCCACTTTTCACAACTAAAATATGGTCTGCAATCCCCGTTCTCTGTAAAACAGGAGTGGACATACTACATTTGGACATCTGCTCTTTGGAAGAAAAATTTTTTTAAAATCACTTGTGGTCAGAAGGAGGATAAAGAATCTGATCTATTTCTCATCTTTGCTCTGGTGAGAAGAGGTGACAATTGTAGTATCACAGGTCTCTTGCTGTGGTACCTGAAATGGTCATTGTAGTGAAAGATGGGAACATCCTCATTATCCACTGTTATTCCTAAGAAGTCCCTTGCACCTGGATAAAACAGTAGCAAGTTCTCCCCAGTGCTTCCCGGGACAGCAGTGACTCAGGTCCAGGCTGCTGAGAACAAAACCAATTAATTTCTGTTATTGTCCTGAGAATAATTATTCAGGGCAAGGGTTGGGTTCGCAAAAGTCTGAGCACAGCAGTTTCAGAAATCACACCAAAAATCTCTGTGGTGCAGTCTGAAGAGAGGGAAGATGGACCTTTACTTAATAAAGGCATAAAACAACAACTTGCTTTAAGGTGATGACCTGAAAAAGGTGAAATAGCATCATTTAAAAAAAAAGTTATATGTTCTCTTCCATATGAAAAATAAATTCTCTCATAAAATGTGTAAATTTTTTTATTTTTTTGACCCTTTGCAATAGTTTTCCAGTAGGGCCATATTGTTCCAAACTTTTGCTTGTTAATAAAATATTTTATGGACATTTGTGATCAAAGAGTCACCAGCATCATTAAGTTTTAAGTCCTGCCTTGTAGTGACCTTAATAAAAAATATTAAGATCATGTAGTATCTTAGTTACTCGGTCTTCCATATGGAAACACCTCAGCCTCAGGAATAAATTTATGACAGTAATGTGTCTTCAGGAGAGATGTGAGGATGTCCTCTTTGCAGAATAGTATCAAAATTGCAAAGTCACAACTTTGTAGAGCACCAAATATATTGTTGACAATTAAATACTTGTCCCCCCGTACTGTTCCATATTTGCATGAAATTAAGAAAAAACAATTAACTGGGAAGGAATGAGCATTGCAAGCCTTCTGCATTACATACATTTAAAAGTGCTTACTACACATTTGGTGATGTAGTTAAAAAACTTATTTTAAATTATTTATGGTGATCCTACCAGGCCTCTGCATGAACACTACTCAAGAATTAATCTTGTCTATCTTAAAGATACTACTCAGAGCGAAGCAAGACATCAGAATCTAGTCCTAAATTAGCTGTTCTAGGGAATTGATTCAGTATTTTTGAATGCAGACAAGGGGAATCTGGCCTCATCTAAACTTTGCAAACTCTCGGAGCCCAGCGCTGGTGCTGGTACTGCAGAAGTGCTGCTGGGAGGAACCGAGGAGCCGGTGGGGATTAGAGGTTTGGGAATTTACTCTTTCTGCAGAAAGCTGGCAAAGCTGCACCACCTCAAGAAAGTGGTGTTACAAAACCTGGCATTGAGACACCAAAGATATTTTTTTTTTAAATAATTATGTTTCTGAATTAATTAAAATATAGTTAAGATTGATTGTGCTGCCTGCATTAAGACAAACACAGATATCATTGGGATCCCTCAGGTGAATAAATGCTTCAGCAACATGCATAGCTGTTGCACAGTTTATGATAATTAATATGTCTTTTATTTCTTAATTCTGGCATCTCTACTGTTTTATGAATCAGACCTTATTGATTAAGAAAAAGAAGACTTAGAAGAGGAGCAAAGAAGCCCTGTAAAGTCGGAAGCCAGGCATAATTAGTTTGCACAGGTTTTGTTGTTAGAGTTTTAGGTATCAAATCAATAGAATAACATTAATAATTAAGGACTTGGATAAATATACCAAGTCCTAGATTAGAGCTTTGAGCTTTAAAATGCTCACATAAAAGGTTTTCCTTAGGGTCTAAATGTTCTAAAGTGCTGTAATGTGACTTCTCAGCTACAGATACTGTTAAGAAATACCAGGCTACTGTACCAGGGAGAGATTTGGGTATCTCAGGTTGGGGAGCTCCTACTGTATCTGCAGGGAAAGAGCTAGCATCACTTTTGCATGGTTTGTCTTCCTTTGGCTGCAACTGGGGAAAGAAAAAATTGAAAAAAAGTAGTAATAGACAACAGAAATATTAGGAATGTTCTTAAGTCAAATTGGAGAATGTTGCCTTTTTTTTTTTTTTTCCTTTTTTTGATACTTTTCCCTTGTGAAAATACTCTGAATGTGTCAGGACATCAGAAAGCCACATGGGTTCCAAAGAGTCCAAGAGACAAAGATGAGCCTAGTACCTCTGGCACCCCCTGGACATGGTCACCCTCTGTGACTGTCATCCCACAGCTTGCTCAGAACAGGGCAGGGAGAACTCGTTAGTCCTAATTCAGTGTGAAGGCAAACAAACTCCTTACTTTGCTGAGTTTCCCTTTGTATATCATATGAGGAAACAAAAATAATAAGAAAAAAAAGTATTAGTTTTCTGTTGTGACAGTCTGTAAGTAAGAAATACTTCCTCTCCAAGTGGTTTACTTTTCACCATACTATTTTTTAGCAGATAATTTAAACCAGATGTTTCAGTTTTGGTGTAATTAAGTGGCTTTTGGGGTAAGCTGGCTCACTTCAGATTATCAAAACATATGTATCTCTTACTCCTTTTGAATCCCTTCTGTTAAGACTTCCATTTGGAAGCACATCCAAACCACTCTCGAGTAACTTACTTTAATTATTATTTAATTTAGCATACTGACATAAACTATCCCGAAAGTCGTGCCGTAAAGAGGCTGATAATGCACTAACTGACATCACTGAGACATTTTCCATTGGCATGGCTCGTACGAAGAGCACGGGGTATTTTCTGATGGACTTACCTGGAAGGAACGTAACATTTCAAATTGCTTTAATAGTTGCTAAGTAAATAGGAAGGAGATGAACGGGGAGAACGCGAAGTATTTGTGATGTTACGATGCTCTGCAAAGCTATACTGATGTCATAATTTGTGTTGGTAGGAAAGAAAACAAAATATATTCCCTTCTGGAAAGACATAGGATGAAATGAGCCTAGACCACAAAGTCTGATGGGAGAAATGGAAAGGTCTGCATGGCTGTAGCTCTACCTGTATTGATGCACAGTCAGTCAAATTACTTCAGATCAGGACTATCAGCAATTCTGACTTTGCATGGAAGGTGGGAGTGGAGATGTGTGTGATTCCTGGTGCTGGCCAGGCTCTGCCTGATGGTGAGCATCTTCCAGCTTCTACAGCTGGGTCTGGGAAAGGTCACTGGTTTGGACCTGCAGGTGTACAGGTGCTGCTTCTGACTGGAAGCATGGAGAAAAATCTGCAGCCAGGACCCCAAACTGCTATTCGTTCCACTGAATTCCTGATTAACTGACTTAAAAACTACAGTGAGGCTGACAGAGTGATGTGTTTAAACAACTTCACAAAGGCACCTGGAAATACTTCTCATTCAGAACTGAAAAGTCGGTGTACCTTTCCTGCCTAGGGACGGGGTGACTTTTTAAAAAAACTATTGCTTCATATTTTGCATTGGTTGGAATATTGTGTCTCGTTTCCCAGCAGAAATGGTCTTTAATTTGTACAAAATAATTTTGCTTTCTTTGAAAGAGTGAGAGAGGTGAAATTACTGAAGTTGTCATTCTGGAGTGATTCACTCTGGTTTTGTTTATTATGAAAATTACAAAGAATTTATTTGTTTCTCCCTGCGTGCCTGTTTGAAAGTCGTCTGTTGCAGGCATAGACTTATTGGAGGTTCACATCACTCCTGGTAGCTCTTGCTCATTCCCATGCAGGTGGTGGCACTGGCTCCTTCACAAGGTGGCCCAAGTTGTGGCCATGGTACTGCCAAAAGTTCCAAACTCAAGGTCCATAGCAGGGCTGGGAAAGATGTTTCAGAAACTGGTTTCCACTGGGTTGTGGCCTTGTGTGAGTGGTATAAGTGAACTAATTAGCTGTGTGGTTCCACCAGATTCTTGAGGAGAGTTTGCTGATTACTTTCATTGTGATTACAGATGGAAAATATATTTCAATAGAATTTTCTGTGGTTGCAATCTCTTAAAAAGTTAACCAGAAACCAAGAGATAAGTCTGCACAATAGCCTCCTTAGTGTTAGAACGTGTACCTCTGCACAGACTACCCCATGTGAGTAAGACTGTGAGGATTTAATCAGTAACAACTTTTCATTCTGTGATCACAAAAGCTTTACAACCCCAAAATTAGACTGAGTCCCGCTACCCAGCCTAGTGAGCAAATGTTCTCTTTTTTCAATGTCAGTGGCTCGTGGCCATCCATAGTATGAAAAATAGGAAGGCAAAATGAATAAGCCAAAAACTAGAGGGGTCAAAAATTGGTCTCTAGGTAGGATTTCACTTTCTTGCCTTGAGAAATACATACACACATCTGCTTCTGCACTGTAATGTGTACATACTGCAGTGCAATATCGATATATTCCGCTTAGCTCATCCATGTCTACAGGGAGAGTTAGGTGGAGGTGCCAATTTCTACTGGTTTTTAATGGGAATTTCACCTATGAAGTGCAGCTTTGAAGAACGTAGACATTGTCTCATCCTGTTCTCTCCATATTTTCATAGGACTGTAGAATGGTTTGGGTTGGAAGGGACCTTAAAGATCATCTAGTTCCAACCTCCCACCAGACCTGGTCCCTCAAAGCCCCATCCAGCCTGGCCTTGAACCCCTCCAGGGATGGGGCAGCCACGACTTCTCTGGGCAACCTGTGCCAGTATCTCACCTCCCTCAGAGTGAAAAATTTCTTCCTGATATCTAATCTACATCTACCCTCTTCTAGTTTGAAGCCACTACCCCTCATACCTTTTTAAAAATAACTATACTTCATGCAAAAAAAAAAAAAAAAGTCTTTTCTCCATCATCTTAGTAGCAGAATCTGAAAATCCTTCATTGAGGCCGCCCAAGCTCAGGGTCGTGAGCACAGCAAAGCTTAGGAAAGGCTCTGCATGGGCTGCACGTGGATCACAACAAAACCCTGCCAGACATCCCAGCTACATGACAACTCCAGCAAAACAGTAGCTGTTCTGTCCAGGGCTGGGGCAGCAGGAGATAGCAGCTGGGAACTCTTGGGCAGGGATGGATTCCCTTATGTCAAAGTCTGGGTTTTGCGTGCATCTTTATTTCTCATCTGAATGTGGTAAAGTTAGAACTAATAAAACATAATGGCAAGTTTAATTAAAACAATTTAGTGGAGACTCCTAGATGCCTTCTGATAAAAGATACAATTTAAACAAAACATAAGAAGCTGGTCATTACTATCCCAGCTTAAATTTAGAAAAGTCTGTGGATATTCGGTGGATCTAAGCTCAGCCAGTACACACTGGAAATTTCCATTCCAAGCTTTTATTAATTACGTTTATACAATTTACTTTCATTACCCGT
Source organism: Scolopax mira (assembly GCA_004320125.1). Classification (NCBI taxonomy): domain Eukaryota; kingdom Metazoa; phylum Chordata; class Aves; order Charadriiformes; family Scolopacidae; genus Scolopax; species Scolopax mira. Next base: position 382,170 of record BJBW01002577.1, read on the forward strand.
ATTTTTGACAGCAGATTCTTTCACTTATTTGTACTGTGTATTTTTATTGTGGATTGTTGGCACAGTAATTCCATATATTATCCGAGTCTATAATTTTGGCTTGAATTAGTGTTTTATATACTGTATTTTAATGGCAAAAGTTAATCACACATCCACAGAGGACAGAACTGGCGCTCTCAGCCTGCTTCTATCTTCAGCTCTGTACTTTACGTGGAGGATGGTGAGCCAAAGGCTCGGTGGCACACGATTGTAGCCTCTGTGCGCGGTCATGGTGGGATCAGGCGACCTGGTTATTAGTCCCTGATGCTGGCCCGTGGCTCTGGGATCTGCTAAACCCAACTGGGAGGAGAAAAACCATGGTTGGTGAGGAATGCAGCCTCCTCTGTAGGGCAGAACAACAAAGAGTTGGGGCGAAAAAGAAGAAATAGGACTCTTTTTTTTTTTTTTTTTTTCTTGGGGTGAATAGACTCTCAATCCTGTACAAAAATGGTTTTCCTCCTGTTTTGGTTTTATGCTCTTATGCCATTGCTTTCCATGGAGATACTGCTGATTCATGTTGGCGTAAAGGGAGGGTTAGGCCTATGATGTGTTAAACTTGAGGGTCACAAGTGCTCATAAATCACACTTCTGCTCTCTCCTGTTTGTCCACAGAAGAGTTACTGATGTGCAGACAGCACACTGCCTAACCCTTGTTTTGCCACAGCAGTTTAAACTGGGACAGAAACTCTGCCCTTGGACCTCTCAGATGAGCCTTAATTCCTTCCAACTTCTTAACTTGCAATGATTAAGTTATTTCACGTATTTTTGACCAAATCCTCCTCTGTGACAAATATAACTTTCTTGGCAAAACCAGTCAGATTTTCCTCGTAGCGCTGGTCTAACAGAGTTCAGTACAACTATTTGAGTGCTTTGGAGGCTTTGTACTAAAAGTACTAAAGTATATAAATAAGCAAATAATTCTGGCTGGTAGCAACCTGTTTAAGATGATGTATTTGCAATTAACCCCTAGTTGATAGCTCCTGATGCAAAGCAGGCTCTTTTTAACAGTGCTCTGCACAGCTACTTTATGATAGCAAAAAAGCTGTTTTCTTATGGAAGCATAGTTGTTTGAATACTGAAAATGAACTGCTTGTCCCTGATATCCCACCACCTTTCAGAATGCTACAGAAATAGTAAAAAATAACTTTGTCTGGATGATAGCTTTGGCTGTGTTCAGTATCCTCCCCGGAGCTCGTTGCTGCAGTATCAATGTATCAGATGAATCGATGCTGTCGGTGCAATAATTTTAGGCAGAAGACAAAACCACTTCAAAGAGTATAATGACTTGAGAGTTTGTCAATAAGATGTCTTAATGTTTTTGACAACACCCATTTTGTTGACACAGTGGGTGAGGAAGCCTGACATCATTTATTGTGTCAAGTGAACAGATTTAGCTGCTGGTGAACCACATGGTAAATTACACTTTTCCCCCGTCCTGTTTGTTTGAGCTATCAATCCTGTTTTCCTTTTGGAAGCTGATGATTACTTTTTTTTTTTTTCTCTCTCCATCAACTAACAGACAAATTCATTATTTCTCAGGAAAGAAAAGGAGTATAATTTCTGAATCCCTCTGGAAGGAGTCTCTGAAGTGTCATTAATTCATATTTAGCAAACTAGTTGAATAAAATATCCCATCCCGTTGCTAAAAGAAAAAGTGAGATAGCTTTATTTATAAGCATAGATCTTTTATAAGCTAAAATCTGTTTTACCATGCATGGCAAGTTCACAGCTAATTTAAAACATTTAAAGTTATGCAAAACCACTTAGAGAGTTGAAAAATATGTAAAGATATGTAAAGACACTAAGTATCTTGTTCACTGCTATAATAACAGAAAAATCAAGACCATGTTTTGACTTGGGATTTTATCTTTAGAGCTCTTGGCAGAGAGGCTTTTTTTCTGTACCTGTGTGTGGGTTTAGTTTCTTCTTCAAATGTTTTCTCTTCTTGTCTACTTAATCCTTATAAACTTTGATAGTCTTTCATAATGATTAATCTTATTCATACAGGGAAGTCCATAAAGGTTGTTGTTCATCAGTATTTGTCTTCAAACTTTGAAGTCTCCTAATTGCACGAAGGTAGATACATTAAACAATTACCTAAATGCTCAAAAGAGAAAGAACAAAGGAAATAAGGAATGATGTAATCCCCGAGGGAATCACTTTTCTCTCTCCAGGAGGAAGCAGTTCTCTTAAAGTTGGCACAACTATTGGGATGCTCGGCTGTCGCTTTCTTCTCACATTTATTCTGAATGAACACAATCCATCCATCAGTGCTTAAGGAGTTTTCTAACAGTACATTGACCTTGAATGCGGCACATTGATTTTCAGTAACGCATCGCAAATAGGGTCGTTACTGAGTCATCCAGCAGTGGATGTGATTGGGAACAGATTTCTGAAATTCCAATACTGTGCCACCTGCCTCCGATGATGGATCGTTCTACTGCTCCCCATCAATCCTCACCTCCCGCTAAAAAATGTGACACCTGTATGAAATTTATCATTATATACAACACAAGGCAAAAACAAACTGCTACAGTGGGGGCTTTTCAGCAGCCTCCACTCCTCCTGTAAGGATGGTTTACAGTGGTGTTTATTTAGAGAGGTGCTTCTTGTAAAAGGGCCGGGTGGCAGAGATGTAAGCACTATAGGGAATTAATGCTGCAACTGGGGCTGAGAGATAGATAAAACCAGCCTGGATCTTGAGCTGTTAGAGGTTAACACTAGATCAATTAGGGTGATTGTTCGGTAGATTGTAATGGACAAATATACGTATACAAAAAGGGCATTAGTGAAATTGGGGAGGAAGAACAAATAGATATTAACTGATGGTAAAGTAAAAAATCAAACTGGGAAAGATTTTGTGTTCTTCTAAAATGCCTGACAGTCTCACTGAGGCTGTGAAAGGAATCTTTCAAAATGATTCTCTAAAAGTAGAAGTGAAAGGAAGGTGCTTCTATTTCTTCTGGAGTTTGGGAGGGTCAAGTAAATTAATGACCTTTTTTTCCCCCATTATGCATATAAATGAAAGGGTAAGAACAGAGACCTGGATCCCTCAGAAGTTTTTAGGTCTCTCATCAAAGAGAGTGGATCTCAGATCCACTGAGATCAAGAAGGATTTGGACACCCCTTAGATTTCGGGTTTATGACTTCTGAAGCAGTAAAGGAGGAATAATTCTTCCTTGTCTTGAAATTGGCATTTGTTTTGGGTAGAGTGGTTCTGTAACCAAGCTGATGCATAGATGTTTATTTTTCATTTAAAATGGTTAAGAATTAGCTATTGCATTGAGCAGGCTGGAAGAATAAATGGCCTGGTGGATTGCAAAGTGGCAAATTTTATATTTGTCCTTATTTCACTCAGTTGCAGCTGATGCTAAGAATCTTGAAAAGAACTCAATTAAATAGCCTGTTAATTTATTCTCTTTCTGCCTGTGGGTAATTTTGCAATGATTTTATTAAAAATATGTATAATATGTAGTCCCCAAGCAGAATAAAACCTGATACCAGAATTGGAAACAACCATCTGAAAATGAAATCAAATTGATAATATTTCCTTACTAGGTATTATTGCTCCTCTCTAATGTCTGATTCCTAGTTAAATTAAGAGGGCCCTATTGTCCAAAGTACAATGTAGTCAAGCTCCTATGGACCACTACAGAAACAGTTAATATCTATTTTGCATCTGTTTTATAGTAAAGTACATATGTCTTGGTCCTCTTTAATACCAACTTCAGCCTATCTTCTGGTCACTGCAGCGGCACTGGATGTCTGAGTAACTTTTCTCCATCATTTATCTCAGACTTACCCCAACCTTCTTTGAGTCCATGGGCTTCTTGAGAGACACGGGTCTTACCAGGAGTGATGTCCTGTTTGACACTGATGGATTAGGGATGGTAAAACACAAGTCCTCCTTTTTCAAAGGATAGTAGCTTTTGGGCCAGATATGAACATTGCGGCAAGTTCTGGTGGTGCTGAAGAGCTGTATTATCTCTAAAATATTTGTAAGATCTTTGCTTCTTTCAGCCTACTTATGTAGGCTACTCTTCCCCCAGCTTTTTTCTGAGGGAAGAAAAAAAAAAAGAGGTAGTTATTTGGCAGACAACTCCATACTCCAATTAAGATTAGGCAGGCCATCCAGCATCTTTAAGTATCATGTGGCACATAGCTCCAAGGTATGCATCTCCTAGAAACACTGCAGTCTCTAGGTAAACAGGTAAATTGACCTGAGCTCCTCGCTATATCTCTCAGTAAACCACAACTATTTTAAGTGTGAGAGAAGGGAAAATAAAGAGAAAATAGAATTCTGCTGGTAGGGGGAGAAAAGAGGAGCCTGTGACGCAGTCTGCTCCCAGCTCCGTTGTAAACGTCCTGTGCAGCCTTGGACATCTCACTTAGTCTCGTTGTAGCTCAGGTTTCTCATCGGTAGAACTGGCATCATAAAATGTGCTATTGTCAAATAGGTCGATTGAGGTTTAACTCGGAGCAGTGAATCAAAGATAAAGCACATTGGGGAAAGCAGGTGTCATCTAAACGGAGCCCGAGGCACAGACATCAGATCTGGATTTTAGAAATGATCCGTGGGGAAGAGGGAATTTTGAGAAGTGGGGTTTCAGCCGTGGGGTTTGGACCTATGAAACCTCTTGCATAAACAGCAGTTTTCTGTGGGAGGGAGAACTCATCAGCAAGATTCAGATCCATACCTTGAGTTTTTCCAAAGCGTGAGGGATCTGGATGCTTGCTTCTGGGTTTGTGCCCACCTCTGGTTCAATATAGTAGGTTAGTGTGTATGCACTTTCCTGTCACAATCACCTTTGAATTCTATTAAATATATTATTACCTCGGTCTAATTATAAGTTAATTGCCTGAGAGAACTCACTTTGACTGATCTGAGTATTAAAATTTATGGTTTATTGAAATTAAAACCCAAAGTATGTGCTGATGTCAGGCTTGTCCATCTGTAGACTATGCTGGAGGATGATAACTTAGTGAGAATTAAAAAACTCTTGTCACTAAAGCTACCAGAGCTCATGAGGTGGAGGTGGAGGAACAAAGCCACAAATGGGGAGAGAAGACAGAGCTAGGTTGCATGTGTTTATTTTGAGCTAAGTATTTAACTTCTCTGTGTCTGACTACTGTAAGACCATATTTAGAATTGTAAAACAGATTATAATAATGCTTACTATTCATCTGGGCTGTAGTGAGCTTCAATTTTTTTATATTGCAGAGTACTTTGACCTCCCCAGATAAGTTTTGCTATAAATCTAAAAGATACAGATCATTAGACGAGCTGATGGAAGATGTTTTATTTGAGAGAGCTTGAATATACTTCTACACATATTTTATGAAGACATACATTTGTTTTAACTCTGGATATCAGAATTATGTGAAAACAAATGCAGTTGATATACTGACATAAACCTGGTTTATTTTTTTTCAGAAAGCAATTCATTGTCTGTGTATTTTCCTTAGGCACATTTTGCATATATCTCTGGTCGCTCTAAACAAACAGCAGAATTTTCTCCCAGCAAAATTAAAAGCCATTAATACTAGAAGAATTAAGTTGATATTTGAACAATCAGACTCATTTTCCAGGGCTATATAAGTTCAAGCAGTTGAATTCTCGGTGGTTTAAATGAAGTTACTTCACAATAATGTAATTGTGAGAGGGCAGTCCAGCCTGGGGTTTCTGGCTAGGAAAGGGTCTTATTTAAATTGACGGTACCTTTAGGGAGTTAAAATAAGCCCATTGTTAGGGATTTCTTCTACATTATTCCTTGGAGGTACCTGGAGCTGCTGGAGAGAGGACACTGCAGCACGTGAACCTCTGATCTGGTGGTGAGTTGCTTTGCCCCTGTCATATGGAAAGGCTCAGTCTCTTCATTCCCAGCTCTCCATGGATGGACCTGGTTTTCCCATTTTTCTCTCTGTGTGTAGGCAACAAATGGACAGCTTGTTGTTTGTTCCACCAATAAGCCTTTCGCTTAAATCAAATCCATAGTTGGAAATATCAATTAAAAAACTGTCATTCACGTGTTAGTAAGACTGTTCACTGCCAGGCAGCCTAAGATCTTACCGTATGCCTTACCTCAGCCATGTTGGCAATTAGGCCATCAATCCAGAGAATTAACTTCAGCAAGACATTCGTTATTCTTGGAAATTACAGTGCTCGTTTCTTTTTCTTTTTTTTTTTCCCCTCTTTCTTTTGTATTTAAATGGTAGGGTTTTCGAGCATATTTTTATGGATGTAATTAATGCATGTGACAGGCTTCTGATGTAAGGTGGAAGAAATGACAATTAAACATCTTGGAATAAGCACATTCCAGAGGGTGCACAAGCAAGTCTTTATGCAGGGCGCTGTGGGAGAAAGTGCTCAGCAACAAAGCAGCGATGTGTTTTCATTTGAAACAACAGGATTGGAGCAAAAAAGGGAAAACAATTCATTAGCATTTGTGAGGGAAGTTTGCAATAACCCTCGATGTTTTGTAATCCTGCGGTTTTGTAGTCTTCTACAGGGTAACTTTTGTGCTATAAAAAAAACCTTATTTAAAGTTCCCACTTTGGACCCTGGAGATGAGGATGAGGTTAATGGCAGTGACACTGGTTAGCCACCAGATTTTGGTTTGTGTCTGAAGGGATGTTGCATTGCTGACACATCAAATTCGAGGTAGAGTTAAGTTTTATCATCATGCAAGCTTAAGCTTCTTTTTTTTCTGTCTATTGCTGGTGTACCTTGATATGTGGCCATGTTCTCCCTAGCTCTCATGGTGTAACCCCTTCATCAGATAACCAGTTCACCTGGCTGTGCAGGACTCTGCTCAGAAAGGAAAATGTAAATGAAACCAGAGGTAACATTAATGGAAATACTCAGATTTTCCAGACTGTCATCTCTGGAGTCTAACACTGGAGAAAAGATGATCCCGTAGTACATAACAGACTATGACAGATTATACCCTCTCAGTCCCAGATTGTTCTCCAGTCATAAAAGAATGAATGGGAACAATACACGACATTTTAATAGAACAGCCTCCTGACTTGCAGAACTCTGGTGTGGTATATCACGGCATAAAGAAGCAAGCAGGTATTCTTTTGTACATTTGACTACCCAGATATACTGTCTGTTCAGGGCTTTTGTGTTTTTAAATGTTAAGCGGAGAATAGCTGGATGCCATGGGATTACTGTGGGACTACCAGGAATAAACCAACAGTTTGGGTTTTGTGGTATTTGTTAGGAAAACAAGTGCAAAGTTTGGGCTCTCTGAAGAGGCGATGTCCTTCTGCCTTCAAGGGAGTATTGGCATTGACTCAGCCCAGGTGATATCCACGGTGTAGCTCAGTCCAGGCGAGGTGAAACATCATCTCCAGCTGCCCTGGGCTGATAGGAGCCAAAGCCAAGAAACGTGTTTATCATTTCCCCATCTCGCCCAGGTATTTCTGCAGCCTTCCTTGTATCTGCTCAGCGAGGAAGTTAGAACAGACAGTGGTTAAACTGCATTATCTCCCCGTGAGCAGGCAACCGCAGTATTCTCCAACTGTTTACACTGCCAGATAATTAATGGATTTAAACACAGGGAGCTCTGCGATACACGTGCTGCCTGGCGGAGGCCCAGCTGCAGGCTGGCTCTCGCCTGGGTTCAAGGTACCCACCCTGCCCAGGGGAGCAGGGCTGGGACATCCTATGGACCTGCCCTGGACAAGAATCCAGGGTGTTGGCGAGGGGCTGGGGCCCCAGTGACCCCCATCTTCTCCCCCTTGGTGGGTCGCTCTGGAGGAGCTTGGTCTTCACATGGTTTCAGATGCTGCCAAGGTACATCTAACATCTACCACTAATGAGCTCCACCTCAGATGAGGCCCCTCGAGCTCCGGCTCTGTGAGTTTTTAGGTTACTATATTTAAAGCTCACATGGGCAAGCAAAGTACACGGAATACAAAAGTAGCTTTTCTTGGGGCTATAAGACAAGTCTACATCTTGTTTTATATCTGTATGGATATACAAGGAGCAGTATCTTACTGTTCAGTTCAGTAATCTTTATGTTCAGTAAAGATACTGAAGTAACAGTATCTTTAACTTTTAGTACATGTCTATACACACCAAGTTGTCACTTTCTTGGGATAAGAGTGTGCCTATAAAATGATTAGTGTTCTACTGATTGTTTTAAAATAACTCAAGCGGCATCTGAATTTATTTACATACATGATATTGCCTTTCATAAACACAGCTGTATGCAGAATGCCAATTCAAGGATATTTTTGGAAGTTCATCCAACAGTTCAGCTGGGATAAAGGAAGCAGCTCACTAACCTAACCTCCTCCTCTCTCCCAAGGGCTATGGACCTAGCAGGCAGCCACCACCTCCTTGTTTCTGTGCCCTCAACACCTAGAGACGTGAAGGGGCTTGGGATAATTGACTGTGACCGTAGGGTTGCTGCTGCAAAGGTGTTGGAGGAACTGATTGCTCCTGCTAGGAGATGCCAGCCCATGCTGAGCAGTAGCCACCGCCAAGTACACCGTAGCCTTTTCCATAACCAGCTAGCCCAGGTGTCCAGGGCTTGTGGTTGGGGAAAAGCCAACGGGGCCATAGTGATGCTTCCTCCGGGAGCCCTGCCGCTCCAGGCAGTGCCCTGCTTTGTTCACACCCTGCTCATCTGCCGGCTTTGTGCTCTCAGAGCTGGCGCTGAGTGACAGCAAAATTATGGATATAGGTCAAATTCCATTAAGACCACACCTTTAGCAGCACACATTCACCCTCTGGAATTTAATATTGCGCTTCGTTTAGCGATTTCCTTCTCCCCAGTTGTTTGCTTTTGAATTTAGGATAATATAAGTCATTATTTGAAGTAGGCTATTTAGAAAGCCCTGCACTGTTATTATTTAGTAAGCCAGAGTTACATTATCACTGGCTTCAATCTATGTTTGATGAAAAGATTTTTGCTATTTAAGAGGCAGGAGAAAAAAAAGTAAAAGTCTTTAATGGTTTTTGTACCTATTCCAAGATCATCAACATGCAGTATAATTAGAAAGTTCTTGTCTCGTTTAAAATCTTTTTTCTGTCTCATGGGACTTCAGCATTAAAAATGCAAGATTTATGTATATCTTATAATTATTTATTTGTAGTTCAGCAGCACTTAGAGGTACCATTCAACCTTGGGGCCCCATTTATGTGAAACTCTGTATTAGCAATAGAGTCAGACTAAGAAATCCCAAGTTGAAATTGTGCGAAGTATTGTACAACTGTATTGCAGCGATCAATAAGTGTGTGTATATATATATATTTATATATAAATAAAAATTTATATTATAAGTAGTTAAGATGGACAAATAGTTAAGACAGGAGAGAGGAAGGATTACTCACCCGGATATGAGGTGAGGATGAGGAACTGATCCTCAGATGAGGAACTGAAGCATTTCAGGATCCAAGCCCAGATTTAGGTGTGTAGAAAGTTCAGTTGGGAACGTGAAGGCCTTTGTTGATCTGGTCCTTGTGAGGATTTACCTGCCATGCTCAGGATGCTTGCTACTGAAGCTGGCAGTCTCGGAGCCTACTGCAGTGATTCCAACCAGGAAACCAGGAGTGGATAAGATTTTTGTTTGGCCTGCTTTTGTTTATTGTGAATTTTGTAGGTCTGTTGTCTAGCTCCGTAGGAAAAGACAATGATTTCCTGGCTAATCAAACCTGTATTAAATCTAGAAGGAATCCATGTCACCAGGCAGCCTTCCAGACCATTTTGAAAGCTAAATATGAACAGGATTTATTATGCCCACACTTCATTCTCTTTCTTGGAGTACTGACTGTAGCATGTGACTTTCTTTGATTATTCAGCCTGTTTGCTCTTCGTATTTTACATTTCTCAGTTAGGGTAATTCTTGGAAGACAGCAAAAAACCTGTTTTCATAAAGGCTGCTGTGTGAAAGGCAGCCTCCTGGACCGATACGAAGTGATCGGTAAATTGGAGAGGTGGTTTTTCTGGCTAGCTGACAAAATGAGAAATAGACACTTAGGGACAACTACTCCTAGAATCTATCTATTTAAGATCTTCCCAAACAGCTAGTAACTGACTGATGAGTCACGAGACAGTGCAGGATTTGGCCTGGTGGGCCCATGCCCGCAATGGAGCAGGTTTAACTGGTCAGTGGGGAATGGGAAACGCTCGCCAGCTTGGTTGAAGCTCCCTGGAGCTATATAAAGTCCATATCCATATGCAAGTAAGTCCTCCATCATGAAAAAGCAACTTAAAAAAAAGGCAGGGAGTGTGTGGAATCTAACCAGATGTAGTTTAGAGATCTCATTTGAAGGTTTTGGACCGGGTTTGTCACTTGAATGCCTTATTTTAACAAAGTTAAGTCCCGAAAGCCACAGGAGTGAATACCAAATTGGGTCACTTCTTTCTTCTGATTCGCGTAGGGCTTTTGGAATTCAGAAGCAGATGTCTAAATTAATATGTGTATGTGTTCCTTGTATTAACAATCCCATTAAAGCGTGCTGCCCTTCCCACCCACCCCCTTCTGCAGAAATATATCCTATCATTAGCCGCTATCTGGAATCGACAGCGGAGTAATTTGAACTCTGGCTCCCAAGGGCCTCCTCCTTTACTTCCTGCTCTAGGAATAAGGTGTGTATTGATTAGATATCAGGCTGTAATTGGGCTCCAATCTCTCTGCCTGGAGATATATGATGGAGATGACAGGAAACAGATACCCTGTTGCTACTTGTAAATAGTCTGGTTGAACAAAATGGTTTGTAACCACTTCAGTGCCATAGTCTTTTATTACCAGAACGGGGTTGCTTTATCACTTAGTTTGATGGCTTTTTGAAGGGAAATAATATCTCTCTTTCTGAAGGAGCTAAAATAATTTTAAACAAATTGAATTCCTCTTTTGAGGACCAAAAATAATTATCTAATAGTGCACAGCTTGGTATAATTACACAGTGAGCATGTCACAGACATAAAATTAATTAAGTCCATAACCCCAATCTGGCATCCATTGACTAATTTAAAAAAAAAATAATAAAATAAATGCTGTTCAGAATAAGGATGTCGAAAGAAGGTGCTTACAGTAGTTGAAGATCTGGAATTATTCATGGCTTATCTGTTCCAAGATGTTCTCTCCTATGCATCAACTGCACTGGGCTAAATATGAGTATTGAAAACAAAAGTGCAGAGCAGTGCAGATGTCTTGCTTTAGCAGGTCACAAAAGCAATTTCTTAACTACTGACTTGAAGAAAGACATACATGGTCCATCTAAACTGCAAAAGAAGCCCAAGCTTGTAGTCTTAAATGTGTATTCTGATTGTGGGGTGATTGTCCCACAACTTGAGAGAAACACGGCTTTTACCGTTCATACAGAAGACTTGGAAAAAAATCCAAAATACAGAGAGTGAGGGTGAAAACCCATGGCCTTTTGAGAAGTAACAGACTTGGTTTTGTTTTCTGAACTTATCTTTTGGTTTTTCTTTTAATCCTACAGAAGAGAATCCAGAATAGACAATCAGTTTATTCTGATCAGTGATTTATCTCAGCGATTCTCAGAGCCTTGTGTGAAGGTTTCAAAGCTGTGGACCACAGTAACTAATGTGTTGCAATAATAAATTTAGCACATGATAAGGCAAACCACAGGGAAAATAGGGGGAAGGGAAAAAAAAAAAAAGCACATTCCCTGGCTGAGAAGTTATTGAATGTTTAAAGCTTGGGAACGGATAGTTTAGGGAGAAGTAGATTTCAATGACTTCCACTCTGTATATAAATTGCGAAATCTAATGCGCTAGTACTTCATTTCTCTCTTTCAAGCATATTTTGGATGGCATTTGTATCACATTTATACCCCAAACATAGTTTGATTTTGCATACAAGACATTTATATTCTGCTGCTCCTCAAAGTGACCTTAATGTGATTTATTGGCAGAGAGGTAGAACTATTCTATTTTTCGAGCAATAGCAGAAGGGAGAAGAAGAAAATATTTGTAGTTTTAAATAAGATCTACCATGCATACATATATTATATGTTGTGTATTACATGCATTCCTCTTGTTATTAGGGCTGTAATTTTCTGTTTCCTTTTCTGTAATGCCTGGTTTTCTTCTTATTTACCCCATTATTGCACCAGTGCAACTCCATATGCTTCATCTGACTTTTTTTTCCTACTGTCTGCAACAATGAAGAGAGATGTGGTCTCTCTGTCCCTTCCCTCTGCTGTGTGTCATATCTTCACGTGGACACATTACATTTAAATTGCATAATATGCTTCCTAACCAAACCTGTGAAAGTCCAAATTCTTTGGCTTTCAGGGAAAAAAGGCAGCAAGGGAAAATGACTTCTCCAGTGACTGCTCTGCTTTTAGGTCTGAGGATTTGGAATGAGACAATTGATCCCAGTAACACTGGAGTAGGAGGAACGGAAGGCAAAGCTTTTAGCAGTGATTCGCTTGGATCTCGGAGCAAGGTGTCTAACCCCAGGGAGGAAACGAGCCTGCAGAGCTTGACACGTGTGGACACGCCGAGCAGATGCTGTCTTGCACCAGCTTTTTTAATGTTCCCCTGCTTCGTCTCGGATGGGCCACCCCGAGTTGAAACAGAGTGTGGGTGTGTTATACAGACTGTGCTTCTAGGGGAAGTGGGGGTCCTGACTCGTGTTTGCGGGTGAGCTGATGGAGATGCCTGTGGTCATTCCTACTCTTCATGTCAGTGGCCACCCTGATGGTCCCCCGGAGGTCACTGCTGTGCCTAACTCCTACTGATCTTCTCAGTTTCAGCTGTCAGGGTTTCAGACTCACACGTTTCAGCCCTCTGTAGTCTGCCCTTCGCTGCTCCCCACGAAAATTCCAACAGAAATCCATCAGGGAAGGTTTGGCTGGGGCACTACTTTAATTTCCTATGTTTATAGCACTGTCAAAAAAAAAATGAAGCAAGACAAGATCCACTTAATCACATAGCTAACCATAAAAGGTTAACATTTCATACTCAGTCATGCTGTACTTGGGTGCCTGAAACAGGGGCCAGGAAGCGAACCCTTCTGAAGGGCTCATGGACTTGGTATCTTTCCTCTTAACCACTTTTCAGGGTTGCTTTGTGATATTAAGTTGCTTTTTTTCATTAGGACCAAGTGGAAGGGGCAGTGCAACTGTGTTAAACACACACGTGTGTGCAAACAGACCCAGGGAAGCATCGGTAGGTGTGTTCCTCAGAGAAAGCAGAGAGAAGTCACTGCATTTTATCAAACTGCTGGTATCAGCACAGTGTCTTCAGAAACCCTGTTTGGACCACAGAAAGGGTGGGGCAGAAGATCCGTGGAAAGAATACATTAGGAAACTTGGGACATGGGAATTTGTGGATGTCAAGGTTAATTTCCAGGGTTATAAATTATGGAAATCGTGGCAAATACATGTTTGGTTTAAAAAAAAAAAAAAAGCAAGTCCTTAATTTCTGGTTTGAGTTGTGGCATTTGAGATTCTTGCTTGCTTTTCCCACTGACACTAACAGTATTTCTCGATGGCAGACAAAACTGCATTATGTTTTATTAATATAATTACTCTTAAAGTAATTTGTCCCATTTCATTTCTTTGTCTCCAGGCAATTTCAGACAGTCAGCAGGCCAGTCAATTAGAGGCCAGTAGAATACACAGTTTATTATGAAGGATCAACTAAATGCTGTCAATATAGGATGTGCTTACAGAACATGTCTGCGCAGCCTGGTGCTGTCTTGGGCTAGCCCTGAGCCACTGGGGCATGAGCCAGCTTTGGTCAGGAAGCCATTTAGAGGCATTAAGGTGTGAATGTGTCTGCAGTAAAAAGTTTTTCCTCTCAGGTGGATTTATCTGCATCTTCACAGTCTTAACACTACTGTGGGTGTGTGACTTCCAGACCAGAGCTGTCCCAAGCTCTGGTGATTTGAAGCCTGGGCAGTTCTTCCCATACCCCTGCCTGTGTCTAACTGTAGATGGGACTGCAATTCTCCTCTTGCAAACTCTGTTCTCCGAGAGTAGGTCCCTTGGCTTGATCTCATCTTGTGATGCAAATCAAGCTGAAATCAGCAGAATTAGGTAAATGGAGATGAGATGTGTAATCCCAGCACTCTTCATCCATTAGGACTGCTCACTTGAGTTAGGACGATAGATATGAGCAAGGATTTGCAAGATAGGGCCTTTAATCACAAGAAACCCACATGGAAAATCTGCTTAATCGGGAACTCTCCCAGGGAACTGGCTGAATAGCCAATGATTCTAAATAGCTTTGATTGATTCTTAATGGGGACAATAATTCTGTTTAATGGGAATATCTTCAGATGATTTAATGTTGCTTTGGGCATTTTATATATCGTGGTCTTATGCCGGTCTTGTTTGTTTGCTTTTCTACCAGGAGTGTTTGATGGTTTTAATGCTATGATATATGCAGGAGGGGCATGTGTTGGGGCACCCCTGCCAGTTCCTGGCTGTTGGCTTGCTCCTCTCATATCAATTACAGATGTCAGGTTGCCTTACTAAGTGCTGCAAAGTTGCTATTGGCTTTGGAAAGCACAAGTCTGCATTTTTTCATCTGTGCAGAAAGTGCCTTCACCAAACTGTGTCAGCCTGTGCAGCATCTCCAGAGCATCACCAGTGAAAAGAACCTGGAATGGGCATTTTCTCCTCATGGGGGAAATCCTGCCAGCAGGACTGGGGAATGATAGGCACAGCTCTGTCTCAGGTGTTTTGCTGTATGAGCTACACCCTGTTCTATTCAGGTCAAATGTTGTTGATAAATCAATGAAAGGGAAGAGGAAAGATGTATGGGTGAGGACATGCTTGGTACCCCCTGACTAAAGAAATGAGATGGCAAATCGCAGAGCAGAATCCAACATTTTGGCCTTTTTTTTTTTTCCCCAACACATCAAAAATATCCCTCATGTGATGAATATGGTGTACATCTGTGAAAAGCCAGCTGTGTCAGAAAAATAAACTGGTGCAAAGAGGGAGCAAGCAATCCAGGTGAATGGAAAACTGAGTAGACTTGCTGTCTTAGAAGAAAATCACATTCAAGGCACACCCCTAGTGCTCTGGAGATGTGCTTTCTGTCTTTGAAATTGGGCTGTGAATTTGCAGATGCTCCTGCCTTTCTTGTATACTAGCTAAAACAAAAATCCTGGAGACATTTCAATTTTGCAGGTACTCCCATCTCATCTGAAGCCCACAGCTCAACCTTCCCCTCTGTCACCACATTCCCTTAGTTTATCTTCTAGTGCAAATGCTACAGTGTTAGATACTGAAAGCACAATGCCATTAAAGGGGAAAAAAAAAGTTTCTTGCCATTCTTGCCTTCTCCTGCTGTCAGTTTCTTAATTTAAGAACTCGGCCTTGTGTCCATTATTGCACTGTATTTCTTCAGGATGTAATGGTGGGAGGGAGGAGCCCAAAGGATAGGACACATTGATGAAGTTCCTCTGTCAGATGCCAGATTTTGGCTGGTTTCTTGGAAAATTTTGCTCTTTCTATTAACTGATGTGTAATTCAGAGTAGGGAGATATTGTGTGCTGGTTTCTGACCTTTGCAAACACTAAATCATGAAAATATCTGATTTATTGAATTTCTCCTCCCTCCTCAAAATCTTGCCAAAGTGGTCATGACCACAATAAGTGAACTGAAGTGACTTTGGTATTTGTATCATATATAAAATGTTTATTTTGGGATGTAGTTTATGAAAATATTAATGTAAGATAGTTTTGGCCAGAATGAAGCTTATAAAGAAGTAACATTTAATCATTAGAGACTGAACTGCACTCAGGCTGAACAGTGGTGTTCAAGATGACTTCTTGAATCAATTTATTCTATTTCTGGTATTAAGCTTCAGCCTGGCAAGGTCCTAGGGCTGTCCATAATTCTGTAGATAGTACTATGTCAGGGTGCTCTTAAGTGCTGTCTGTAGCGTTCTGCATTGGATTTATTAGAAAGTTACCATCCTTAAAAAAGTAGAGGATTTTTTTTTTTTGTTCTCTCTTGGCTTGAATAAGCAATAGTGTGTTTTAGAATAATGATCCAGGTCTTTCTGTTCTGCACCAGACCATTAACATGCTTCTTCAATATCAAATACCTCGACGGAGGTAAAAACTTGAATTAGATTATTATGAATTAACCTCTGTATGGAGGAAAGTCTGAGTCTACAATACATTTGTTGGTCTCATAAGGTATTAACTGTTCTAGTCACAGGTGGGCCTATATATAAAACATGCTTAAATTTAAACACACATACAACCTGCTTGCAGGCCTGTTGTCTCAGGGACTGGTATATAGGCTTAACACAGGAATCTGATCTTCCTCTTCAAAACAAAATATAAACCGAGATTGTCATACCATTTCTTTTAAATTCCTTTAGGCACATGTGTAGATAGAGATGTAAAATGTACAGAGTGTGGGCACAGCTCAGAACGTTAATAAATCAGGTATGAGCACTATTCGAACATTATTTTCTCCTCTTTTGCCGTCTGGTGTGTTCCAAAGGGTAAATTTAGTGCTGTTTGTTTGGGTTTTGTTTAAATTTTAAAAGATTTGCTTCTAAATTTGCTGTGTTTTTATAGTCCCTCTTAACACGTATGTCTTCCCCATCATGTATTTGCATTTTTGTGCTGTTCTATCAGCAAGAGAAGTGTCTTCTGCTGGGCCATCCAGGGCAGGAGGAGAAAGGACCAGGTAATCAGTGTCTGGTGCTGCAGCCTGGCACCCAACTCGAACGAGAACCTTGACATGGTGTTTTGGGTACCACGGGATAGGAGTGATCCTCCTGTGTTTGAGGGAATTTCAGATTTATTAAATGGAAAATGGGGAAAGGAGGTAGTATCTGTTCATAGGTCAGGTAAGGTTATGTGTTGCCTGGAGTGACTTTCTTTTGCACAAGCATTGGATCATCCATATTCTGAGGCTTAGCTCTTCTTTTTTACCCTAAAAAACCTCTCTCTGTTAGCCTTTTGGAAAATGATAACGTCAATGAGGTCATTGTGGAATTAGATGTTAGGCAAACCGCTGGATATTTTGTTAAATAAAATGGTCCTTGCCAATATTTTGCAATCAGTCCTTTAAGTTTAAACCACATCTTAAAGTTAAAATGCGTCTGTGTCTATGGATAGATAGATAAACTTGTGTGTGTATACAGTAAGGCCTAAACCCCTCATTAATTATAGCTCTTTTTTCATTGCAGAGATCTTTAAAATAGATAAACAGCAGCTCTGAAATCTGAACTGGATGGTGAAAAACTTGATGTGTTTTTAAGATACTTAAAAGGAGGCATATACAAGGAGCTGGCTATTTCTTATCAAGAAAAATGCCTTTGAAAATCTTTCCATAGTCCAGGTATCTTCTTCAGAGCCACATCTGATAGGGATCTAATCTCTGTGTTCAATAACATCATCATTAAACATTAATACATCACAAACAAACATGTTTATCATTTTAACATTACTTTTCAGGATCAGGTTTAAATTATGGTCTGTAAGAACAGTGTAGGTTCTGTTCTTTCTATCTCTTCTTTTTTTTTTTTTTTTTTGTTAAGAAAGATGTATTTGCTTTCTATAAAATGAGCATTTAATACCAAGTGAAAAGATGAATTGCAAATGGTCTTTGTTGGGTTTAACACTTTGTGGTCATGGGTCTGCACAGAGAAAGAAGCTTCATGATTAAGGGACAAACAAAAAAAGATGCGCAGAGTTGGCAGCAGTCTGAAATAAAGGAGAGTCTACGTTTTGGACAAGCTGTTTAGTTATTGAGGGAGAAGAAAGGACTTTGGTTCACTAGTGCTCTGCATGTGACCGTGAAATGCCGTGGGTGTTGTCACATGACTTATGGATGTTAGGTTGGCACACAACTTATCCTGTGTTACTGTGTTTTTCCCTGTGTGAAATAATACTCAGGCTTTCGGTGGCCCTACAGGGCCACTTCTGAGCAGCTGAAGGGCTTTTCCAAACCTGGAGCTGCATCCCATGGGCAATGGTAAAGCTCTTCTCCTGCTGGGGTGTTGAGTGGGGAGAATCAATGGTGGTGGAGGAGACATAGCTGCGGTCACTGTCCTCCACTGACTCGTTCCTCGGGTATACAGCACTTGTTCTGTTGCTCTGGGCAATGAGGATATTTTGGAACATGACTTCTAGACCATTCCTGGTGTACAGATTGGTGACTGTCTTCCAGATGGTTAAGTTACGCCCTTTTAGACAGCTGGCAGAAGGTAGACTGGTGCCGTACATCTTCAGAAGTGTTGAGATGGTGCCTCCTCTATCTGTGGCTTAGTGTGAAATGGCCAGGAAGACAAAACCATTGCAGGATGCCAGCTTGCTGCTTAGGAGAAGGAAAACATTCATGTGATCTCAATTTCAGGAGCATGGAAGAGCCTGAACTTCTCTTGAACTTTGTCACCTGCAGTTTGCCCTCTTTTCAGTAGTACCTCCTTCTCAATACTGTATCTCACTGTCAAAAGAAGCTTGAAAAAACACATTTTTCTCCTTTTCTGACCACAACAGACCATATTAAACCTTGCATCCAAGCAGGCCCATACATGTTGGTATGTGTCTATCAGACTTAGCAGTGAGGGCTTTAGATTGACAGAAAATAATAAAAATAACCCCTCCTACTTCAGCCAAAGGTTTTAAAAACACTTTTTAAAAAGTTGTCAAATGTAATTATTCAGCTCGCTGATTTTATTTTTTCTTTATTTAAAAGTTTTTGGGTAGTTTTTCAGTCTGTCAGTTCAGCTACTCCCTGTAGTGCAGGTGTTTTTCTCCAATTCTCCCAAGCACAGGGCTGCGGAGCCTTGGGTATTTTCACATCCTCATTCTCGGGGTGTCTGTGGGTTATGTAGGGGATTGCAAAGGCAAACACGAAAGTTTGCAGCCTTTATGGGAATGAAACATGCTGAACTCATCTGTAGAAGCTGACATAAACAAATATACAGCCGTACGGGGTGCTACAGAGGGAGGTGGGTTTGCACCCCTTGCACGTAGCTTGCCCACGCACATTCTCAGGCAGATTTCTGATCTGAGATGGCTTCAAGGCTCTTTTTTTTCCTCTGAGAGATCTAAACATCCTTCTGTGAGTACCAGGCCTTAAAACATGTTCCAAATTGAGCCTTCAAAAATAATGATTCATTTCTGGCAATTCTGGTCACATACTTCTTCATTTAGAAAAAGGAAGCCTTTCTGAAGAAGGTCTGAGGATCATCAAGGTCTGGGCAAGTGAGGTCTTGTCAAACTTTGGCAAACAAATGTTCTTAAAATTGAATAGCTTGTATCATGGTAAGAACCATTATTTCCTTATCTCTGGTTGTTCCTTTCTTTCTTTACCAAGATACTACTTTCCTGTGTCCTGTTAAATTTCTCATCCTGTTAGAAGAGGGGTGGGAAAAAAAAAAAAAAGCAGAGAAATATTGTACTGAACTGCGTGGACATATTGTCATTGTGGTTTCCCATTAACTTTTTGCTGATTCTTGCTTACTTATCATGTGCTTTAATGTTCTGTTACATTTTCCGGCAGCAGCGTGTCTCTGCAGCACTAAAACTTACTGTTTGCTGCTTTGCTCTTGTTGTCTTCATCATGTAAAATAAGCTCCTTAGGATCACAAGAACAACGGGGCCAGTTATTTTAATCAAATGATGTTTTTCAGGATCTGGAAAGGTTGCAATATCAGCCTCTGCTCTGACCCCTAAAACAAAATCACTTCCATTCACATTATTATCTTCGGTGTGTGGGAAACAGCCGGAGTCTGAATATTCTTTTATCCTCCCTCCATATTTTTTCTTTTCTTTTTTTGTACTTGCTCGGTTCCTGTTGAAAATTCATCTAACCTATAAACGAACAGCCTCCTCTGTGTTCATTCCCCAAGCATTCTCCAAATATTCACATTCTTAAAATACCGTCGTCTTCCTTATTTTCTCAATTCTTTATTTGTTTACACTCAAAAGCTTCTTTGTAGCTGCCTACACTGAGCTGGGAAAACATATAGTCTAGTCTTCCTTTATTTAAACGTACAGTAGATTGTTAATGTCTTTGTTACCAGATACCAGCAAGCTTTATTGAGGGCAAACCCATATGCCAGTGAAATTGTACAACAAGAATGTTCCCAAATGTATGCAATGTTCTTCAGATTAATTGGATTGCATGGAGCATATTCCCATCACAATGTGCAGAGATTTTAAACATATAACTCCCATTAATGTTAATGGGAGTCACATGCTTAAATCCCAGCACTTCTGGATAGGAATAGCATCACTTTAAATTAAACCAGTGTCCACCTTACTGTGAGCTATTACAAATAATGATTACAGTTTTCTCCTATGGATGGAAAGGGAACAAGTGCTACCGAATCACCTCTTTAAAACACTCTGTGTTGCTAACATTGCTGGTCAAAAAACCTGCGCTGAACTGCGTAAGTTGTTACTGGAAATTTTGCTGTCATGTTAAAAAATAAAGAATACCTGTTCAACAGCCAGCCTTTAAAATAATCAAAAGGAGCATGAAACAACATTCTCTTTAGCTGAAGCAAAGAATCACCATCTTTCTTGGTAGCACACATCCTATTTTTGTAAATTTGAAATTCTACATGTAGATACATAACCAGGACGTCTATTCATTGGCAAGAATCCTACTAGATTCCCAATGTGGGCTGTTTAATCATGTTTTTCCTAAACAAGAACAATAGCTTTGATGGCAATTTTTTTTCCATGTATTATTTCACCATAGTTAATATTACAATTCTTTGACAGTGCTGGAAATGCAGAAGGCATAGCGTACTGGAACTTAATTCTCAAATGGGACAAAATCATTTACTATGGACTATAAATAGATAACTAGAGAAACTGCACTCTGAGATCGTTAAGGATGTTTTGGATGACTTTCAGTCTTTTCAAATTTGTTAGTTAACATCTGTATGTTTAGCAGTTAACTAGTCACTTGTAGACCAGTCATTAATAGAATGAGTAACAACTGCGCATTTATTATTTGATCATAGCTAACACAATTATAGCACTATTATGTGTCTGAACTTGAACTACTGAGAATTTAAGGTATTTTGAGGGTCTGTATCTCACAAGCAGTAGCTGAAACATGCCATAAACACAACTTTACACTTTCAATGTGCCGTTTTTTGTTTTGCAGTGTCCGCCATGGTAGGACATGGGCTCTCGTCAGTAATTTGGTCTTGAGTTATGATTAATGGGTTTAGAGGTCTCTAGTAAAGGAACTCAGTCACTTTAAAATCATGTGCTACTTAGAAGGAAAAGTACTATGGAGAGAAAAATGTCATTGACATCTTAGGTCTACTGCTTGTGTACTAAATTTTTTATTTAAATTACAGCTGACACTGACCAGTACTGGAAACTTCTGAGTAACTTTTTTGGTGGACAGTTGTCAGCTTGCTTGGTTTTTTTGGTTTCATCCTCTTTCCCATCAAAAACAAAAAGTTCATATTTTGAAGCATGCATGATCTATACCTTTCTTTGATTCTTCTGAGATAAGGGGAGTAGTTTGCATGATCTGCTTGTTTTTATTTGAATCTTGTCAGATTGTAAGCTTATCATTTATGAATAGATTAGGTTTTTTACTGAATAGGTTAAATACTGTAATGAATTGATAAAGTAGAATAGCTTTGTGGCCTAGAACAGATACTAACAACTTTAAGCATGGGGTTTTTTCAGATGAAATGATAAAAAGTCTATGACTATAGAAGGTGATGCGACACTGCTGTCATAATGCTTCATGTGCATAACGCCCTATAGAGCTTGATTCTGTCTTTTTGTGAATTATTTAACACAAGAGCTTCTTCATTTGGTGTCATGCTCTGCTATGAATATGCAAGGGATGAACAGTACTAATAAACTAATGGAAAAAAGTGGGTCTGAGCACACGCCATTAGAATCGATGGTGGGCTGAAATAAAACACTAGGTAGGGAGGATTGGGGTCAGGCATAGAAGGACTCTTCAGAGATACAATTCCAGTAGGTGGAACAGTGTTTTCAGTGAACATCTTTGTTTCTTCCCAGAGTCTGTGTGAGCAAAGCATTCGAACTAGGATTTGTTCTTATGTTACTTGTGCCCATGAGGATCCATGCCTTTGAAATCCTACTACGGAATGAGGAGAGCGTCGTATAGATACCCAAGGAAACTGATTTTGTAGTCTCAAGGGCAGGATTATGTTTTGCCTGCAGCAGGATGCAATGGCCTGGGAGGGAGAAACCATTTACATAGCAAGAGTAGATGTAACTGCTAATGAAAATTACAGCCTGTTTCTATGTTCTTCACTTGCTCCTGTAGGAAAATACTACTGTAATGTTATGTAATCACAGGATAGGTTTTATATTCCTAAAACAACCAGGCCACAAACAGAAGGGACAAGAAGGGGGATAATTCTGTGTGACATAATTGGATGTGGCAATAGGCCAAACTGATTATACTGGAAAAATCCCAAATCCTGGGTATGGAAGATTACTGTGGGAGGGAGAAGTGATATCATTGCTTGGTTTACATGGCATATATGTTGGAGAGGCTATGGAGAAGAGCAGAAAATGCATCTGGTCATCTTGAAAAGGTCCTTCATCTTTGTCTAAGAGCAAACACTCAACCTTCTCTTTCTTCTTCAATCAAATATACAGGGAAAATACTGTATTTCATACAGCCGTGAGCTGGGGTTGTTGTGTGGGAAATCTAAGGGAGGAAGCCTTTGAGCCCTAAAAATACTTTGGCAAATTGTCCAACTTTGAGTTGGTCAATCCAACTATTTGGTCAATAGTGGACTTGTTCCAGCTACTCTATTTCATCTTCCAATATCACGGTTTTGGGCCCATCCCTCCAGGGCTGGCAGTCTCCTGTTCCTAAGAAATAAGGC
This sequence comes from Scolopax mira, assembly GCA_004320125.1. NCBI lineage: Eukaryota > Metazoa > Chordata > Aves > Charadriiformes > Scolopacidae > Scolopax > Scolopax mira. Next base: position 405,029 of record BJBW01002577.1, read on the forward strand.
CACACAGACAAGCAGTAGATCTGCTGGTTCGTACAATCATACGTACAGAGAAGCGTTTGGAGGTTGGGAGATGGCTATCACTGGGTCACATGTCAGCATCTTCAAAACTCATCTAGGTATGAGCAAACTGTTGCTCAAATAAAGCTCAGTTCCTTCCTGCTTATTCAGTGCTTTGCTTATTATACCAATTTGCAAGCTTTCGGTCTGCAACATCATCTCTCTTACGCTGGCTTCCCTACAATCTACTGATTCATTTACGTCTCAAAACAGCCATCTCTGTTGCCTGAGTGTGTGAGAAATCAATTTAACCTCAATCTCAACACTCATGGAAACTGGAATTTTTATGTAGTCTTTGCCTTTTCTCTCCTATTCCTTCTGTACCATCAGGCTTTTTACTCACTTCTGCCACTTCCATGCTTGGAAAGGGTGGAAACATTTTTTTTCTTCTCATCTTTTCTCATGATGTCTCTTCATCTTATCTCTGATTGATTTGCATGCATGAGTCATGGCAAAAAATGGAATGCCTCATCTTCCTAACCAACTACTTCCACCTCCACCTCCTGTCCTGTACCCCAGTCCTGCCATGCAAGTGTCATACTTGAGTCAACTCCCTTCTTTGTGTTGCTTCATCACAGAGGTGGCCAGGAACCCTTGATGAAATACCTGTGTTGATTTAGGATTAAGTTGGTAGATAGAGGGTTCGCTGGTACTTTCCATTAGGTTGTACTGTTCCAAGAACTAAAACAATCCTTCTTCAGCACCTTTGTCCATCAGATAGTATATCTAGCTAGTGTTAAACTGCGAAGAGATTAATTGAGGTGGTTTGAATGATTTGCCTGGGGGCCAGGAAGGACACTGCACAGGACCAGATTATGCCAGAGTATTGTTTGAGTGGAAGGAATTATTTTTCTTCCCTTCACTGATTTGGCACACAGTGACCCAGAATGAGTGTGTCCTTGTAGTCCAGCCAGATACAGAAATTGTTCCCTCTGAGCATCCTTGCACAGGCTTCAAGCAAAGACATCAGGAAGAGCAGGGTGGGTTCAAGAACAGTTGCCTGGTGTCAGTGGTGGTTCCATAGGTACAGTTCTCAGCAGTGGAGTTAGTGCTGGGTATTTTAAGGTAACACATTAGCCTAATTTATCCGCTGCATTTATGGCTGGGGGCAGAAATTGAAGGAGAGATGTGAACGTTGCACGTCCTTCAGTGAGCAAACCTGGACAAAAATGCTGTGTTCTTGGCCAAAGCTTGCTGCAGAATTTTATTCTTATTTTGATTGGCACCGATGAAAACTCCTACTACTCTCCAGCGTTTCTCCTGTTTGTGGAGAGACGTTGACCATCACACTGAGGGATGCCTCATCTTTATTCCTTCTAATCTGCCTTTCTCCGAGTGGCTTCCACTGAATTACAGCTCCCATTGCTAGGCATTATACTTGGAAAAACTACTTGCTTATTTAAAAAAAAATAAAATAGTGGGGAAGAAAGGACTTGTGAGCCTATGGTGAACTTAATTAATATCGCTGGAGGGACAGCAATAAAGTTCTTAACAGGGCTGTAGTAAACCTTGCGAGACGCGAACGACTCAAAATATTATTGACGTATTCAATTATTTGCAGTTGCGGGGGTTTTGTTTTCTCTGACGACTCCTGAAAATAATAAAGCACTTAAAAGTTCCGCTTTCACTTGGCTGCCCCGGCGCTCTCGCAGCAGCACAGTGTGTTACCCCGGGAGGGAGCTGAGCCGCAGCCAGCGCGGGGCGAGGAGCGCTGAGAAAGCAGTACACACAGTCCCTCCGGAGGGGAGCCGCTCACATTCATCTCTAGGGGCTCTTCCTGCCTGGCCTGTATTATTTATTTTACTATTATTAGCATTTCTGAGACACCAGTCACTATGGTAACTGGGTGCCCGTAATAACTTTGCATTTCTGTGATTCTTCTCGCCAGCAGTGTCTCTGTACTTCCCAGCCGCTAATTACTTTTGCCCCTCGCTCGTGGCCCGTTGCACTCTCTAGTTTATTAAACCTAGGGACTTCTTACAGATGGGAAGGCGGAGGTGCAGAAGGGTAAGGAGTGAGTTTTTATGGGTCTTCTCCCTCCTGGACCCTCCTCTCCACAATAAACGTGCATTTCAGCCGCTTTCCCCGCTTCCTCGAGGCGCGTTGCAATAGGGACTTGATCCAGCAACTCCCCGTGGGCTTCATCTTTCTCTTTAAATCATATCCATGGCTTCCCTTCTGCTTCCTGAGCCTTTTGAGACCCGGTGCTGGGAGCTGGGAAAGGCTTTGGCTTGAATGATCTTGATGCAGGTATTTCTCACAGCTCTTCAAGAGCGTGTTTTGCATCCGGCCTGATGTAGACAGACACAGGGAGCATCCTAGCCCCGCAGTGAATTTAAAGGATGGTGGGGAAGGACCTCAGCAGTCCTACAGCTCAGCTGTGCCCCCTGTCAGCTCCAGGGACACAGCCAGGCTTGGCCACACCGCGTTGAGCATCAGAGGCATTTATTGATGGAGGACATCTATGATCCACAGGAGCAGGTTAGCTGGGTGCACCTCGGGGGAGAAACCCCAGGCACAGCGAGATGGCAGGGCAGCAATCTCATCCCTGCCTTTTGCCTCGGTTCTCAGCAGCCTCCAGGACTCCGTGCTTGCAGTCACCCACTGGCTCAATCGTGTCATTTTTAGTTCCTTTTAATACTTGTCTTTTTAAGATCATCTCAGCTCGGGGCCCACACGGATGGCGGGAAGCCCTGGGCTGTGGAGGGCACAGACACCGTCTGCGGCAGCGCCGCTCTGCGCATCGCGGGGAGAATTATGGCTGATTTTCACATCTATCTAGAACATCTGTGTGGCTAATAAAATTGACGGAGTTTGTCACAATCGGCCTGTACTCTCCAGTGAGAGAATTATGTCTGAGCATTTGGAGATCTCGTGCACAGGCAGTTACTGAGGGAAGGCGCTGTGAAGATGAAGTTGTTCCTGCGTGGCCATGGGTACCCACCCTGAAACACAATACCTGCTTCTGCGCTGCTGGGGGGCTCTCTGGAAGAGTATATTGTTAAATGGTACACAAATATAATCTGTAAACCCATACATTTGTGTGAGCAGCCACTGTCGCAGGGCACGCCGTTACACTAGGGTCACATACTCCCAACACAACCGAAACTAAGCCCAGAAATTTTGTGTTCAACAGTCCCAGTCCCCCAATCTGGGTGGGAAAGTTGGCCCCCAAAGAAGAACAACATAACCTGCTAGTCTTCCAAGGACAGAAATGTGAGAAATTAGCACGTTTTTTAAAGTTGCTGCTTTAAAATGTAGAAAATCATATGGTAGGATTTTTTTAATACCAGTACTTAGTGTGCTAATCAGTGGTTTGAGGTTTTTTGTGGCTTTTTTTTTTTTTCTGTTGTGATGAAGAGTTGGTAAAATCCATGTTGTGTTGCTGGATCAAATGTAATCAGCTGATAGCTGTCAGGTTCCCCAGGAAAAAGTGGACAAATAATGCTGTGATGACAAATTCTGATCACATTCATTTTATAAGCAGAGATAGTTGAAATTTCAGTGTGATGGATTGAAAAACAGTACTCAAGAGGGATTCATACATTCTGTATTTATTTGCTGCATTTTGTTGGCTATGGGTTTAAACAAAATTGGTTTTGCATCCAAAATGTAATCTGAACGCCTGCGAACACAAGAAGGCAGATGAACACAAGTCATTTGGGCATCCAATCCCTTCGCGCGTGCACATAAACGCTTCTGTTTGAAATATCGGGGTGGGCAACATTTAGCAGTTTGTTAAAAATACAAACTCCGATTTTTCAAGGTGATGACTTGATTTCCTGTATGTCTGGAAAACGTGCATTTCTGATAATGCCAGTTCTCTCTCTCTACCTCTTCACAGCCCTGTCAGTGCTGTGACTTAAAAACCTCTTGGAGCAGTATCTGATGCTGTGCATTCAAGTTGAGAGAGAATCAAACCTCTTCTGTAACTCCCCTGTCTTCCTGGGATGGATGTAGCCATTCCTGCTCCAGCTTTTGAGAGAGTCTTGGGGCCTGACCAAAAACACGTAGATTTCTGAGGTTTTCCGATCAAACCCGTGTTGCCGTAAGAAGCAAGCACTGAACTGCCATTTAACAGTGAGTTTAAGTCTTTTATTGTTTTAGATCTAATGATAATAAAGACGAATGCATTGGATTAATAATGCTCCTACCTTGAAATTTAATTTAAAATCCCTTGTAATGTAATCACATTTGGGTGTGCCATTACCCAGATGGAGAGAAATTTGTTTTGTTGAGAAATTACTTTAGCGTAAGAATGACTTGAGTTTATTAACAGGGAAAAAACTTGACTCCCCTCCCCAACCACTCCCCATGCATTCCAAAAATAAGAAACTCATTTCAACATGGACATTACTGGTTAAAAAATAATTACACATAATGAAATGTCATATTTCACACATACTCCCTGCAAACCACGCTTCTTAGTCTTCCCCAAAACACTGCAGGGTGTAACCAGCTCTTTCTTCCTCCTTCATGAAAAGAATATTTCACAATGGAATTGTGTGATGACAAAAAAAAAAAAATGATGCTGGAAAAGCATCACTACCCGGAGAGACATAAGGGATTGCCACAGGCCACTGCGTATAATCCCACACAATATTAAGTAGTTGTTGTATCTCTTTCCAAGGCTTCATTCTTCTTTTGTGACCTACAGCCTCAATGAGAGTTTTTACAGAAATAGAGCGCCATGGAACAGCAAATTTGGGAACCGTGTCACTTGACAAAAAACGTTTGGCTTAGAATGTTATTTTTTTTAAAATGTATCTTTCAGCCACTGTCATTAAAATTGTTAAATAACGTTAGAAACGTGTTTTGTCAATTACCTTGGGGACAAGTATAAAATATTGGGCTGTTAAATGCGTGCCACAAAAAATAAAAGTGCTCAGTGCAAATGCCGCATGAAGAGCTTCCTTAGGTGGGGGTTGGCACATCCCCACCCCTCAGACCGAGGGTTTCCACTGCAGGATGACTCTAATTAGTAGTGATTAGATATTCACAAATCAGGCAGATACTTTCTGTATGTGTTTGTTGGCATTTAAGAGCAGATTTCTGCAAAGATTCTGGTGCTGACGGTTCCTCTCCAGGAGCACTTTGTGGAGCGCAGATGCCATACTCCCCCCACCCCCAAGGTGCACCCAGGCCTCTCTACCACTGAAATTCTTGTTTCTCCAAGAAGGGCTCTGGTGAGACTGATGTTCATTTTGTTAAATGCATCCAGCACGTGAAGAAACGTGTTCATCGTTCTGCATGAAACAATCTCACAAATTAGTTTTGTGCCCGAGAACGGGAATATTAAGCCTATAAAGCAATGCTAACTTCTTGTTAATTGTAAATTTCTTAATATGGACAATGCTGCATATCTCTGGTATTGTAGCTCTACGCACTTAGGGTTGGATGGATAAAATGGTTTTATTCATACAATATTCCTTTTAAAGATTGAGCTGAGCCTGTGACATTACAAAGAAAAGAGACTACTTGAGATTATCTGTGATTATCACAACTGCAGTAGACCAGGATAATGGTGCTGGGTTCAAGCTCCTGTGGCAAAATTTTAGCAAATTCCAGGGATTTTTGAGGATAGCAAGAGGGAAACCAAAGGCGTTTCAGTTTTCTTTACTCCTTAAAGCTCCATCCTGAATTAAAATAGGTAAAGCTGTTGAAAAAAAAAAATGAAGGGAGAAACCAGACGGGTGAGGAACTGATAGGAACAAAATAAAGACAGGGAAAGAGATCTAACAAAATATTTTTAGTTCTTTTCCTTGAATGAAATAGTTATGCAGAAAAAGAAAATTAAAAATGCTCATTTAAATACCATTTTTAAAAAAATGTTAAACAGATTAAATTATCTCAGTTTAACGCCCTAACTTACTCCTGCTTATAATTAATAGTACCTAATGGCAGCATTTATTAACCCTGGTAACAATTTGTTTTGAAAATTATTTTGTAAAATTGCAGCCTGTTTTTTATTGCTGTGCTTTGCTGGATGTCTGGGGGAGGTTGTACAGCCACCCCTAACCCACTCCATCCTCAAATCCAGGCATGCTTTAGATTCAGAGCTTTGAAAACCAGCTAAATTTACACCCAGCTTGCTCTGGAAATAAATCTGCTCATTTAGATGAGGTCTCATTTGAAATGGCTTAGCCCAATAATTAATCATTTCATTCTCTTTATATATTTGTGGGTATTTGAAAGAAGTTTGATTAGTTACCAGTGATTACACTTCCCAACACCCTGCAAAGGAAATAATAAAATAAAACCCGTCAGGGTTTTGGAAAGGATTGCTGGGGCTGAATTTGGGATGTATTTAATAGCAAATTACTAACTGGCAATTATTTGTCTGCCTTTACAGGAACTCCATAATGAGAGAGGTTATCATCCAGGAGTTACACCGAGTGTGTTCTTAAACCCTGCGATGGGAAGATACTGTGCTATGAGCAGAGTGACCATGGCTTTGGTGTTCCTCCCCAGGCAGGGATGGCACGAGGAGAGCAGTGATGCTATTTTGGACAGCATGAACACAGGTACCCACCGACCCAACCTCCTCCCACTCAGTCCTTTGGGCTCGAAATGCAAGAAAACAGACAAGCTTCCAGCTGTTCATTTATTGTTTCTAAAGGCGTTAAATTACTTTAAGGAGTTCTGAGGTACAGGTTTGAAGATGTTTGCCCAATCCCAAGGTTTTTTGCTTGTAAGGAGCTGCAGAAGGGAAAAGGTTGTGTCGCTCTGAGTAGATATTACACACCTAATCCTGCCCATCATTTCTTATCTGTGTTGTGGCCACAGTGGATGAATGTCAGAGATCAACATGCCCATGCTGTTTAACCTGGTGCTATTATCACAATGACCTAACCCAGCCAGGCAGTTCACAGAGCAGGCACTAAACAGAGCATGAGATGAATTTAATGGATTACTAGGGAGTATGTTATTGCAAGGAAAAGCACCTGTGGAGCAACATATTTACCTCAGTTCCACTGAATGAGCATGTTGAAAGTGAATTGGCACAGCCTTCTGCTTTATGAAAGGAAGTATTTTGTCATTCTTCATGCTTTCATTAAGAGGATTTAAGGCAGGGGATGCTGAAATGGTTCTGTGTTGGCACCAAAAAAAAATAAAAATCACAGATTAATAGCAAAGCTTGAAAATAGTAAAGCATCTGATTTTTGCTTTTTCATCAACAAGCCTAATAAACCAGGATGAAACTATTAACATACAAATAGACAACCTTCTGATTAAAACAGCAGCCATCAGCCCAGCCTGAAAAAGACCTCTTCACGCAGAAAGCAATTATGATGGCGAACGTTCCATTTGCAACAAACCTAGAAAATCAAAATGTAAGCAATCATAATTTTGTAGAAAACACTGGTGTTATTTAAAAACTAAGATGCTCTTGATTTTTATGAGCACGATTGGCATTTTAGAAGCTCCCAAATCTACTGCCAGGTTTTGCTTCTTTGAATTTTGACTTTAGACATATACTATAAGTAAGGAAAAGTAAGCCCTGGGGATAAAGTATTGTGGGAAACCTCCCCAAACTAAATGCAGAAATTATCCTAGATTATAGTACTGCAGCATACTTACTTTCCTTTCCTGCATCTCCCCCAAGATGATTTTCTGTGGGAATAATATACTTACTGACTTAACCATCATTTAGCAGTTTACCTCCTGATGATGATAATTTAGTGGAAAGAAGTTTCCTGATTTAAAAGTCAAACCCTGATAGCTGATACCTCTAAGTTATTTCAGCTTTTGCATAAAAGAGATTTTGTTTTGTCATGAATGAATCACCAGAACAGGAGAATTTTCCCTCACGACAAGTTAGACCTGGTTTCCTGCTTTACATGGACCCAAGTGTTCCTTGCAGGAGCCATCAGGAAAGCCTGTCCAGAAGCATGTTCTGAGCAGGGCGGCTCTCCAGCAAATCTGTGCTGCCTAATTCCAGTTTAAGCAAGTGCAGCATAAGTGGTACTAAGCCCTGTGGAATTCCATCTCAGTCTGGTTTAGAAAGGGTGTAAATACATGCCTAAATGCCTCCTCATTCAGGAAAGTGCAGAGGCTCATCTGTAATTTAAAGCATGTTTTCAATTCCAGTTGATTTCTGAGGTGAACACATCCCTGTGTTGAGATTTATTTTTGCCCATGTCTTCCCAGAGGAAGTAGTCAAGATACATTTTTCCAGGTGGAGGTAGGAAAGTGTATAGAGTTATCTGAAGGAATCCACTTAATTTCACCTGAAAGAAGCCGTTCTCTTGGATGTTTTAACAAGAAATCTTAATATGGTAACTCTGCAATATTGACACTTTTTTGGTATCTGTCCTAATTTTGATATTGGGGCAATTTATGCTTTTAACGTGTCAGTGAGCTCACCCTTCAGTTTCCTTTTCATTTTCCAAAACTTATTTTGAATATTCCTTTCTAGCAGAACATAAGACTGGTAACTTCTCACTTATTTAGGTGGTCCAAAACCTGACTGTAGTATATTACAAAAGAATTCAGGGGTGGAGCATGGTAGAACATGATTTCTGTGTCACACAGAATTAAAAACCTAATTAGGCAGCTAAAGTAGCCTCCAAATGTGCAGACGCTCTTTTGCACTCCAAAATAGTTGCATCAGCTATCAATCAAGTGGACAAACGATGCAGACAGGCAACGGAGGGTTTTCATTTGTGAGTAATATTAATTGTGGGTGTAAAATGAAAGATATAATAAGTGATGAAGGTGCCACTCAGTACTTGGATGAAACACTTCCTAAAGTTAACTCCAAATGGGCAGTTACAAACAGGATACTTTTATAAGCAAATAAAATTTCATCTCTGCGCTGACCATTGTATGTTCTTGAAAAAGACATATAGAAGTGCCTGTTGGTTACTGTTCTCCTTGATTTTGGTTTTTGAGCCCTGTATTCTGGCTCACTGTTCATTAGTCTGGAGTAATTGGGCTGGGAAAGCAGCATTCAGACCTCAGTTCAATATGCAAGGCAAATAAATTATGCAATTATCTGATACCGAGTCACAGAGTAGCATCATATGGAAACAAACGGTGCCAAATCAAGACCACATGTTTGTAAGAGGATTATGAACTGAAGTGATATGCAGCTAAATGTCATCTATTCACAAGGAATTGGGGAATTTGAAAAAAATCCTTTTGAAGATTGTAGTGAATATAGTAATTGTAGAAACACTTGCCAGGATTTTTCTGAGGTCAGTGTCAAGAAGTCTGAAATTCATGCAGAAATGACGCTGTTCCTGATAATCCTTTCTGAACAGGATTCCTGATTGCCCTTCACCAGGGTCTGATCTTTTCCCCATGGCAGATGGGACATCTCAACCAACGATATCAAGCAGCGAGTGACCCCACAAGTTTTCAGCTGTTTAATTTTTTTTTTTATAAATCGTGTTAAAATGGGCCATTCTTTATTTTCAAGGATTTAGGATCTAAACATCTCAGAGATGCTTTCTGCTGTTCTTTATCTAATAAATCGTGCGGTTATGGCATTTAATGTCTTAAGTTTGCAGTGTCTCGACAAAAACCTTTATATTTTCCCTATCTAGATGCTAAACAGAGCTCTTCACCTCACGTCTGTCACCGAGGTCTACATGCGGTTGCTAAGACTCCGCTATCACATGGAAGGGTGGAGACAGGGTAGCAGTTTTCTCTGGAAGAGAGACAGATGCTCATGCCAAGTCGCATAGAAGTATTGGCAATTGCTTTCTTGGGGAGAGATTGAGACAGCTTTTGACAGGAGCCAACACCCATTTGGAGATGAAAAATGTTCATCCCACCATCTATCTCCTTCGTCTCTTCTCCAGCAGACGCTTCTCTGGGAAAACACCCACTGCTGCGTGTCTGAGGCCAGTGGAGATCCTGTGACTTGCTCTGCGGTTCCGAAATCTGCAGCACCCACCCTGCCTCTGCTCATGCTCTCTTTTTATTGCATTTTTGCCGGCATTAAATACTATGAACAGCCAACTGGCTACATCTAAAGATAAGAATGTGAGTGAAACAGCTTTCTCCCTGCTTCTTGTCTTGTTTCTAGAGACTTTCAGGTGGTATCTTGTCTCGTTTGTCCCAGTATCGGTCTGGTTTTCATTTTATATCATCTAGCACTTCAGGGTTTAGAGTGTCCCATTTGTCACAGCAGGAGCTCACATCTCCTCAAATTGATGTGGGAGGGATGAGAGGGAGCCCACGGTCAGTACGTGCACTGCTGGTTCAGGCAAAGTAGAGTCTGCATACACAAATGATGTAATTTTGGCTAAATTCAGGCCCAAAAGAGTCACTATTTTCTTATGGTTTTCTCTCACGTGTGTATTTTTAGACTAGATGTAGTTTGGATACTACTCAAGTAAGTCCCATTCTCTGAGGGGTTTGGGGTTTGGTGCTGGGACAGGGGTATATAAACCTGTTTGTTCAGTTCACTGTCAGATGAATTAAAAGCCATTTGGCCGGGACTGCTCTAGAGACCTGAAACATGCAGCCAAGAGGAGGCAATTCCCAAATCATCTAAAATCTCATTGACAGATGCAACCAAGTAAATAGTGCATTTTAAAGCTTTTTTGTAGAAGCACTGAAGATCTTTATAACTAACTCATTAAAAATGTGTTTTAAGAGTGAAAAAGGATGAGAGAGTATTTCCAAATACCCATTTCAAAAGAAACATTACAGGATTGGCAGTAATTTTTGGAAATGGAGGAGATAGACTATATCCCATTTTGATACCCAAGCAGGAAACAAGTGCTGTGAGCTTTGGAAAGCCTGTGGAGCACAGGGATGGGGGATCAGAAGGCAGAGGGAAGGGAAGGGCACTTTGTGGGCTTTATTGTGTCCCAAGACTCCGCATCCTATTTTCTACACTAAAGGAACACACCGTTGGTTTTCTGCAATAAGCAGGATATTGTTTAGGTACTTTTTCAACAAAGTATTATCAGGGGTTTTTTGTTTTGTTTTGCTTTTAATTGAGGGCAGCAGCAAAGTTCAGAGCACCATATGCAGATGTTACAGGGACACGAAAGTACAAGATAAGGTGCTTCCTACCACAGGAAGGCTATTTTAACAGTTGGTTTTTAAGCTGATATTTACGAAGGAAGGAAAGTCAAAGGCAACAATAATTAATGTCATCATTATGGTCCAGATTTTCAGAGAAACATAGTGGGATTAGGAGCTCAGTTGCTTCAGCTTTTCAGAAGCCTTTAGCACAAGAGTAGGTAGCATTTGAAAGACAACGAGCACCAAAATCTAGGAATTTTTTTCCAAGTTTTATATAAGGAACTTACGTTCTGTTCAAGTATATGGATTGCAGATGGAAAAGAGCGTTAACTAAGGGGAACATAAATTCACAGGCCTCACCATCTTCCCTCATTAATGGTTCTCAGCAGAACATGCTGAGCTTTGTGACTTTTTATTTATCATTAAAACAATTTTTGTTATTTGCTGAATGGTTAAAATTTCTTTTCATGATAATTTGGGGAGGTAGCTGTTTATCATAGGGAATGATAAGCAAAGGCAGCAAAAGTCTTTTCAACTGGGTTAGTTTGCAGCCCTATAGAGCTATGCTTCATGAGTTTATTTGCATCGTCAGTAGAATCTGAACTAATTTAATTCATGGTAGGGAGCGCATGTTAATGACTTCACTGGGTGGTTGAAGGTAGCTCACACCTCCCTCCTTACTCTAAGGTTTTGATCTATAAGCAGGTCAATAGATCAAAACTCATGGGTGGTAAGGACCCTTTGTGAATTGGATTCGTGGTGGCCACGTCATCTTCTGTACATACTTCTCTGCATCACAAAAAGTACTGGTGCATTTGCTACCGCATCAAACAGTCCGAAGGCTGAATTAGGTGCAGAAATTAGCTGTATCCCTACCCAGCGGAACGAGGTGCCAGTGGGAGAGGAAAGGAGGGAGCTCTGCTGTCAGCTGAACAGCATTTATGCTTTCCCAACTTCCTCCCTTGCAGGCTTGTTCTGACTTCAACAACTCTCTGGCCTTCACAGGCTGTATAAAGGAAGCGAAAGAAAAGGTATTTGAAGGAATGAAATTAAGAATTGTAAAGATCTTTGAATAACTAGTGTTTTCAAACTGGGTTAAAGCAGACTTAAAGTAATCTGACATGATGTAATCCTAGTGAAGTTGCAGGAAAGCAGAAATTAAGCATTTATTTGGGGTATTACAGTGTCTAGTGTAAGATATTGTTAAGTACTGTCAGTAACTCATTATATATTTATTTTAAAAAATAAGAACTTAAAAGAAAAAAGAAATTTCAGATTAGAATGCGGTTGCTGTACATGCATTAAACATGCTTCTCCTTCTGTTCCACTAATGGATCCTGACTGCCAGAACAGCGAAACGAACCATTGAAATTAGCGGAACTAAGACCCAGATCTATTAAAAATTTTCATTTGCCTCCAGTGTAGAATTTCAGACAGATCCCTGATTTCTGTGAAGCATTTCAAAGTATCGCAGCTATGCTGTAAAATGAGTTTTCTGTCAAAGGGAACGAGCGTGGTGGTAGTAGACGTTGAATCTTCTGCTTCCTCATGGCCAGGCAGCAAAGACATGAAAAATAAAGGTTGAAGCATCTCTAGTGGCATATCATTAATGCTGGTGGCAAGTTGAGGAACTACTGGGGAAAGAAACATCAATAGCAGAAGAGGCTGAGATGAATGAAGCAGTAATCATCAGCATGGAAATGCCACCTTAATTATACCAGGTTCTATAAAGAACTGAATCGAGGCAGATGTATTGTACTGAAAGCTAAAACTAAGAGGCATCAGCCACCCCTTCATGCTTCACTACCAAGCAGGAGAACCTGAAGTGTGGTTCCCCAGTCTCATCAGAGGTGTGTTGCTGGTTACTGCTGGGAAAGAATGCCCCTTGGTGAGCTCCTGCTGTTGGAAGAGTCACTAATCCCAAGATGTTCACAGTCTGAGCTAAAATATCAGGGATGGAATATTATTACAGTGTGAAATTTATTTATGAGTCAGCAAACAAATAAAGATGCAAGGGAACTTATTGGCCACACCAGTTACCCTCTGAAGGGGGAAAAATAGTGAGGAAAATAACTAAAATATACTGCAGAATTGTCAACAATCCGATCTTCAGTACAGAGCACTTATCAGGAAACCCTCCAGTATTAAGTTATGCTTCATTTTTACTGCTGCCCAAGCATGCTCTGCTTTTGCCAAAATAATGGAAGTCTGAGCCTTTGCTGGGAATTTCCATACTTCTGTGGCTTTAAGTTATATCCTTCAATTTTTATTTTTTTTTTCTTTTTTGGTAATGGGGAGTTTGAGTGCCTGGAAAATTTGAGAGACTAGAGGAACCCAAAAATATGTATATGTAGGAGAGGGTTTGGGTTTCTTCTGAATCCTGGTCAGACTCTGGAAAACAGAACCAAACCTCAGAACCAAAAATTCCTTCATGATTTTTCAACATTTCTGCTAATGCCGAGTTCCAGGGTCTGGTTTACATTGGGAAACCTTGACTCCTGGCTCCAAAGGGTTCAATTAGTCAAAATGGTTGGCAGATGGAAAAAATAATTAAGTTCCATCCAGTGTTTTGTACAACAAAAATAGACTCAAGACACAATGGCCTTACCTTGAACTTTGCAGACCAACGTCACGTAATGATAAAGAGAGTCAGCTCTTAAAACCTGGATTATCTACCAGCACACGTACGGAGAGCCAAGCTGGGCTGCAAAGGGGAGAAGCACCAGAATCAAGCAGGCTGAGGGTGGGATTATTAATTTAATGACTTTTAGCCCAGATTGAAGATGCAAATTCTGGCAATAAGAAATAACTTGACATGGATATTATGAGATTACCGAAAACTCACAGTAGTAGTAATAACAATAATCATCTGTTGTTTGAAAACATGCTGAAATCTATGGAAAATTTAAAATATTATTCTTAGAAATCTTTCCCCTAAATGCTTTGTCTTTCCTGAAAGTGACAGAGAAGGAGATAGGTGACACTATTGACAAACAAATTGGTTTTATTTTATGCTTAAATACAGGCTTAGATACCCAAATTTAAGAACTTGAGTTTGAAAGTACAATGCTGGAGCAGAAAAGTAACCTGTGCCCTAATTTGCTATCAAAATTATTTTTACTCCAACTCTCCCATAAAATAGATGGGGCAAAGAATTATACTTGACGTTACACAACTGATCATTCTGAATAATGAATATATTCACAAAAAGGGAGAGGCACATAGGGAAAATTTGCAAACTGGGAAGTGTGACTTACTACACAAATGATTTATTACAAAATAAGCTCTAGTGAAAATTTCATGGCCAAAATAATGTTTCAGGTAATAAATGATATAATACAGATGATAAAAAGCGGACAAATTCTCCACCATTGTCAATGATAGCACCTGGCAGTAAAGGGAACGTGGGCTTAGGGATTAATCTCTAAGTATAGAATGAAATTCCCAGCTGGTAGGAATTACTACAGCACAGCTGAGGTTCTAGATTGTAATATTAATCATTTTCTCCAGAAAGCATAAAGAGCTCCACGCATCCTGCTTGTACATCTACGGTTTTACACGCGCTCTTGGCCGTCACTCGGTGTTGGAGGCAACTGGATCCTTCCCATCTAAAGAGATGGAGAAATAAATTGCATTGCTCTCCCTGCAAGTCTGATCAGGCTCTGAAAGGTGAGGTAAGTCTGCTTCCTATTGCTCACATCCTTCCTTCTCTTCCCTAAGCCTCCACCAGGTTCGATTGCCATCTCTTTCCCTTTCGGGTATCCCTCCTCTGAGGTTACCCTGCCCAGCAGGGTTCTAGCCCCGGTTGCCACCAGGCATTTCTCTGTGCCAGCAGGGCTTTGCCCTGCATCCGAGCGGCGTTGCTGAGGCAGGGTGAGGATGGGTGTACATGGGGTGGCTCCTGACACGATATCATGAAGTGTTTTGGCAGCGTTGGTGTGGTTGAACCACGTTACTGGTGCCGCAATGCCAGCGTTTTAAAGAAGTGATGTTCTCATGTTTGCGATTGCTCTGATGGTTTGGACTCCTCTGAGTGTACAGCAGATGGCCCCCACCTTTACCATCGGGGAGTGTCTCGTGTTTATTCGCGGTGGTAGTCCAGAAAAGCCACTGAATCTATCCCGAGTTGTATTTAGAGGGATAAAGATGTTCAACTAAGCCTGGGAATCATTAGGTGGCTGCCTTGGAGCCAAGGCTGTTTGGACGGGGCTCAGTTTCACAGCTGGCAGAAGGAGGAGAATCGTTTTCTCCTTCAACTGGTGCGACTGTCAGCAGCAAGCTGGCTGAACCACCTCACAGTTCTTGGGGGTTCGTGGGATGGTGGAGTGGAGGTCCAGTTCGGTGAACTCTAAAGATGTCTTTTTGGTGTGTGAGTGTGAGGAAGTGTCTTTAAATTTTGAGCCTGCTTTCTGTTGTTTCATGCTTTGGGGCAGAGCGTTGGATGCGTCTGAGAGTCTCATTGGGATGACAGTGGTGGATCCTGGTATTTCAAGTAGGATGTGGCAAGGATGGAGGGTCTCAAGAGGCAGAATATTTCCTTTGAATCACAATATAAATTCACTCCACCTGAACCTCCAAGCGAACCTTTGGAGCCCTGATTTCTCAAACCTCTGAAGGACCAAGCTCCTGGGTTCAGCCTGTCCCAAAGCGCCTGCTTCTGACTTGATACATCTGTCCTGGAGGCCAGGAAAAAATCAATGTATACCATTGTGTTAAACCCAGTGAGGATTAGCAGAAGGGATGTGCTAATGAATTCCATGTGAATGTGCTGCATCAGACCACTCCTACAAAGAACAGAAATAGTTGGGTAGAAAACAGGCCTGGTTTGCTTTCCACCTCGGGCTGATCGCTGCCCAGGCTGTTACTCGGAGCAAGGGCTATTCCCTAAGATGCTGCTAACATCACCGGGGTGGTGTGAGGTGTGGTACCCTGCCCTGCAAAGGCAGAGCCAGTGCAGCCCAGATCAGAGCAGGCAGCACATCTTGATGTCTGCTTCCACTCCAAAGGTGAAGGCTTTGATGTATGTCCAGGACCTGGCCGCTGTGATGCAAGAGGCACTGCAAAACCTGATTTTCAGGGAGCACATCCGTAACCATGAGATCTTTGCAAACAAAATCTTGTCCATCAGGAAGCCTGTATCAGTGATTGATCCTTGGTAGTTCCTGAAGAGGAGTTCCTTGTCCTAGATTTGATGCTAGTATCCTCCACCTCCTGGGAAGTCCAAACCCATCTCATGCTCTTACTTGAATAACCAGAGCAAAGGCTTGGGGTTTTGCTTCCACCTCAAAAGCGCTTCGGTTCCAGCTTCGATACTTCTGTAGAAAATACTAAAATGCATTTTGTGTGATGTTTTGTAATTGAATTTAGTTGTAATACCTCACTTAGGAAATATACTGCGTAGAAAGCCTCTAGGTTTTCGCTACCGGAGCGGCTGTGCCAACTGGCTAAGAGAAACTGTCGTGATAATTTTTCTACTTTTTCTCACCCACTTCTCTATAACTCACTATCCTCAGATTTGCTTCTTTTCACTAGTCTGGCTCCAGCTCTTCTCTTTGGCAATGCTGCTGGTTGCTCTCCCATGCCCATGTGCCCACACGCACACACACAGGCTCAGGCAGATGCTTGTAACCTGACTTCACGATTCACCCTTCTCCCTTGCTAATTGTAAGGAAAAAAAAAAAGGAAGGAGGAGTGAAAACAGAAGTGTTGCACAGAGGAATGAGGCAAAAATAGAAATCCAAGGATATGGTGGTTGTAAGGGATGCCCAGAAATTTCCTTCTGGAGTCTCAAGTCCCTTTTAATCATCTCTCATACTTTGCCTCGCTGCTCTCCTTTCAACTGTTCAGGCCAGGTTGCTTGGTAGACTTTTACTGCCAAATGCTATTATAACCAAGCTGCTCTGATCTTTAGCCAAATCTTAGGAAAGAAGTGGGTGTGCTGAAGCACTGGTGAGCCAGTGAGGGAACTCTTTACCGTGACTGGAATGGCAAACATGACGGTAGAGATGAGAGCTGCTGGAGCAGGGCTACAACCCTACCATGATTTTGGCTGCTACAGGCAGGAAAGAGCAGCCCTGAGTCTATAGAACCTATGACTGCTTCGTCTACAACCACCCTGATGTTAGCACACAACGTGGATAACACAAACAACATCTTTTAAGGTATTGGGTACCTGAGACAACCATCTGGGCTTTGCTGACGTGTCCCCAGGCTGTGCTGACTAAGTGCGGGTGCCCGGTAGGAGTAACTGAGGCTGCACTGAAACTCGTGCCCACGCCGTCCTGGAGAGGAATCATCAAGCAGGCAGAAGGGCTCCTGTTGGGCTCTCAGGGCTGCGTCCCACCTCCTCGGGGCTGGGGATGGGCTTCACAGCTGTGCCCAGATGGTTTTGGGCAAGGGCAGCTGGAAACGTGTGGCGGGAGAGTGAGAGGCAGAGCTGGGAACACGGAGGCTTTCCAAGTTCATCCTGCTACAGCACGCTAAAGAAAGGGCTGAAACACCCTTTAAACATACTAATATCTGCAAGACCTTGCTCCATTCTAATTATGAAAAGAAATACCTGACCAAAGGAACCAAAAATCCCCCCGAAACATGCTGTTTACAAATGCAGTGACCTCGCTGGTTCCCAGATCTTCCACTGACTCTGCGCCGTGCATCTGTAATAAGGGTGGCTCTATTTGCTTAGCAGATGCGCCGGAGTCATGTAGAGTTCAAATTTACCCTACCCATCAAAATGCAAATCCCAAATTTCGTTCAGCCTTGTCCCCTTGGTAAGGATGTTACGCGCAGGTCGTGATTCTGTGTCTCCCCCCCACACCCCCCCAAGCCCTTTAAACGTGTTTATTCATTTTGTTTATTTTCATTTCCTGGTTTCCACATGTCGCTCAGTCAGATTTTCTGTTAGCAAGACTGATAGACGAATAACATATGTTACCCCACAACTGACCTTGAAGGGGAACTGAAGAAACCATCTTCCCTAGGGCTGAGATGTAATTCAGGCATGAGCTTGCTCAGTAGAGGTCCTTTCCTGAAAAGACACCGCCAACTGCATTTCAAACCTTCAAAACCTTTCTGCCGGTATCGATAGCGAAGCGTGAAGTGCATTCCAGGGGGATGGTGAGGATTTAGCCTTCTGTGCCATCCCTCCCTCAGCTCTCGTAAGCAAAGCAAACAAATTCTTTGTGTCTTAGAAGAATTGGATAATTCAGCCAACTCGAGTCGTTTCCTCGCAGTTCCCGGCTTTTCACCTGGGGGACTATGTTTGCTGATCCTGCCCAGGTTAAAATGACTGAAAATCAATGTGGTTTGACAGCTGTGGGGAAATAAATAAATAAATAAATGGATGTACAAACTGTTGAGCAACAAAGGCTCTTCAAGCAGATACAAAATGAGACACAAAAAGAAACTGTTGTCTATGATCTTCTTTCTTGATTCCAGGTGGTCTGGCGAGCCCCAGCCCCATCTGATAGGGTCTGTCTGCCTCTTCCACAGTACTGGCCCCCTTCATTGCATACCTTGCCCAGGACAAAGAGTCCTAGGTGGGCCATACTTCTCTCTCCTTTCCCTGTGGGGCCAAGCTGGACGTGTCAGACAGAAGGTGGGTACGGACATGTTGCTTCAGCCTGATATTGCTATCTGATTTGGTCGTACCCCCTGCTCCCCTGCTGAGCTCAGTTTGCCTTTGAAACAGCAAAATAGGGAAGCCCTCATCCATGGAGCCCAGCTCCTGAGGACATCTGTAAGGGGGGTGTTGTGGGTGTCTCTGTGAAATGGAGGTAGTGGGAGAGCCTGTGCAGAACTGGAGAGTAACACCATGGCTGTTAGTTAGACCCGCTTGTGTTTATCACTTAGATCAGGGATCCAGGTCCTGGAATAGAAGTCTGGAGAAGCAAGTTTAGGTTGAACTCAGAGTTTCTGCAGGCCAGCTGGATCCTCAAAAGTTGCCAAATTTAATGTCATCTATTCTAGAGGCTACATCTCTTTGCCTGTCCCCCCCCCCCCCCCCGCCAGATTTCCTGGTCCTGCCGCCCTGCATTGACCCCAGAAACTCATATAAATTCCCCCTTTTTTCTCTACTATCTCTAGGCTGTGGTCATGTCCAGGTTTGAAATAACCAGGTCACTATCCATCCATGGTTCACTTTGGGGAGGGACAATCCACATGAGCAGGTTTCATACGCTTCCTCGGTACCTTGTTGTCACCCTTGTGTGCATTTTCAGCTCAACATTGAATTACAGCCCAAAAAAGAGATAAATGTTACGTTCAGCATGACTTGCCAGTTCTGACACACAGGAGCCCATGTACCCAGACAAAATCCCAAAGTCATGCAAATCTGAATCCAAAAACCTGCCTCCCCAGTTATCACTTAGTAACAACTTCATATAATTTTTCCCGTGTAATTAAAATGTCTTTTCTGAGCCAAAAAGGAAATTTTCTTTGCAGCAGGCGAGTCTTATATAAAATAAGTTTTCTCTTTAGTTTCTGTCAGTTGAATGTAATTTTTTTAGCTGGATTTGAGGAGACCCATTTTGGGAGGTAACAGATTTCTTATCCTAGTACCTTAGGTTAGTGGGGAATGAAAAAAGCAAACTGTGTTCTTAGATTTCATCTGGGCCTGGTATCAGCCGAGGTGCTAGATTCAGTGG
The DNA here is from genome assembly GCA_004320125.1 of Scolopax mira. Lineage (NCBI taxonomy): Eukaryota > Metazoa > Chordata > Aves > Charadriiformes > Scolopacidae > Scolopax > Scolopax mira. The sequence continues at coordinate 424,717 of BJBW01002577.1, forward strand.
ATGTTTCCCCAGGTTTGTGGCTACCACCTATCACTGGCACTGTGTGTAGGCAAAGTATTGCTAATGAAGCTTTTATAAACATTTGTTAATGCTCACATCAGCCCAGTAGTACCTCCTGTTATGACATCTACTTTAAGGAGAGGTGAGCAAGGTCACATACACATTTTCTTCATATTTTCATACTGTGGCTGCTGATTTTGGCTGCTTTCACTTTTTTTTTTTTTTTCAGCTCACCTATGGCTCTTGCTCTCCAGGAGCACTCAGCAGCTCCTGGGAGACCTGGAGCTTTTGATGGCCATCACCTTCTGCCAGTTTGGTGCTTAGAAATCCTCCCCTTGTTCCTTTCCCCCTTGCCCTCCTTCCCAAATAGCTGCATTGCAGTTCAGTAGCCACATTTGGAAATGTGGGTTCTTGTGATCTCTCAGATGTGCCAATGGGCTCACTGGCACTACAGGTCAGGATTTCTGTCACAACCCTAAAAATGGCCCTATTGGCAAAGTAACAAAGCTCAGAAAATAACATTTTCAAACCTGTCAAGTCTGATTTACGGAAAGCTTCCATGATCTAGAAAAGCAACAAGCAGTGATTGCTTTCTGCTCCACCCTAATTTTAATTATAAAGAATGCTAGTATAGTTTTCCAGTTGAGATCCCTGTAAAGGAAATAAGTAGGGTTGGAATAAATCTTCCAAATAAACATATTTCTTATACATAAACATGGTAAATCTTTTCTTTTGAGAGAGATATAAGGAATGGTTAACGTAAAATATGCATATAATAACATATTACCCACAGCTTCTCATGTTTAAAAAGATTCCATATGCTGGGAAAACCCATAAAATAAAACCCAAGAAATGCTGCATCCTCTTTCTATTAATTTGAAACAGTCACTTAATGGGAAAAAGGAAAAGAAAAAAAACAAAACCAAAACCCAACAAACTGGTGGAACAGAATTATTTTATTTTTTCTTAGAAAATTCCAAACAAATCAATAACTCCAACATTCCGATCTCTTCATCCTGTTTTTAGTGGTGTATTAATATGTAAACTCAATACTTGTGTTGAAAAATAGCTTTGGGTAAGGAAAAAATGGTAGCAAATTCCAGGGTGGCCTTGCTAGCATTTTTGATTGAAAAAACTTGGAAAAATGTTGTTGTTTTAGGATGATGAGAAGTGCTGCCATCTTTTGTGGTTTACCCAGGATTGTCCCAAGTTTGACTGTTGTCTCTGGTTTGGTTTAAAACCTAAAAAGGGGCCAGTAACCATGGCTCCCTCTCTGCCCCCAGACTCCCTATTCTTGCCCCATATTTAAATGTGTAATTGACTTTAAAATAGGCTCACTGGAGCAGCTTTCTGCTAAAGTATCGTGGATAAAACAGTCTGCTTTTCTTATATATTTTTAGTGGAGTTTTTCTCTCCAAAAAGGTCTATTCCATATGGTTGTATGTTGTGTAGCCAGGATGGTGTAAGCTGGTAGATAAGGCTGGGACTGGGCGGACTTGGGCTCTGGGCTGGTTCTGCTCTTGCATTGGTTCAAGAATTGGAGGAAATTGCCGTATTTCACTTGACTTTGTCATTCCCCCCCCCTGTTGTGTCTGATGGTTTCACACAGAGAACGCTTGATGTGCAGGTGGGTGCTGGTGGCTCCCTGGCAGGGGCACCCAAAACCATTCCTCCTAGGAACGGAGCAGAGCCCAAGGGTTTCAAGACCATAACTTCTAGATGATGACTGTCCTGTTTTATGTCACAGCCCAGCGGTCAGAAAAAGACTTTTTTCCTGCCATCCACCCTCAGTTTTGGGGTATTTCCAGTTCTCATACATCACTGTCCTGTGAACCTCTTGGTTATGGAGCTTTTGTCTTTGTGAAGGGTCTGAGCTCTTGTTCAGCTGCACCAAATTCAGGGCTCCTTGTGCCTCAGAGAGGCCACGAGCGGAGCTGGGGACACGGCCAGGCTGGGCAGCCTGGAGCTCTGCCCTGGGAGAAGCAACACGGGTGCACCCCCCTTGCTTAGCACCCACAATTAAACAGGGTGCGGGGAGGGGGGGTTAACCAGTCCGATGGCGGCCAAGGAGGTGCTTTCCCACCCTGGGCACCCCGATTCCCCCTCTGTGCCCCCCTGATGGGGCTCAGCTCCATCCACAGCGGGTTGCTGCTGCCGGGGAGGGGGTTAAAGCTGAGCTGGGGGCTCCCAGCTGCGTGCACTGGCCGCCGGCGCTGGGCTGGGCCAGCTGCCCCGAGTTAAGTAATTCCCCCCAGTCAGCTAGAAAAGGGCTGTGTCTCTAGCACTGGGATTAGCACTGGGGGGGAATTGGGTTTTTATGGTGGGGAAGGAGGTGGAAAAACAAAACAAAATGAAACAAATCCCAAAAAACCTAACCCACCCTGTGTCGGGCTGATTCCTTGCTTGTTGGGTGTCGAGGGAGGGTTTGGGCTGTGCAAAAAGCCTGTCCTGAGGGGAGCTCTCTTGGCAGCGGGGTTAAGAGAAGCCTGACCCACTGACTTCTTCGTTTAGCATCTAGGCTGGGGAGATGCTCGTTTAGCCCAAAAGCTTGGGTGAGGCAGTCAGCTGGAGTTCAAGATCCAGGGACTTAATGTCCCATGACTGAGTGTAGCTTGTTTGACCTGTAGTGCAGATCTCGGGAATAAGGAGCAGAAGTATTTTTATGGTATGTGCTGAGCCTGCTCTCCCTGACTCAAACACCTCCTGGAAAATGAATAATTGAACATACATGTGACTATGTATAGCCCCTTCTTCAAACACAGCCTGAAATGGGGCAGATTATTGTCCAACTTCATAGGCTTTTCCTCCTGCTAACTGCATAGGACTGGCTATAAAACCTGTAGAGACAAGGCTTTAGAGTGGGGAGCCGTCTTTTCAGCCCATGTTTCTGAGCAGTGGCCTTTAGTTCTGAATTTTTTAAGCTAAGCAGTGTGGTGAAATTCTGCCTCCTAACTGAGCTGGAGCTGAAGGAAAATACAAATCAATTCTGATTTTTTTTATTTTTTTTTTTTTAATTTGCCAAGCCACACTGCTCCCTGCTAAAATCAAGAGATGTTACTATTGGCACAGCGGGTTTAAACTCACTACTGGGTTCTGCATGTTTTAATAAAGGAGAAACTGATTGAATTAGGTTGTCTATTAGTTGCATTAGATCAGCAGTTTCCTCTTTGTAGTGATGCAACAGATTGTTCGACGAATAATTCAGTAAGAATAGACTCAGCTTGCTGTAAACTGTCTGAAGAAAAAGCTGCATCTCTTTTTTTTTTTTCCCCCAGTTGCTTCCAAGCCAGTAGCTGCTTCTAATATTCCTCTATCCAAGTACGAGCCCAAGGCTGTGCCTAGCGTATGGCTCGTGTTTGTCAAGGGCTGTAATAGTTTGGGAGGAGAAAAGGGTGTTGAGGAAAGCAGGGTGGAAACAGCACAGGAGGGTTGGTGGTGTGAGGAGCTCTCTGGGCTGGCTTTTGGGGCAGCTGGGTTCTGTTCCTGGCTCCTCTACGTCTGTCTTGGGAAAGTCCTTTAATCTGCTCTCTCAGTTCCACAGAAGTATAATAAGAGGCAGCATCTATTATATGTAATATGCATTGAATAAATAGTTATAGTATGTATTAATATATGCACGTAAGGTGTTAAAGCAAGGATCAAATCTGCAGGGTCCTGATCTCACTGCGCATCAGTTGCAACACGAAACCCAAATGAATTTTGTCCTCCTAATCCTTGACACCGTTTGTTATCTGAATGCCACTTTTGGGGAGATGCGTATTTTTAGCCTGTATATTAGTGTGCAAGGATGAAAGGGGAGGATCTCTCACACCAAGCATTTTGTTTTCCATATAAATAACTGTCACATCGTATTACGGACAAGTGAAGGGTTCTTACCGCTCATAAGGTGTTATGGTAATCCTTCAAGGAGCCCTCTTAATGAATAAACCAGGGATGCTTTGTAAGTCGTTTGTTAAGGGTTAATGATGTATCTTCTCTCTTTGGCATCATTCCCAGCCTAAATCAAGCCTGCTTCATCTCATATGGATATGAAAGACAAACTGTACAGATTGAAAACATCTGTATACCGAGTGAATGAACCACATGGCAGCAGTGTCATGCAGAGATTTACTTAAAACTGTCCCCTTTTGTTTGATTTTAGAGGAACAGCACAAATAAATACAGTAGGTTCTGTTTAAACAAAGAGGACTCTGATCAATAGAGGTTTGTATAGCTTACGACCTTCAACTATAAACAAAAAATTGGGGTAAACCCCACATATCTCAGGTCAATTGCCATCTTATTTACTTTATTACACCACTAATGTTCTAATCTGTCTTGCATATAAAATGTCTTTTTTACAAGCCGTCCTGCTTTTGCTTCTCCATTTTCACTGGTGATAAAAGGGAAGGTTGTGTTTGTTATTCCGAGCAACCTGTGAGTGTGAGTGTGCCAGGAATTTTGAGTGTCAGTGTAAGCCGAGAACTCAGACAAACCAGTTCAGGTGAATTTCAAATTCTGGTAAATTTTTGTTGAGGTGTCCGATAGCTTTCTGTGCTTTTTGAGGGGGGGGTTTCAAGCATCCACAAAATTAATGGAAGTGGTTTATGGCTCACCATAACTGGACCTGTGCTCTAGAGACAGGTCGGAGGCAGTGGTAGGTAGAATGTTCTGCTTTCTGGCTGCAAGCAGGGGTTATCCCTTCTGCACTGACACTTGGAAATGTTTGCAAATATCTGCTAGGGCCTGACCCTAGCTGCGAGTCTTTATTGTTATTATTTTTGTTACTGTCTCCCAGCACGATTAAGTAATTCCAAATACTGAGGGGATGACACTCCTGCATGTGTTCTGCCTTCATATCTCCAAATAGCTAACTTAAATTATAATTACTTTTTTTTTCTTGGCACGTTTTCTCATTTTCTGGAGGGGAGAGACTCTTATCATATCCTGTTTCTGTCTATCTTTATCTTCCCTGGCAAACTTTTAATCCTTTTGGTCAGTTTTAACAGAAGAGAAAAAAAGGGGATGCCACGGGGAAAATGTGCTTAGACAGGTTTGTGAAAATAGAGAGCAGGTAGAGGAGAAAGGCCCTGGTTGTGCCTTCCCTGATGGATAAAACTCGTGAGGCATCAGAGGAGCCAGTCAAGGCACACAAAGCCACAAGAAGCCAGATTTATCAACTCTGCTGCTCAGTTATTCAGATGTTTTTCTTTGCTGGGGGCATTCCTGTTCCCATTGACTCCAATGTTTTCAGCTTCAGCGTTATCTGCTCTAATCTAGGAAATCCTTCACTTCTGCTTCGAGTGCATTTTCTTGTGGAATTCAAATACTTTGGTGGGTAACGGAGGAGTAAGTCCCACTGGGCATGTGTCTTTCCTCAGAGCACCAAGAGATTTGGAGAGAGATTTCTGGAGGTTGTTTGGTTTTGAATTTATGTAATTTTTTTTTTTTTTTTTTTTTTGGCTTAAAAAGGAAAGAGTACCCAAGCTGCTTGCCTATCTGGGATCTCGTTCCACTAGCCAGGTGGCTTTTGATCCACGAAGCAGCGTCTCTGCTGCATGTCTCACTGGAGGAGAATCTTACAGACATTTAGGTTTTGCAACTGAACGGTTGTGCGCTTGTCTTGCTTCCAGCGTTTCCTCACAGTCCCCATTTAGGCCCAGAAACTAGAGCTGCAAGTTCTAGTTTCAGCAGTAACGTCTCCCCCGTCATTAAATAATTGAGTTAGTCCTACAATCTCCAGCCCAGCAGAGACGCTACCTCATAGCTGGTGGGTCACTGGCAGCAGGTTTGACAAAACTCTTTGGGGATGGCTAGTGGAGGCTCTTTCCTGGCAGGTCCCAGCTTGGTTTGTTAGGTCAGTGGGGAGACAGACAGGGCTAACCACGCCGTGCCTGTGCCAAGCCACCCCGGCCAAGATTGGTTACGTTTTGGCTGTACCTTCCAGCACAGCCTTAGAAATACTGAAGAAGAGGCTTCCCTTATTCAGCGAAGAATAAGGGAAGCAAATTTAGGTACCGGAGTCTTCAGGAGATGCTGTTTTGCTGCCCTCTAGGCAAAGATGACAGCTTAAAACGTGGAAACTATGGAAAACGCTGTCCTGAGCACACCAAGGGAAAGCAAGGCCTTGGGAAGGTTGAAAGACTTTTTGTAGGACTATATTAAGGTGTGAGTATAAAATCTTTAAAAAGATCTCTGGGCTCAGGTAATGAAGATCCAGTGGTGTACAACAAAGAATTATCAGGAAAGACATCATAATTACAAAGTACTTTTATATTAAAATGATGTCATGTAATAGGTTGAAGAACAAGAAATAAATAAGCTGTGCAGATCTCCTTTATCGCAATAATTGCTTTCTTATGCGTTAGGCTGCAACCTTCTCATATAATTCCTGGCCTTTAATGGTAAAAGCATATTAAAAAAAAAAAGACTATGAAACTATTTTAACATTTCGGTCATATGCTTCATCTTGAGGATCCCAAAGTCCATCACTGAAACGCAAATCTGAGGGAGCCATGGAAATAGAGAACAGGATGTAGAACAAAGGCTTAATAGGGAGTGTGTCATCCCAGGACCCTGTGGCAAATATATAACCCCGTTTAAAAATGTACAAACTACTGTATGGAGGACCAGATATTTTTTTTTTATTCAAATATATAATGACATCTCTTTGAATGTTGAGAATTCTCCTGATAGGTCTTTTTTTTTTTTTTTTCACCAATATCAGTTGCCTAGGAAAAAAATCTTCATTTCTCCCACGTGAAGAACGATGCTGAGATCTGCCCATGGAATATTACATTCTAGGAGCAAGAGTCACAAAGGACCTTTGCTTTTAGACTTTCCTTTAAGAGGTCCACAATATATTGAGCAAAGTGGAATGAAATGGATTAACCTTTGGAAGATAAAAGGTAATCAGGACTGAACAATGCTCCCCATGGTTAGACCACAAGCTTTTTATGAAAGCTTTATGATCAGTCTGTGCATGTATCTCAACAGTTCCTAGGAAGACATTTTCCTAGGTCATATATTGTTGGGGAAAAAAATCAAAGAGAGAAAAATAATAGTTGATCCAGAAGTGTTTATGCCTTATCTCCTAAACCAAAACAGATAAAATGACCTTAGAAACAATTGGCTCTGCACTGCTACCCACACAATGCAGAAAATGTTAAGGAGGTGGAATATGAGGTCAAGTTCCTATTATTTGTGAATCAACACGTTATTGTGCTGTGAATGCTTGCTCCTCTTTTCTCTTTGTAGGCAAAAGATCAGATTTTCTTCTCAGTTTATCAGAATAAGAGAACATTTTAGAGATAATTTGGAGAACGCTACCAGGCAATAATCTTTTCAGCAGAGCTTCTGTGGTTTCTCTGCCAGTCTGGGACACTGAGACAGCTTTCCAGTGAGCTGCAGGAGAGCTCTGAGCAGCGTGACCTTCCTCTGTTTACTCGCTGGGGGCATGTCTCCATGCTGGTGTTGGATCTTTTTATCTGCTTATGCCAGCGGTGACCATGACCCCCTTCTTTCTCATCTGGGCTTGAGACTGAACTCTCTGAATCCTGAGCTGCAGTAGATCTTGTTTGACTCAAGGTATTTCTGGGGATCCTGTTCATTCAGTCCTGCTTTACCTTCAGTGACTGCCAGTGAGCAGCTCTCTTTTCTCTGATGGTGTTATTTACCCACAAGAGACATCTATGGATGGATTCAAATGTTACTTACATTTGATTTGTCCTGTGGTTTGGTCACTGTATTTCAGTGGGCATTATGGACGTGTGAGTGGGGTCTGCTGAACCAGAAGTGCATTTCCAGAGTAGGAACAGGTTAGATATATGCTCTGTTCTTCACTGTAGATGTTTGATGAATGCATATTTGTAAAAGGATTTGTATAGCAAGAACGACATTAAGCTGCCCTTTTGTATGTCTGGGAGGACGTAGGTGGCTCGTGGGAAGAGAATACAGTCAAGGCCTCTGAGATGCTGGAACGAAGTAGTATTTCTTCAGAGGTTCCTTCCAGCCTGAGATTTCCTAGAAACAGTTTGAAGGTATTATTTAATCCCCCCTAGAAGAATAGACATAAATACGGAAAGAAAAGCATGCAGAGAGAGTTGCTGGAAGCACAGAAGCTCCAGTTTCCTGTCTCCAGTCTTCTCACAGCTCCTTAGTCTCCGTTCAAAAAGTGTTTCCCCAAGAAACAAACTGTATTTTAATAGATGTGCTACCAGCAAACACGCAATCCTTATGAGCCAAAGCTCACTGGCACAGCTTATCATCAAGAGCATCTCTGTACAGACACACAGACAACGTAGAGCATTTCCTAGGGGTACAAGTGTTGGGATTGTACCCTTGGAGGCTCAGAATTCTCTCCACCTACAGAGATAACAGTCCCCAGATACACAAGAAGAGCTGAGCTCTGGTTTTTTGGGATACCTTTAGACTTTCTGTCAAAGCTTTGCCACACCATGGTCTACATCGGCCTTTAGGATATTTCTCTTAGCACCAGATTTAAGATATATGAGAACTTTCTCCCTTGATTAGACTTCAAATTCTGGAAAGGCTAAGTTTAAAAGAAAAAAAAAGTATAGAAAATTAAAGAAAATTGGGTATCTCAAGAGCAATAGACTCCTTGCTGCCAGCAGGTAAAGGTAATGGCACACGTTTCTTGCTTTGGCTCCTCCACTTGGTTTAAAATTTCAGCAGGGGATTATTGCAGTGATGAGAAAGCTCGGCCCAAATTGCTTTTACCCCAACAAAGAGCTGTTTACCTGTTTGAAAGAGAAGGACTCATCAGTACTGGAGAGATTTGATATAGCTGGTCTCAGCATCTCTTTCCCCTCAACTGCTGGAACACGAAACCTTCCAGCTGCCTCTCACCACGCTTTGCTCAGAGAAGAGAAAATATTACGAATGAGTGTTTCTAAATCCCTCATTCAGCACTGAGGGCCAGAGCCTGAAGTAAGACTCCTGATAAATATGGGGATCCAAATCTGGCCCTCGGAGAGCTATCATCTATTACACTCCAGCGAAGGAGCGAGCTGATGTTAAGATCTGACTGCTCATTGCAAAGCTTATTTTGTTACATCAGCAGGCCACAAGGTTCAATAAACTATGTGGCCTTTATCTGTTCCATATGTACTGGCTGCCTCCTGTAGTTCCTATGTATTTACACTGTATATGAGCTTTAAGGGAATCTGATGTCTTTAGACAGTAGAAATGCAGATAGGTCTCCAGTTTGTAAAACCCAGTTTAAATTTGATGCTGCATCAAAAAAAAAATAAATAATGCCAATAATTGCTATTTTTGGTTTTGAGAGACAGGCTTCCAGAGAGGCTTGTGACTCAGGGGATTTTATAGGCATTGAAATTTGATGGATTAATTGTTAATAAAAGTTAGATTGGGTAAGTGAATGCAAACATCATACTGAGTTTAGTGTTTACATTGGCTCCCAAACGTTTAGAAAGGGCAGTTTTGAACTGAGAGGCCTGACAGAATTTTATAGTTTTGCGCCTAGAAAGTAATTTAACTGGAGAACAATCCACGCTGTCAAAACCAGAGTTTTCTTCGGTGGTTGTTTTTTTGTGGTTGGTTTGGTTGGGGGTTTTTTGTCATCTTATCACTATCTCCTATCAGGATCTTACTGTACAATAGTGACCTCTGATGTAAAGGAATCAGGAGTGCCACTTGCAAACCCTACCGTGCGGCCTCGCAGAGCAATTCTAAGCCTGTTCATCACCAGCTGAACAGCTTAGGAAGGAAGGGAGGTGTGCATGTGCACATCCTCACACCTACACACAGATAACTGAAAAACTAGCGATAAAATAAAATTGAAGAGCACAACACTGAAGGATCTGGAGCTGTTAATTTTTATAGCTGATACAGATACTAATATTTTATGAGGTTTGGAACTATCAGTGTAAAAAAAAAAAAGAAGTGGTATCTTGCCTTACCCTCTTTGTTCTAATACAAACATAAAACTATCACTCCGATAGAGCAGTATTATGGTTAATAGACCTCTTCTTTATGGGAAGACCTGTCTTCCTGTTTCCTTTTGTCAATATTTATAAAAGCAGAAGAATATTTGTGCCTAATCCTATTCAAAATCCATGCATTCATTTCTTTAAAGAAGTACCTCCCCTGCTTACTTACATCTCAAAGCGTATTTTGGTAAAATAGCAGAGTTGGGCTGATCCTGGCCAGCTTTTACATGTTATACGTTGTGAAATGGCTCCCTTTAAATGCGGACTCTGAGTTGACACCAGGGATTTGGATGAGAGACTTTCTCATGATGGAGAATTCACATGATGGTGAACATCTGAACTCTTCAAAGAATTGCTGTCTCCTTCTTCTAGGAACACATGAGGGCTGTCTTCTTTGAGTGCTCTCCGTCATTATTTTAGAAGGTTATATCTAGCCCAGAAGGCTCACTGGTGGGCCTCTTTGAGAGGCTTCATGGTTGAAGTCCTTGAGGTCAGGGGAATGAACTGCAACAGGACGGAACAAAAACTGGGAAGAATCTTGGCCCCAGGTTGCATGAGATGTCCATGACCCTTTAGAATAAATATTAAATACCCCTACTACCTTAGGAATAATAACAGAAACATTCATTTCCAGCTTACTCAACAGAAAATGCCAAAGACATAATGCTTTGAAGAAATGAGGTATTTGAAGAAATGTGATATTGTATTGGATGCAGCTTAAAGAAATGTATTACTATAGTAAGAGTCTCTCAATAAGATGTGGTTTTGGTTTATGTGTAGAGCAAGGGCAATCTCAGAGGCAGGGCATTGAACTGGTGTTCAGGTGAGGATCCATGGTCCACCACCTCCTGTCACATAACCACACGCTTCCTCTTACTTACCCCTTAGGACAGTTGGCAGCCTTTAAAAATATGAAAAACTTTTTAGTGCTCTACAGGAAAGCTATGTGACAAGACAAAACAATCTGAAAAGTTTTCAAATATTCAGGGATGTGATGAAGGTCATGCAGACATACGGATAGATCAGATTCCTGGAAAATGCACTAGTTGTGAGTTTGTGGCAATAAGCAGTTACCTCAAATGCAGAAGGGAACAATATAAGTTGTCCTTGTATGAGCTTATTCTTTCTGTTTTCTTACAGCATTTTGTCAAAAGTGCTAAAATTCTAAGAAAAAAACTTATTATGAAATAATTATGCTTTTTAAAGCCTTCAGTAGAGTAATTTCTGTTTTCCACCTTCGAGAAAAGGGAACCTGGGGTTTTCCAGAGTCATTGCAATCCAAATGTAAACATTTTGGAAAAACACATATGTTTAGGAAATGCTTTGATGATACGTAAGGTTGAGCGGATTCTTCAATATACAGAAAGAAAGATGTGTGTGTGCTTTGTAATCTGAGTCCTGGCCAGGCATCAAGCTTCCCATAAGGCGTTCTGTCCTAGCGTCGGCCAAGAGACCTGATACCAATAATGCTCCAAGAATTCAAGGTGTTCGTTAATATGCAGCTATAATGAATGCAGCATGTGTTTTTGAATAAGCTACATGCTTGAATGAGGACCTCTCATTCATGAAGGTGAGGTGCATAGTATAGTGATTAGACTTGGCAAAAAGCAGTTGTTTGGTACGGATGACACCAGCCCAGCTAATTGGCATTGCCAACTGCGTGGCTCCTCTGGCCTCCCTTGTGGAAGCAAGAGGCTGAGCTGCTCGGTTGTCCCAAATCGCGCCGCGCTGGTAATTCCCGAGGGAGTACCCTGACGGAGAAGTCCCTGCAGGTTGGCACAAATCTGCTTTCTGTTAGAGCACAGTTGTTTCAAACTTGATGTATGTTCGGCTGAATGCTCAGCCCTTTTCACTCTGGTTGATTTGTTAAAATTTTACTCGCTTCCAGTAAACTGAAAATGGCTCTGCTTTCTAGAAACCATTTGTTTGAGCTTCGAAGGGGAATCAGGTTCAGTTACACCAGCCCAGCCCAGTAACCCACACTAGCAATGCAAAACTTTGATTTTATTGTGGAAGAGGGGGGAAAAAATAGGAACTTAGCATTTATCCTGTGAGACCTGAAATTCCATCAATGTCAAGAGGTCTTCTGTCTTGCAGGTTCCGTCCCCTAGTAATCACTTAGGTCCAGCCTGTGGTGCATATTTCCAGTGATGAACATGCAAGGGAGGTGTTTTCATCCTGATATGTGCAGGTTTTGGGCCAAAACATCTTCTCAGTTGCATAATGGTGTATTAGGGTGGAGGACTTCATTTCCATACTGTTCAGATGATCTTCTTTATACAGGGAAGTGAGATGTTCTAATACTCTTATCTTACCTTACATAACTCCAGATGTTAATCATCAAAAAAAGATCCAACCCTTTTTAATATTAGGGAATGAAATGATAAGGCTTGGCTTAATTTTTCAGTTGATAAACCTTAACTTTGAGATGCCGCAGGAGGTGGATTCAGTAGACTTCTCAGTAGACTTCTCTTAATCTTCAGATGTAATTACGTCAGCCTGCGCATATATATTAATCTTTTCTCCTTATAAAACATTTTTGCATTCAGTTTAGAGTGGAAATTCTTAAATAATTAATTGGAAGAAAGTATTTGGTGCTCTTTTTAGGGAGAAAAAAAAATATTTTTAAGAAATAGTAATCTGGAAGAATAGCCAAACTATGTTTATAGTATTTAGCAATAGTTTAATGAGTTTTCAGCATTTGCATTTCCAGTGAACCAACTTCATCAGCCACCAATACTCCTAAAAAATGATTTGAAGTGGTTATTCCCTTTGGTACTATTCCTTATTAAGAGTAGAGCAAATCCTTCTGAAACCACCGTGGAAGGGGTTTTCAAAGTGAAACCATTTTTTTTAAAGTATGACTGCATATCTCTATGAAGTTGCTTATGGTTCCACTTTCCACACCCTATAAATAATAATAATGATTGAAAATAACAAAAGCTTCCCACTCAGACCAATTTACTGCAATTTTCCTTTCACCATCTTATTCAGTTTATTTAATCTCTGAGCTATCTCTGAATTGCCGCTGGATTTCAGACACATGTATGCAGATAATTAGCATAGATGCAGATATTACACAAGATGATCAGGCTTATCAGATACAGGCATTTCTAAGCTGTCGGGCCTTTCCAGTTCCTTTTTAGATTCCCACTTTCTAATAACAGTAGAAATGTTTCAGTGGATGTACTCCTAGTCTTCATTCTCCAACCCAAAGCAAGAAAATCTCACAGGATGGGACCGAAATGCAGAATGAGCACTCCTTTGCCACCCCTCTGCCCTCTCTTGTATACAACGGAAAGCCTGTCAATGTTATTGTAAATCGTGATGGCTCAGTCCAGAAAAACCATATTTTGCACCTCATCTGGTCTAAATATTGAGTTTACGAGTGAATGTTGCTTTGCATTATGTGTTATAGATGCTTTATGTTTATTTAAGAACTCAGTTTGCAGGAATGTTTTCCAGACATGCGGTTTACCGCAATAGACAGTTGTTGATATTCTGATCCCAAGAGCATTAGAATATGTTTAGAAATTGCGACACTTTTAAAACCAGATGTTCTACATAAGCTACACAAAAAAAAAGGGGGTGGGGGAACAAATAGAACTGTCATTTGGCATGAAAACAGCCTGTGTGAAAGCAAAGGCAAACACATACCAAGTGAAATAAACGTGGTGAACTGCCCTCAACCCTTTCTTCCTTTTGTAAGTAACTATTTTAACAAAAGATGGAAAATCCCAGCTCCCAGATGGTGTGGGAAGGGAGAAGGAAGGCTTTCGGGTCCATATTCGCATCTGAAGGAAGCTGCTGGATCTTGTTCCTGGGATGGATCAAACCAGAATGACAGAGCTGGGCAACTCAAAGCAAGGAAAGAATGTAACTCTGGATTCAAGGCCCAGCACAAAGAGTCATTTTCTGTGCATTTCTAAAGGTAAATGGTTGACAGTGAGGAGGCAAACAATATTATGCCCTGCATGGTGAATTGCCACCAAAAGGTTCTTTCGCATGGCCAGAGGATGGTGTCCCATGCTACTCTGTCCTCCTGGATGGTTTGATGGAGATGTTTCTGCAAACAGGTGGGGGATCATCCCGCACTAGGCACAGTCTCAGGGACTGAAGTGTCTCAGAATATCTCTGCTGTGGGTCACTGGTGGCAGTGAAAGCGTGGTTGGGCCACAGAACAACGGGGACTCACAGCTGTCTCCGGTTGATGATAAACCATCTCTTTCCATTCAATCTGTTGCTGGTTTTTCTTCTGAGTTTGAATTCTCTCCCTTGTTTATTATAAAGGAGAAGGCAAAAGAGTTTCATGAACACCAACCTCAGACAAGTTGGCTTGAGTCATGTTGCTGTCTGCATTATTTTTCCCCTCCTATAACAAGTTAACGTGCATTAGGGTAATGGGTGATAACACTGTAGGCCCCAGCCTATAAAAATAAGACCAACTGGCAGCCAAAAGAAAAGTAACCTCTGCTTTTCTTTACAACAGCATCCCACAGTGCTGGAGACGTGTTACCAGCAAGTCTGGAGTAATTTGCACAAAGCATAGTGGTTTAAGTAACTAAAACAAAGCGTGCGTTTGCCCAAAGGTTGAAAATGTTGTATGTGCAATATCACAGTAATGTAATGTCTGACAAGCAGCCTTGTTCAAAAGCAGTTAAAAGGCTGCTGTGAAGAAGGCTGCTGTGCAAACATGGTTTTGCCAGCAGGTTTCCTGAGGCCTGAGAATCGGAGCCATTTGGACCCTCCTGTACCTCTTCCGACCTGTAGCAAAGCTCGTGGTGCAGTTTGCTTGACTGCATAGGAATAGGCTCATTTATAAGTCCGTGGTTTCATGGGAAGGCAATTTACTTACTTCAGAAAAAGGACCAAACTGCCCTACCAGCTTAGTCATTCTGCCTTCATTGAGCAGAAGACTCCTGCTGCCTTCAGTGGATGTTGGACCAGTTCGTTAGTCCAGCTTCAAAGAATTAACGCTGGAGTAGGATCTGCCCACTGAGTCATCCTGCTCCTCATGAGTACCTGAAAAGCCAGCTCTGAAACTCTTACTAGGTCTGCCTCACCAAAGACAATTTATGGCGGAAGTTCATGTACATATTTATTTTGTTGCTAAAGAGTTTGCTGGCATACTTCAAAGTGTGGGCTATTGCCTGTTCAGGTTTATTGCCTGCTCGAGTGAATTATTGCCTACCTGAACAGGCCTGCTGAGCAATAGTTCAAATTAAAACGTGTCATTTATCATGTTCACACCAATCCAAAATGACCACAAAACCCAAGGTATAATTATTGCCAGGCTCTGACTGCAGAGCTATCATCGCAGGTTCTCAACCAGTGGGGAATACTGGTTCCTCTTCTTTAAGGAAGTCTGCTTCTTTCTTCATAATCAACAAATACGACCCTAGTTTTAACAGTAATACTGTTTCAAATGCTTCTATTCACTACTGAAACCAACTTTTAAATATGGTGAAAGAACGTGACGTGGATCCCATCCAAGACTAACTTTTCTGCAAACTGCAGTTGCAGACCCAAAGTTTTTCATTAAAATTTCTTCTAAAAACAAATCATGCACTTCACACCAATATTCAGCAAGTAGGTTGTCAAGCCTGAAATTATGGTGCTATTTTTATTATCATCATTATTATTGCTGCTATTGTTATTATTTTTACCCCAGTTTCAGAACGCAAACTCGTAGGGCAGCAGCTGCCTATGGTGTGTGTAGAAAAGCAAGAAAGTGCAGAGTATGTATAGTGTGTGTTCCCTCACATTCCTGACGAAGCTGTCCTGGCTCATTTAGGGCTTTTGAATTTTTTTCTGGATAATGTAAAGCTTCTGAAGTAAGAAAGAAATAAAGATTTTTGTCTATGTCTTTACTGAAGCAGAAGATCTATATATTGTAACACTTTTTTTTCTTTTCTTGTAGGATCTGAAAGGAAAGAGGATGTTCAAACAAGAACCAAAGTATCAGAAAACAAAAATCAGGAGAATTTTGTGATAGGTATGGTTTTTTGTCTGTGCAAACACATAAATGTAAGTAGTTACAGGGAAAGGGAAAAAAACCAAAATGTGGTTTTAAGTGCATTTTTTTTGTGTGTGTTGTTCTGTTGTTGTTTGGTTTTTGTTTCTGTTTTTATTTGGTTTGGTTTTGTTTTTTTTTTTGTGTATGGTTGGACTTGATGATCTTGAAGGTCTCTTCTAAGCATGAAGATTCTGTGATCTGGAAACTTGCAATTGGTTGTACGTCGGGGTTGAGGATAGACCTAGTCTGCAACATCTGGTCAGGCCAGCCATAATTCATACACAGACCTGGTTCTGAGCATCCTGATTCCTGTCTCACTTCTTTGTGAACCGTACCAGGTCTCTGCAACTAAACAGTGCCCAAATTATGGAGTTTGCATCCTGATCTGAATTTTGCAACTTAAGCCTACCTGTGGTTATACAGTCAGACAGAAAAGCCAACAAGCCAAGAGCAACGCCTAGTCACTGACTTTGATCTAGAAATAGTTATTATCCAGCTATCTCCATTACAAAACATCCAGTTTGCTAAACCCAGGTTATCTACTGATTTGGCTTCATTTGATAGACAAGAGCAGGTCTGGCATGGGAGAGCTTCACATCCTGAAACCCTGCATCTTTCAAAAATAAACTGATCAGTGATAAATCTTGCAAAACCCGAGAGTGGGAAATGACGTTTCTGTCCACCTCCCAGCTCCGTCTCTACGGTTAATCCCAAATAGCACCACTGGCAGGTTTTGCAGATGAGATGGAAAAATGAGGGAATTGGTGCTTCTCCTGGCAGAGCCCAGACTCGCCGGTGGGCAGCGGGAGGAACTTACTCTTCTCACGAGAAGGGCATCAGTGCGGTTCCCCCACGCAGAGCATTTCAGTTTCTCAAGCTTGTGTGGATTTTTCATGAGGGCAAATGACTTATTTTCAAACAGTTTCTTTGAATTTCTTTTTCTTGGAAGCACAGTGGGAAGTTACTTAAAAAAAGGAAGTCGCTTTGCATTCTCTCCTTTTCGCTCCAGATTAGAAGAAGCTCTTCTTTCTCTGCAGAGTGAATTTGGGTCACGGTGCAGTAGCGTTCAGTCCTCTCGCTGAATTACTCGCCGAACATGTGGTAGTGTTTTGCGACAGGGCCTGAGAACTGGGAAGTAAGCTGAGCTCACCCAACCCATTTCATTTATGGCTTTACACAAGTAAATAAGTTATGTTTTCAGCCACTCGACACAAGAATGGCTTGCAAATTGCAACCGCCATTGCCTGGCAGGTTAAAGGTTAAGCTTTTCAACAGGTCAGACTGCAGTGCTAATTCACCTCAGCAGTGAGTCCCAGGCAGCCTGTAATGCATATTTGCGGTGGTTGTGTTTGTGTAGCATGCACATAAAATGAAAACCGTATGACAGGGGTTAGTCCTCTTAAATGGTTGTCACATTGACTTGGGGAGCTTTTGTACAGTTATCCATACGCTCGCCAAGATTCTGGCGGTATTTTTGTATAAATTTTATTGACGTGGTGAACTAAATTGGGTAATTTCATAGCTATTATAATCAGCCAGTGGCCCAAGCAATGCACTTCTTTGTTTATCGTGAAAATGTTACTAACTGGTCTGGCCAGGTTCAGCTTCCAGTGGTGGCCCTCTTCCAAATGCGGAAAACCCCTTTTTTTCTGACATAGAGGGTTCAGACAGGCAATCCTTGTGTGCTCGATCCACAAAAGCACCGAGGCAGTGGGCTGAGGACTCAGCCCCTGTCGCCAGATGCATTTCCTGAATGTTACACAAATAAGGAGATTTTGCGAGAGCTTCTTAAGTTCAGTTTACAACTGCCAAAGCTTGGACTAAGGCCTGGACTAAATGAAACATCTCAATTAGGAGCCTATATGAGGCTGATAAGCTCCCTTATATATTCAGTTGGGAGAGACAGGCACCCCCAGAGATACCTTGGGGAAGTATGTTTGTCCTGTGGGTGCCTGTCTGTCCATTGGCTCTAGAAGGAGTCCAAGGGAACAAAGATCCTAAGGCATCCTAAGGCATCTTAGGTGGGCCCTTGTGGATCTGGGCCTAGATAGCTACACATCGTGCTAACAAGTCAGCTCAAATTGTTCCTTCATATTCTTATATGACCTCGTGTACTACTTGGTGGAGAGCCATTACATGCTGGCATAATCCTGTGGCCAGTACTGCTGGTATTAGTTGAGCAAGACAAAGATTTGTGTGTCTGAATGACCAAAAGAAGTCATTTACTGTCTTTTGTTGGCAGAGAGGTATTAACATTTCCTCCTCCACAAGGCAGGAAGAGCAGACACAGCCCTGGACTTCCTCTCCCGGATCCTTCCTGACCAAGATGCCCTTCTCCAAGGGAGGAGCCGTGACCTTCAAAGGCCATGTCTTGGCACATCAGGACATACTCACGTCCGTAACACCCATTCATTCCTTTGTTGCAAAACAGGTGAATTTAAAAACTTACTGTCTTGGCCAATTTTGAGATTTTTGCCAATTTTTGCTGAAAGGCGAAATAGCCACGAATAAAAGAGAAACCTGTGAGTGCACATAGCAGGAGACAACTGAGTTGTTTTGGGAAGCTCCCATTTCCAGCTCCCAGAGATCCTCTGCATTCCCAAGAAAAGAAGATGAGTGGTCCCCATCCTTGATTGAATGCTTGATGGAGCTGGCAATATCACTCCGGTTTTACGCTGACTATAAATGATGCTTAAATTTCAACAGCATTTTTAAATATTTTTCATAAGTATAAGCTAAAGGAGTTACTTTCCACCAGGGTCACGGAGAGTTCACTAAATGCTGATAGACTGTATTCTGTATTAATGGTGGTAAGCTAACTGCCTCACAGGACTGCCAGAGCCCTTTATTTAAAGAAATAGCACTGTATTTCACAAGAAAATATTTTTAAAGCTTTCCCTACCGATAATTTATCTAAAGAGGACCGGGTCTAATTATTTATACTGAATCTGGAATGCCCAGTATTGGATGTTTTCAATAAGATCCGTGCTTTATTTGAATATGCTTTTAGAGCAGTGTGTAACACAGATCATTAAAGCATGTTGTTCTCTTTTTTATTTAACAGAATATCAGCAATTAGCTTCTTTGGCTAATTAATGGATTTTATAACTGACATTTCAGAAACGGCTATGAGGATTAGGTGGCTGGATAAGGGGTTCCACACAGCAAGAGGAGAATTGCCAAACGGGTCACGGTTTCTTCCCTTCAGCAAGGGGAAGAGATATGCTGGGGATGTTCCTCTAGAGCAGCAAGCCAGGTGTCAGAGCTGGGACTTACCCCTGCACGTGGGATGTTTCTTCATCACCAGGACCAAGGTGCTCGCAGGTAAGTCTCTTACTGCCTTGTGTGGGTAACATGAGTCCAAACCTCCTCCTTGCTGGTACTTTTGCAGATTCCACAGTGGTGGTGGTTTGAGACGTGTGGTACTAGTTAGAAACTAGTTGTTATTACAGACACAAATGGGAAGTGACGTTAGAGAAAGATAATGACGTGGATTAAATAATGAGAGAATCAGCAGGTATGACTTCTCCCTATCACAGCAGCGCAACCCACTGAAGCCTACGTGATGGCACTGAGAATCCTTTCCTTGACACCTTGTACCAGAGTGAATCTGTAAAGATAAATCTGCTCACCCTTCTCCCTTTTCAAATCTGTACAGGTAGATGTAGGGGAGCTGTTTAAAAGCAAAAGCTTTAAGACAATACACAAGAGCTTCTGCTTTCAAAAAGTCACTTGCCTACCCATGATGGACCAATTTATGAAGCTGATAAAATCTTACCCTTAAAATGTGAAGACCGTGGAAGTTTAATGTGTAATACCCAGCTAGACAAAATGACTCTTTTAGCTCTGACTGTTTGGCTTAACGACTGTAGCAAGACTGTACACATTTTCAGGAATAATACTTACTGTATATTCCTCTCCATTAAGGACTGGTAACACAGCCCATACCCCAGCAGCATTGAGGTGACACCCAGAAACTGTGATATCTTGAGAACTGCAGGTTCAGTTTCTTGTGTGATAAACTGTCCATAAATGTAAGGAAATAAATAAAGAGCCATATTTAATGGGAAAACAAATCTTCACTTACCTGTTAGCTTCCCAGTGTGTGAAAACTGGTTCCAGTTTACTGTTCTAGAGAAGCTGTGCCCTTATGTATCTCTCAAAGATGGCATCAAGTGACCCCAAACAAACTTGAGGTAAAATATACAGGGAGAGAATTAATTAGGCACTTAAGCATAAGCTTATCGTTAAGCAAGCAACATCATTCTGTTCAAGAGAATTCAGTGGTATTATTTGTATGTTTAAAGTTAAGCACTGTTGTACTCTATCAGGGCCTAATAGCCTGTGCACTTACTTGCAAATTCAAGATGCTTAATGTGTTTATTCTGGACTCTTCCTGTTGTTGCACATGAGGAACTGATGGTTGCCCACAGCCAAGCAGAGTGACAGGGGCATACAGCAGCAGCCCAGACCAGCTCTTCCTAAGCCACGGATAGAGGGATGGTAAGAAGCTGAATACCAGGGAAAATACAAAAGGGTAGATCTTGAGCAGCTCACCAGCAGCAGATCAGGTTTTCAAGAGCCCTCAAGCAAAGATCAGTAGTTCTGTCAGTAGCCCCAAGGGCAGCAGAGTTAGCCATTGCTGAAGATTTCCAAAAGCTTTTGCTCATCGGGTTGGGAATAGTAAAAGGAACGTTGTGGTTTCCATGTGGCTGTCAGAGACAGAAGAGTTGAGCTCTGGTCTTTGCTCCCTCATGGACATGCTACATTTGTGCTCTCACGATTCATTTCCTCCATGTGTGCAAAGGTGATGGACCTGAAGACCTAGAGACATGAAACCTCTGTGTAAGGGTGGCGTGTGAGCTGGGCCCCACGCTTGGCTCCATCTTGATGTGTATGGAAGGGAGGTCGGGGGAGATTTAGGCAGTAAACCAAAATTCCCATCCACTAATGACCAAAAAAGAAATGTTCCTGGGTGATGTACTCAGCACCTTCTATTCTCACTGAAGTAAATAGTTCCTTTGGGACTACTTTCGTGTGTCTTTAGGGGATATAACCAAATTATACCACATGAGAGCTGGTAATTTTAATGCTATGCTACAAGGGAAAAACTATAAACATAACAGGAAAGACTGGATGTTTTCCATTCGTATTTTTAGAAGGGTTACTTCTCATCTGTACACATTAGTTTTTCAACATCTCTGGCAAGATGTAAATGAATTATTTAACTGGAATTGAAAAGCAAGTCTTAGTTTTAAATTAAGGTAATAAAAGCTGTTGTTTTGGTTTTGTTTTTTTCCTTAATTCTTAGAATATTACCATAGAAGATAAAGATCAAAACCAGATACAAGAGGCGATAACAAAATACCCCAACCTCTAACCTCACCGGTAGGAGGTAGATCATTTTAGAGAAATGACTGGCTATGATCAGAAGTATGGTCAGCCGGGTTGGATGAATCCATGAGGTTTTTATCAGAAGTGTTGCCCCATTATGTTGGTCTCAGTGATGGGAAGCACCAGGTGCTTGGAGCTGGGAAGAGTGTGGGGACCATACAAACCAACTGCTGCTGCAAGAACCACAGCAGGTTTTGTGCAGAACGTGGCGGAAAGCTGAGAATGGGCCTTCTGTAGAAAGATTGGCTTGAAATTTCAGCTTCTTGTCCTCTGTTAGTGGGAAATCTGTAAAATATGGTGATCCAGAACTCGGCAGGAATATTTTTGGTTCAGAAACCAGTATCTACTCGGGAGAAGCACTTGGGGTTTGGCATGGCCAGTTTTAGGCTGGGGATGTTTTTACAAGCTAAACCGACCC
This sequence comes from Scolopax mira, assembly GCA_004320125.1. Taxonomy (NCBI): domain Eukaryota; kingdom Metazoa; phylum Chordata; class Aves; order Charadriiformes; family Scolopacidae; genus Scolopax; species Scolopax mira. The sequence continues at coordinate 446,495 of BJBW01002577.1, forward strand.
TGTTGAGGGCAGCAAACCCATCCTGCTTTGCATGAGAGGTGGTAGAACCTACTCCTGGCTTCACAGAGCTTAAAATTCCCATTTCCTTGGGCAAAGCACGGGTGGGGTCTACTTGCCAGAGAAGTGAATTATCTGAAATGTAGAGCAGGAGAGTTTCTGTGTCCACCCACCCTCCCCTGAAAAAGAGAAACCTCTCTCCATTATTTCCATGGTTCCTCATTTGTCATAAAGATGAGATTTTCTCCTGCAACTGAACAGTAAATGTTTCATAAACAGTTCCTCCGTCTGCAAGTGGACCTTGAAAATTGATTATTTTTTGTTTGTTTCTTTTAGTCTCCAAATGTTTCTACCATTATAAGGCAGGCGGTTATTTTGCTAGGAAGGAATGTGAAGAATTAGAAAAGTTGAAAGCGATTAGGACTCTTGTCTTTTAAGACAGAGCCATTCACAAAGCCTGGCATTCAGCCTGCTCGGAGCGAGCATCATAAGACACTCTGAAGCCTTGAAATCCCTCAGTTTTAAACCCCATGGGGTGGCTTTTGCATTATCAGGGAAGAGATTATATTGCGGAGACTATTTTCTTCATATTTTAAAGGTCTCTGAGTTAATATTTATTCTAAGTAGATGTTTATTTTTGGATACTTTTATTGTTTCTAGGAAGGCCACAAAGAGTTCAATGTTATGGAGAAATGGTTACTTTGTGTTTATGGTTAAAGAAAAAAAAAAAAAAAGAAGAAGAAAAAAGAAAGTGCCAAACAATCCTGCCCCAGTTCTTTATTTAAGGAGACAATGTACTTTCCACCCATGCACAGGCAGTGCTTTACAGGCTGTATAATAAAACGCCGTTCCAGATATTGTCTAAATAGAAACAGATTTAACCCTGCTGTTGTGACTTGCATTGCTGGGTAATGAAAGTTTTCAATCTGGTTTTACTTTGTTTCATGCTCGCTGGAGAGCTGCACATCCACAAAACCCTGCCTCTTACGTGCAGAGACCTGTTGTTCCAATGCTGTCTGTTTGTATATGAAACGTGCACATCCCCCAACTCCCCCATTCTCCCCACCTCCCCAACCCCCCAGCCCGAAAAAGGCCTATGATTTGGCCTTTTCTTGATAGGTAACAAGTTACAATTCATGCCTCAAAGTGATACTTTCTGCAAAGACCACAACCTGGTGGTTTCATATGAGACTAGAAGGTGCTTGTGACAATGGGGTGGTGGTGCCTCTTGCTTCATTTTGTGAGTAGAGGTCTGAAACCCAGAAATTTCCAAGCCTAAATCTCAATGAGGGTGAGTCAAATCATTTACCTATGCAGTCATCCGCTAATGGTGTACTCAAAACTGCTGAAAAGACTCTTTAATTTAAGTTGGCTTTGAAAATTACCCATTGCTGTATTACCCAAAGCAACCTCCAAGTGTTTCTCCATAGGGGAAAAGACCTGTGATAAGAGATAGTCCCTGAAGATGTGAGAACAAAAGATGGGCTGCAGCATATGCATATCAGGAAATGGTTCATTACTCATTAATTGCTCCATTTCCGTACACCAAGGGGGTCACCCTGTCACTGAGGACCAGAGAGATTGTAACAATAATATAAATACTGCTTTATTTACAATTCTACAAGAAAACAACTTCACATGGTTATTATATAGAGACTGGGTTTTTTTAAAAAAAGTTTCCACAAATAAAACACTCTCAGAGGGCAGTAGGAAGTTTGTAATTTGAAGCATTTTGCAGTGGGACTAGAGGCGTATTTCCATATGTCACAGAGCCATGTCCAGCTGTTGGGGCACGAAAACCCAGGGCTAGGAGGAACCAGATCCTCCTCTTTGCTCCCCTACAGATTTCCTCTGTGACCTTGAACAAGTTCCTGAGTTTCACTGCCTGCCTGTACAGGCAGTACTCTATTATATTCCCTTTTATACTCCATGATGCTCCCTTTTATGCTCTAATTATTTTATACCCAGAGAAGCCACCCTTGGTCAGATTCCCTTAGCTCCCGAGCCAGCTGCCTGCTGACTGTGCCCTCTGCGATTACCTGCTCCGAGGGGTCGGTCCCGGAGCTGGTGCTGGGGGAGGGTGGGAGGGAGGGTACCAGTGCCAGGCTGGCTGGCAGCGTGTAACCTGCCTGGCTGGGGCTGCCTGGGGCTTGCTGGGACTGGGGTCACGGTGGTTTTCCCATCTGCAGCTCAGAGGTAACAGGATTCACCTACCGCATGAGAAACTGCGTGTGGGTAAATGCAAGTGACACTGAGGGCAGGTGTTATTATCATAATGTGTGTCTTACAAGCTCTTGAGGTAGTCACTAAAACAACATCCCCTAAATTTGTGTCCACTTGAACTGCTCTGTCTCTGTAATCGCAGAGCAAGAATGGGCAGGTACGACTGATTCTTATCATCTAGGATTAAAACACAGCAATCACCCCAGCCCACCTCTTAGTATTCATTTTACTTATTAAAGCTTCCCAACAAGTCTCTGCAGTGATGTTATCTGCTAAATTGTGTGAGGTTTCTGATCATTAAGTGGATTGGTCTTCAAAGAGCTAAATGAAAATGAGCAATAAATATCAGTGTTACTTAGGTCATATAGTGCAAAATGACAAGGAGACCGAAAGACCTTCTGGCAACTGTAGAACAAACAAATATGAAATAGATTCACAAAAGCTTCTTGTGGGTTTTTATAAAGTTTCCCAATACTTTTAATTATTTTTTAAAGCACGTTAAAATGGAGAAGCAGGCTGAGTCTTAAGGAGCAGGAACTCCTTTTTTTTCAGTGGTTGTGACCTAAAGTTTTGTACTTTTACTCCTGCACTAACTTTCTTCTCTGCAGAAGGGACACTAATATTCATGTATGCGCTGGAGAAGGTATCATTATTATGGCAATTTCTACAGTGCTTTGCACATAGACAGATGCATTTAAGAAGGTGAGCCTCCCGCTGGTGGGTGTAAACATGAGCTTGAAGCTTTGCACCTGCAATTGTATTATTCTCTGTCTAAAACGGAGCGCTTGTACCAGTAGCAACCTGACTGCAGAGGTAAATGAGGCAGCGGTGGTTGCAGAAACTTCTGCCTGGATCTGGGTTTCCATTCTCTTGGAAAAATAACCAGCCACAACAGTTGCCAGGGCAGATTGTATCCTCAACCAAATAGTATGAAAATCTTCCACATAAATCACTGCAAGTAATATTAAGCGGCTGCATGGTTTCTTAGATAGTATTAGAAGAACTTATTTTTACTCAGTGAAAAAAATAATGAAAAAAAAAATTAAAAATGCTGCAGCTTCTTATGCCTTAATTGCTCTTTTTAGTCCCTTTTCCCGTGGTGTAAAATTATGATAGCAGCCCCTGTGAAGAGTGACTTTTTCCTTGTGGAAGCTGTCTGACCCTTTGAATGCTGATGTGGTGATGCCACGTACCCCTCCTTTATAACATGGCAAGGATCTTCCATAGCAAGAGCCCCACAAGCCTGAGATGTCCATGCACACTCCAGCAAACCAGGGGCCAACTCCTTGCTCTACCACAAACTCACCTTGTTCTCAGAGGCCAGTGTTTTGCTCTGGCCAGGAGAAAGATTCTCCTTGTCCCTTCACCAGCTTTACTCCTCCTGGAAAAGCAATGTTTGAGAGGAGTAAGATAGAGAATTTATCTTGCAATGAAAACATCAAAATTTGACTGTTCTCATTCCTTTGGCTCAAGGACTGTTGGCATCTCTTTTGTGGTGACTGAAGCACTCTGAGTTAGAAGTGGGACCAAAAAAAAGGAGGAGATTCATTGCAAATAGAGTTGGAAGACGGAGGCCAGCAGAGAGAAATGGAAGAGTCAACTTTTTAAACAGGAAAGAAAGAAGGCTGTAACCTAAAAACCCGCAAGGCCTGAAGGTAACAGTCATTTCCTATTTCTGTGAAGACTGTTGGGGTTTCTCTAAAGGAAATGGGGGGTGGGGAAGAGGACAGTTCCTGGTATTTTCCTCAGCTTAGAAAGCAGAGCAAAGTCATCAGGCTTCCTATGTGACTCAAAAGAAGTGTTACGGAAAGTGTGAACTCTACTGTAATGCCGTCCCATGCCGTATGGTAGGGGCTAAGGTACCATGATGATGGTTGTAAAGCAGACAAGAAATCTTTCCACATATTTGACACATACCCCCCTAGTGCTGTTCCCTGTGTATAAGGTGAAAATTCTAGTTGGATGATAAAATGATTCAGAGAAGGGCTAAAAGTGCCTTGTCTCCATTCTTCCTGCCGCTTAGGACCTCTTGAGTCGTTATGCCTAAGGACCATGCAGACCTCTGCAGCAGGACACCCTCCAAACACATCTGGACACTGGGATACATCTGCCATGCGGTGAATTAGGCCAAATACCCATGAAAGCTTTCTCTGCCTCGATAGAACGTTTATTCACAAAAGGTGCCAGCAACAAAAGAGTCCATGTGAGATCGCTGGAGAACACCCGTTAATTGGTTTCAGAAGATCTTCAAACAGGACTCAGAAACAAATCAAACCGGTGTAAGGTAACTGTAAAATTTATGGTTCAAAATTAAATTATGCGGTACTTGTTAAAGATAATATTTTAAACTTCTGTGGAAGCATCACAAGGCTTTTAAATTATAACTGTGATGGAGCATGATGTGAAATACTGCGGCTCCCGTTCTGCAGATAGGTAAATCAGGCACCACGCAGAGAAATGAAGGCTTGAAGGTGTTTCCTAGGCACAGGCATGAGGATACACATCGCCTGGGTCCTCATGCGATTGATGTTTGACTTCTGTCTCCCTTTCCCTGGTGCATATAGAGCTTTGCTGGTGTATATAGAGCCTTTCCATTCTATATAGGGATTATCCATCGGAAAATGTGGGGGGAGCAACTACAGAGGGTTTGGTTGCTCTTACAGAATCAGATCTCCAGTGGTTTGGGCAAGGGCACAGAACCGAATAGCGGTGTTAGGATGAATGCCAATGGGTTCTGCTCCCATTTTCCAGTGAATAGGTATTCAACCAAGGAAGGCAGTTCTGTACAAGGAAAAATCCATTATATAAATATATACTGAGGTGAAGCAACCCAGAATCAAGATGAGAAGGAAGAAAATTCAGGTCTCAGGTCTCGGCTCCTAAAGAATGAGATTCTGAAGCTGAAAGGGTTTGACTTGCACTGGGGCCTGGTGTGCAGAGCCCACGTTTTTGAAGATGTCATTTCGCATGTATTGCATCAGTTAGGATTTACATACACTTCTATGAAATCTGGGCCATAAATGTTGATTTTGAACAAAGACATTTCCATAGAATCTTTATTGTCTGTGTAGTGGTAAAGTGCTATGAATAATTTTTCCCAGGTGCTTAAACAGGTGGTGTCTTCAGGGGAAGCAGGGCTTCTTTCATGTTCTCTATAATTTGTGCTGTCTTACGCTTGCATTGTCAATGTTTTGGGTGAACATTTATGGCTGTTTGAAATGTGCCTTCCCCACAAAGATGCTGGATACCCAGCTCCACGATAGGAGTACAAGCGTTACAGTTATTTATTTACAGGGAAGGAAATAACATAGTGGCTCTATTTGCTACTCCTAAATTTATTTTCTCTTCTTTTGTGCAGTGTAAAAATGTTAGTCATCTCCAATGGCCCTTGGAAATAAGCTTTCCAAAGATATTCTCATACTCTGTATAGAGGCACTGATGATACTCCAGCAGTTCAGCAAGAGGAAATCTGAAATAGTGGCACTAAATGACAAGGAAAAAAAAAATCACTGGGGAGAAAACTGTCCATAAAAATCTGAGGATGATTATGGAGGATGGGGAAATGGTGCCAGGGCTGGACTGCATCCTCGTTGAGCTCTCTTTTCTCAGACATCATTGATTAAAGGTAGATGGAAGTGTGCCATCCAAAAGAGCAGACTCACGGGCTTCAGCTTCTGTTCCCGTCTGCTTTTGGGCTGCGAGTTCAAACCCGTGTGATGAAATTGGGAACTTTCCCTTTGTGCTTAGGGCCTAAGCAAAAGCGGCTGGCCTGAGAGCAGGCCGGGTGGCCACTGTTAACACACGATGCTCGTGAAGCTGTGCCACCCTCGTTAGGAGCTTACGTTCAGAGATGGGAAGCAAGCTGTGGCAGCCAGGTTTGGAAACGGGGACAGATATGACTGCGAGTTTCCATTTCCTCATTCAGTTTTTTAAAAAACTGTAATACTTGCTTTCCTAAGAAGCTTGTGTCATGGACTTGGATTTATCAGCGTTTTTTAAAGCAGTGGATGTGTCTGCTTGCTGAGATCCATCAATTATGAGGGCATATATAAGCTGTATAAACATTTCCATGTGGTTTTGGGTCTCCCTCAGTGATGTCCTATGTCCATCCTGTCCACGCTCATTTATTCTGACACACAGAGAATCCCCCATGACTGATGACACTGCAAAAGTGAATGATTGACTTCTCCCTGGTGTATACATGCAGAGATTATCCATCTGCACTGAAAAAGGGAGGGGAAAACTGCACATAGATTTTAGGGAGGTGCTTGAAGGAGCTAGTCCTGTGACAATTCAAGATGCTGGTTGTTCAGCCAAAGAGCTCAGAGAAATCAGAAGCATAAATATGATGAAATATGAAAATATCACCTCTGCTTCTCCAGCCACATGTAGATCAATCCTAAGATCATACTATATATATATTATACATATGTATATAAATATATGTGTGTGTATATATGTGTATATAAAACTTTTTTCCATTAAAGAAAAAAGTTGTGATTCAGGAATATAAGATGAAGCAAATTACTGAGTATCTACTTTATTTAAAAAAAAAAAAAAGAAATAGTTTTTTTTTTCCTTCCTCCACATCATTTTCTAGCCATATGGATTTGCCAGTTCACTGCATCATTGCATGTTTATAACACAGCATTTCTTCAGCAGCTGTCACTATCTCCGAATGCCATAGTACATCTTGTATGCCGAGATGCGGGCCACAGTGCAGTAGAAGACAATTTACAGTTAAAGAAAAAAAAAACCAAACCTCTCCTGACATCCATTTGGACACTGGTTGTGGGCTTTAGAGAAGGCAGGGGGGGTGCTAACAGTTCTCTCAATTATGACCCCTGTTCCTGGGGGGGTGGGCTGCTCATTCACCACCAGTGCTTGACATTTAGCGTGATGGAATTTAGGGTACATTTGCCAGAGATGTGGTCCTTTTTTTACCTTTGCTAACCTGTCACTGCAGGGTTATAGCTGAGGTACCAAAACATTAATTAACGTGTCATCTTCCATGGCAGAAAGATAAAGAATGTGTAAGAACTGCCCTAAATTGGTGGTGTCTGGAAGGGGTAGAGAAGTATCGGGGCTTTCTTCTGAATATTCCCGTTATCCTCCTCGCCTGGCAACCCTAAGACTTGGCCAAGAGCTGGGGAAGCTGCACTATGGACTCTCCTTTTCACACCATCACTCGCTGCCTGCCCACTTTGGGCCAAAAAACAGGATTTGCTGAGCATGTGGCATATGTTCATCTGGTCGTGTGAGAGCATGTGTGGGTGTCGGGTCACAGGGAAAGGAGTCTCTTGCCCTAGTTCTCGTGTAATCCCAGAGAGCTCGAGTTTGGTTGGTTGTGTTGAGGCTACCCCAGCTAAAAGCTTGCCCAAGGAGGCTCTATTTAATGCAAATGTTCAGTCTGTGGTACTTTTTCAGAAGTTTGGTGGGTGTGACTTTCAGATCGTGCTTATCATTTGACCATCACTAGAACAGGAAGGAACGTAGGCTTCTTTTTTTTTTTTTCTTCTTTCTTTTTTTTTTCCTTCTATTTCTTTCTAATGAACATTATGACACGATAGGTTGAATTATCAAAGTATCTTATAGCATGTTGCAGATGGTGGTTTAATGATGTAACATCCCTTCATAGAAAATAAAGAGCATACCTGGTAGTCAGATTGAACGTGATCAGATAGCACTAGATCACAGATTGGGGTTGCTGCCTCTTCTCACGTGAGCCTGCTTGAGGAGATTTTACAAAAACCAGAAGCAACCAGGAAATATTTCTTCTTGTACTGAGTCATTAGCAGAGAAAGAGCAATTGTACAGTACTAAGATTATCCAGCAGCAGAAAGAACATCCTAATCCCAGACATGAGAGACAGGATGTCCATTAGGAATGGTAGCCACTGATCAATAGTCTAATTTAGCATAGAAAGGTTTTATTGCTTTGGGAGCTGGAAGGAGAAGAGGGAGGTATTGCAGTGTCTTCAGTTCTAGTCCTGCCTCTGCTGCTGATGCACCCCAAAGCAGTGCTGGCTGACTCCACTGCTTTTCCACAGCCGTAGGATCAAGCAATAATTTTAAACTGGCAGACCATTAGGTATTTTGAATGTGCATTTGATTATGTATGGGGCAGCACAAAGGGAGAAAATCCATTTCTGACAATGTCAGGAGTAAGCTGACATTTGTCTGCAGTTTGTTTCGGATCAAATCCAGCAAATTTCTAGGCCATCAGCAAAGAAAATAATTATGAACGTGTTTTTTCTGACATTTGCTGCCTTTTTTTAATGTTTTAAATTTTTTTGGTATTAAAAAAATATAGAGATAAAATTCCAAAGCAGGACTGCAAAAGAATTACTTTCTACAAGTATGCAAATATTTTTTACAGGATATTTTTGATGTTTTCAGAACAATTCTGTCCCCTGCTCCCCTTCCATACTTCTCAGAAATGAGATTTCAAACTGTGAGCTCATCACCTCCAATGGTGATCTCAGCTGCCAAAGGTTTTTCTAACCAGGTGAAGGGCTAGAAGTTGCTATTATTACATGAACTAGCTAATTAAGAGTAAGCATTACCAGTAAAAATATTTATGTGCTGAAATTTATATAAGGGTCAGGTAATGACACGAGTCAGATGTGACAGATGCACTGGGCTCTCGTTCCTCCTCTGCCTCCTCTGAGGAACTGCTCCTGGTCTAAAGCTTGGGGAGGGCATGTCTAAGTTAACACAGGAAAAGTGAGAAAATGGTGAGAAGAGCCAAGCAGATTTTCAAGGAGATTGAGCTGGAGCCACGGAAGGTAGCAGTGAGGCATAGAAAGTGAAAGTATGCCAGGCCTCATTTAATTATCTTTTCCACACTGCATTAATCGTCACAAAAACAGGATTATGCCTATTTTTACATGAGTATTGGAGGGTAATACAAATGTCATTTTGTGCACTGTCTGTCATTAGCAGCTGTTAAATTAAAGGTCTGAAAAGCAAAATAATGAAGGCGGGCTGCTCCCTTGACCTATTTTTCACCAACAATTTTTTCCCCTTCGACCTCTGCATCTGAATTTTCCTTATCGAATCGTCATCTGATTTCCTATGACTGTTCTCGCTTTCCCCAGCCCCCACCACCCCCCTGGTATTTCTTGTTCCCACGACCTCTCTCTTCAGCTCTCTCATTTTGTGTGCCCATTTGACAGTCAGTCTTTTTTTTTTCCCTTCCTATGGCATCCATAACTCTTTGCTCTCCAGTGATCTTCCTGCTCTTCCAGCAGCTCCGCTTGTGCCCCCTGTGACCTCGGGCTCCTTCACTGTCTGCTCCAGGAATCAGCTCAAACCCAGGATCACCAATTCTCTCTTACTGTGGCCCAAGCCCCCATCCCATCCCATCCCATCCCATCCCATCCCATCCCATCCCATCCCATCCCATCCCATCATGCCTTGTCCCTACCTTATGCCTTGTCCCTGATAAGGTCTGTAGAGCTTGTAGATTTAAGACACCTGGTCTTTCTTGTTTCTCTGTTTCTGTTTACTATTTTTTGTTCCTATTTTTCTCTCTGACTTCCTCACTCCCCTCCAGTGTCCCCATTTCCTCCTTTTTGCCTCTATCCTGAAATAATTTAAATAATTCTTTTTTTTACTGTGGTCTCCATCCAGATTTGTCCATGATCTGACATTGCAAAAAGAGGGACATGAACAAATTCAGCTAGCTCTACACTCGTTTAATGTTGTGGGATCCTTTCTTACCCCCACAAGGGCAATAAATGAGTTATTAAGTTAAATATACCTGCTACTGTGCTTGCTTAATTATTCTTCCTGCACTCAGGGAGGCAGAGGTTCTGTATTAAATTTGACAACAGCAATTGTCTCACTGATGGCTCAGGTTGACTACAGCAGCAACAGATGCAGTTTTAGTGTTCTTTAAAGACTGACCTTGCAAGGAATTGCCTTGGTCTGAATTTGTGGGAGGGGGCTGAAAAACAGAAGTGCATGGTGTCTTCTCAGGAGTTTATCCTAATCTTTTCATCTCCCTTTACTCATGTATCAGTATAAACCCCAGCATATAGCTCACCTGCACACACCTGTGATTGCTCTGTATTAGCTCTGGTGTGGAGGTAAGGGTGGTGTGAGTATTGCAAAGCCAGGCAAAATTCCAGGCTGGAATTCCAGGCTGTGTAAGATGCTGTGTTTTTCATGGAAAATAGTGAAATAGTGGGGCATAAGTCTGAAATCCAGACTATGACAATTTCCAGTGATTTAGGGATATGAGTTGAATCAGATCAGTCACAGCTCTGATTTGGGAGAATGTGCAGGAATATATCTCCTCACGTTAACATCCCCGGACAGCGATCAGTCTTTATCACCCATACCTCGCCCTGAGCAATGGACAATCGACTGTATCTGGTTCTACTTTACCAATTTGAGCTACTTCAGAAAACTACTCTTGCAGGAACTTTAAAGATGAAAAATAGCGCCAATTATATTTTCTAATATGATTGATTTCTAAGTACCATGTGTACATTTCTGATTCTGTACAGTTCCCTCCAGTTCTGTACAGTGCCAACCCCAGAAGAAGGGATTTTATGATGATCTGAAAACTTTCTTTCCCAAAACTGTGCATAAATTCACTGCAAAGCCATATATAGAGGCATATACTCCAGAACTGTAACTGTATGCAGATCCAAAATTCTACCCATTTGTACACCAGTGGGTCAAATAAATGTAGCCAAACCTCTTTTGGTATTTTTTTTTCCAATTTTTGTATGCCACTGTGTGCAGCCCTGCTTGCAGTTGGCACTTGAGGCAAATATGCTCTTTTGCTACTGCACCTACAGCAAAGGTTTTGGAAAGAGCTGAGATCTTTCACAATAAAACAAAAGGGGGGAAAAAAGTGGTGTTTATACGATATAATATGGTGTAAAAGACAGCACATTATAAAATTAGCCAAAGCAGATACCTTTTCATGCTATTGAAAAGTCGTATCTGAAGCTCACTGACAGGTTAGCATAGCCTTAGTTGGGGATAAGTTACATGGGTTTGCATTATAATAATAAAGCTTATAATTCAGGATTTTACAAAGGAGGCAGACCTTGCTGTTTCAGTCAGGAAGCCACTCTCTGGTGAGGCTCTCAAGAAATGCCTGTACAAGTAGGTTATTCTGTCAACTCGGCGCAGCAGGTATTTTTCACCTTGCTCCAGAGAAGGGTGGGAGGATCTACTAACTGATGAAGACAGGATACCAGACAAGATGGGGCATTGGCTTGATTCCATATGATAATTTCAGCGTAATTGTGTTGCCTTTAGGCTGCTGTATCTGATTAGACCAGTCTCTGGCTGATCCGAGGTTAGGAGAATGCAAAACCACTGTAGTGTTGTGCTAAACACAATGCAGCCAGCCCAAATAACCGGGGTCAGTTATCCATGCAGATCTGCAGATACAGGCATGCATGCAGTTTTGCATGAGGAACATAATAAACAGGAGCTCCAAATTTGGGAGGAGAATTAGTAATTTGCTGAGATAAAAGTTGTGGCCTCTCCAGTAGGCTGGGTAATCATATAAATAAATATAAAAGTCCATTTTGGAGCAGCGTTCTTTTAATACTAATTGGATGCAAAAATCTTATCACATTAGTAACCTTCATACCTTTATAATAAGGCTTTTATTGTATTAGCCAGCTTGGTTTTCACTAATATGATACGAAAGACTTGCTAATATATTAGGAAAGTCACTAACACTATTAATTTACTAGATAAATTACTTCTCTATCTTGGAACTTTAAATGAAATGGAATTCACTAATCCTAATTGGTTTGCCTTCTACCAGAATTATTTCCCATTAGTTCAGCATGTTTTCTTTTTTCATACTTGAACAGAAGAGATTTCTTAAACTCAAAGCCTTGGGGTACAGTATATGGGTTTATTAATTATCAGGTATTCATTCAAGGGGGTTAATTAAGCAATAACTTTCCATTGACTGGAATATACAAAGGAATAAAAGGCTTGACTTGTCCTGCTGATTAAAGTACTGAGGCCATTGTGTCATCATTTTGCTCCATTTGGTTGTGGAGGAATAAAGATTTTTTCTGCTGTTTAACATAATTGGCTGAGAGCTCAGAGACCCCCCCCTTCCTTGTGTACAGAAGCTTTGTTGGTTTGTTGATTTTTGGCCTTTTTTGCTCTGCCCCACCTCCGCCTGGTGACCTTTCCTCGCGGCTGTGGTCCTTGGTGCTCTTACTGTGTTTTTGTCACCTGAAGAGACACTGCAATGCAGCAAAGGGAGCTAAATCCCCTGGGAAATGAGAAGCCAGTGCTGAAGGCAGGCATCCTGCTGAGTAAGGGGGGGTATCTCCCTCTAAGAGCGTGACACCGATGCTGAGGAACCGGTGCTTGGCTGCGGGTTGGCTTCCAGGCAGAGTTTATGGTGTTGGCTTTTACGTTTGGGCCTAATTCAAACCTCTTTGGAATGGGTGGAAAGGCTCGTCGTGTACTTCAATTGATTCTGGATCAGGCCCAGCAGGCTTGGAATAGCTTGTCTATGCGAGAGACACCCTCTCTTCTCAGGGGATATTTCCTCATCGGTTGAGGGGAGCAGCATGGGCAAGGACATCATTTCTGGGGAAAGAGAACGAGCTGCTCTCAAGTGAGGACTTGAGACTCTCGCAAGGGCTACTTTGGTCTAGGCTCGTTCTGCAGGGACTTGAATCTGTTGGCTTTTGGGGCATACCTTTGAGAAGTGGATCCTGTGAGGGCATAAATTAGTATATTAGAATAGGTGGAAGAGAAAGGGGTTTTTCCTAGAGCTTCCCCTAGATCCGGCTGAACTCCCTTTCCTGTAAGAGCCTCCCTGGGGCTGCAGCAATCTGTTTTAATTAGAGCAGCCTCCGAGCATCTCTCGATTATGCTGAGGAATGGGGCTTCGTTGAGAATTTAGCTTACCCAAGCCGTGGGAGCGCAAAGGCCATCGTTGCCCGGGCCTCCCACGTACCCTCATTTGCACTGTGCGAGCCTCCGGCCCGAGCCAGCCAGCTCTCTGCCGGCCGGGCTCTGGAATCCATTTATAAAAGAAGCTTGTGGTTGTGTCTGTTTGGTCGGTAAATGCATATTATACACCAGCCAGAGCTGGCTGGCTGGCTGAAACTGCCGCTCGCAATCAGCCCTGCATCACTGAGTCAGCGCATCCCGAAGCCTGAGCCCATCTCTGCCCAGGGGAAGCAGGGATGGGTCCCCACCACACCCGGGAAGGTGGGGCCTCCGGGGGACCGGTTCAGGAGCCCACTCGTCCCGGGCACAGAGAAGGAGAAAGGAGGTGGAGCTGCAAGCTGGAAAAGTGTGTGATATTAGAGCGACTGCTGAGTTTTCTTCTCCAACAAGCGTTAGCATGCTCCGATTGTTTTGGTGATTGTGGTAAAGTGCAGATGTTATGCAATGGTAGGACTGGTAACACTGGCCACTGCCAACTGTGGTGCCAGGAATCATTTATAAGCTTCCCAGCAATGAGCTCTGTCAGCACATGCTTCACCTCCTGTTACCATCGCAGGCACCGCCGTTGAGCCAAGCCGTGTCGTGAACGAGACGCCCCTTCCATCAGCAAGGACCATACCTGTCCTCTGGGAGAGGGGCTTCTTGTCCCCTTGAGACCCCAGTGCTGTGCCCAAGCCATCCTCTGTTAACTCCTGCAGATTAGCTCTGCAGCTTAGCCAAGAGAAGCTGAAACTCCAGCATCTCCTTACCAAGAGGGACGTTTTGGTAAAATGGAAAGATTTCGAAATCTCGTCAAGAAAGGCTGTGAGATTGCCCTGAGTGTGAGAAATAATGTATGTATGCATGTATCTAGGTATACCTGTGTAACTGCACGAGCCAAATGACTTGCTTTGGCTTGCTTATCATTCTAAGACATAAAACAGGTAATCTAGCTTTATTTGACACCTAGGATAATCATCCAAGAAAATGAGAGGCTCTGTAATGGAGGTCTATAAACAGGTCTTGCAGGTCATTCGCACAACCTGGCTCTGCACGCCAGGGCTCTATGGAAACGTGGCTATAAACACTGTGTTGGATCAAGGGCTTCTCTACTGACAGAGAAGATGAACACTGAAGCTGTACAAAACTGCGTAAGTCTCAGAAAATGATTCACTCTCTTAATTAATTTTCCATTTTGGTTGGTGGAATGCCCTTAGGTGGCTGGAGTGGGCTCGGATTTCTTCTTTCTGGGCAGAGTTCACCTTTGCACAAGGACTGGGAAACTCTCCTCTCCCACCCTCCGTGCACCGAGGAGGCCAGGCAGGATCCTTTAAGGGAATATTTTCCTCTACCCAAATCATTCTGAATCACACTAATTTCTTAAGGCACAGTCACATGTGGCTCAGAGGCTTATTTAATTGCCAGTGCAGGGCTGTGCTGGGAAGGCTGTAGCCTTGCTTTGTGAAGCAATGCCCCGTTCCCGTCTCACAGAAGGTAGCCCTGGGTGGCATCACTGCAGTTTTCTGTCACGACAGCCCCCAGTAAAAGCAACCCAACTCCTTCTTGCAGCGTTCTCCGGGTTCGTTTCCCAGTTGCCTTCATGCTCTCACTCTCCATTTGCTGGGGGAATCAAGCACTCGTAGAATGAGGCTCACATTCCCTGACCGTGCAGGGTTTATGTGCCCATTATCTGCCATCCTCTACCAGTACAGCTGGAGAAACCATTGCTTTTTTGTCAAGTTTGTGTGGTCACTGAAGTCCAGTAGAAACACTTTTCTCACATTCCTTTGAGGAATAACAGCCGTTTTCTTCCATGATTTACAAACTACATCCTTAGGTACAGAGTTCCTACTGAAATCCTTTACTCTGATGGGGAGACAGGAGGAAAGGAGTGGGAAGAGTCCCCATGTCATGCCCCAGGCCATCCTAGGGAAGGGATAGGCAATCCTGTGCCTTATCTCTCCCAGCTCTCCCCCTTGATATGCTTGGAGAAGTGACTAAGCTGGGGAGAGGAGCTGGAGCAACAGGAGGTAGGTTCGTAGGAGGTTGCCAGTGGGGTTGTTCCAGCTTACACTGGGAGTCACCTTGACCCAGCGTTACAAGGGAAATGTAAAACTAATTTTCTTCTTTCCATTCCTGCCCCACAAACTGCACAACGTAAAATGTATCACTTTCTTATTTTCAAATAGCATTTCTGTATGCATTATTAATGTAACTAAAACCCAAACCTTACAATTTATCACTCCCTGGACGCTCGCACTTAGAAATGTGTGTTATATCATTGTCTGCTTAGAGATGGTGTTAAGTTCTAGCTGGAAAAGAAAGGTGTGGTGTTGGGACTCTGTCTTTCCCTAAAGGAACACCAAAATCTTTTTGGTTTTTTTTAGCACAGCAGTGTGTAAGGGTCTCCCCTGATCTGGGTGTAGGGGACAGCAGTGTAATGAGAGGGCATGTTCCATTTTACTCTATCCCACTAGGCAGGACCAACAATTTGGCTACTTCTGCCATTGCGCCTTCATTAATGGATGATTTGACTATTTTTCACCTTCTGGTATTTCCCTGATAAACCAGTTTAAAACCCAAAATGGAGCCCAGTAATAAATCACAGTTATTTTGTTCTATCAGGCTTTCATCTGGCTAAGCCTTGAATTTCCACTGCCCTGAGGAAGACTTAGATTAGAGGTGCTCCATATGGTGCCGGAGAGGAAAGGTTTATGTAGCTGGGGTTTTTTTAGCAAACCAGTAGAAGCTCCAGGGTTTCACTTTACTCCTGAGAAAAGTTGCCAGCAGAAGAATAGGTTCTCCTAGTCAGATTGTCAGAAAAATTGACACCTCTAGGACTGACACCTCTAAAGAGCCAAGTAGGGACTGGAGTTTTGGCCCAGTGAGATTTTTTTATAGTCAGGATGCCCATTAAAGCCATGTGAAGTCAATGGACATATTGCCATCGATTTCAAAAGTCTTTGAGGTGTAGCATGTATCCCATACAGTAAAAATCTCATAGGCCCTTCAAAACCTGCATTGGGTGGATCTGGGCAGCAGATCTATGTTAAGGAGAAGGACACATCCTCTCCTTTTTCCTCTGAGGAGGAGAGAAGGTGCATAATATGTACCTGTTGGCTTATCTACAATGTGATGTGGCCCCAGAACAGCTCATTACAGGAAGCTATGAGGGATGTGCCACCCATCAGCCGTTGTCCCTTGGGAGGTCTCACCAACATTTTCCCTGAGCAAGTTGTGCTGCAGTGGAGCAATCAGGAGTCACCAATGCTTTGGAGCCCTTCATGATCCGTGCAATGCGGGGGTGGAGGCTACAGCTTCTTGGGTCTCTGTCTCCCCTCCAGCAGATGGAAAAATAACTTTTTTGTGGAAGGCTGTAGGATGGGAGCCGACCAGTGTTTGCACGCACACCTTGTGGAGGCCCATGCCTTCAGGCAGGAATTAGACAAGATAGTTGAGTTGAAACGCAAAGGAATTGCTCCTGAAGCACTCTGTGGTGGAGCGTAAGGTTTGCTTTCTGACACCTAGAACCTGCACTCAACTGCGCTTGGGAGAAGCCGGTTTTTTAATTCTGGGTACTGTCAGCAGGGCCAGGACTTCAACGCCTGTAATTAGCAGCTAACGTCAGGGCTTCAGCGTGCCAGGCAGCAAAGGGGTCCCTTCTCCAAACATCTGCCCCCAGCACCCCACTAGGAGGAGAAAAATATGAGCGCAGGGAATTAAAGTGACAGCCCCCGCGATCTGGCATATGTCACTGCCTCCGAGGCTGATTTAACCGGGCAGCAGGTAGAAAAGACAAATATTCACTAGAGGAGCTGGAGAAAATGGAGGCAAGGCAGAATGAGATAAAACCTATTAGAGAGAGTGTTTTACAGTGCAATTCCTTTGGGGAGGGGGGGCTGGGAAGGAAGGAGAAAGCTCACCATAAATGGAGAAAAGGCTCAAACTATAATTAATTTACCTTGTCTGAGCTTTTTACCACATTTCTACCGTGTTCCCATGCACGAGAAAAAAATGCACCGAAACTCACATGTTCTGTATTTTTTAAGTACACAACAGATGACCATCTCTCGACAGATCAGCACAGCAGTAGATTTGCTCATGTCTATGTAAGGGCTTGTGATGGCCATGGGCTCCAGTTTCAGGTGAAATAACCCGGACTGAGAGGGTGTTTGTTGGAAAGGCACTATGAGAAAAGATGCTGCTGCCATCTGAGCTGCCCGACTCCTGCAAATGAACAGCAGAAAAGAGAGGTTTTCTTGGAAATCTGTTGTCAGGAGACTAAGCTCCACTGCTTGCACGTGGCCAAAGGGGTGGCAGGAGCGGTGAAAGCAGCTCCCCTCCCAAAGCTGCTGGTCACTCACAGTCAGTCTGGGATGTGACAATCAAGCCAGGCTCTCTGGCTCACGCCTTGCCAAGAAGAGGCTGGGAAATCAGACTGTATTTAACTTTTCTAGCACCAGCTGTGGTAGATCCTGGCTCAGTCACCCCTGTGGGTTCTGCAGGTAAATGTAAGCCTGTACCAAATGCAATTTGTGCCTCTCATGGTGGTGTTGGCAGCAGAAGAGGCACTGAAAGATTTGATCAGCCTGAAGCCAGAACTCACATCACTTTTGCTGTGTAGAACTAAAGCAGATAAAAATGACAGGCTTCCAGTGAAGGTCTGAACCATCCCCAGGTTCAAGGGTGCTGGGTGAGGGGCTGGAGTCTGCTTGGAAATTGAAGCTAAGTTTTGCACTTTCCTCTTTGTAGTGTTGACTGTACAGAAAAAAAATAGAAATATGTGGAAAGAAGCAAAATGCGTATATATATATTATATATATATATACTTCTGCAGCCTAATAGCTGGTTTGAGTACTGCATACTTTTATGTAGAACTCAATAAAATGCATTTGCAAACATAATTACAGATGCAGCAATGTTCTCTAATAATGGATTATATAAAGCATGTTATGAAATGCATTCATATCAAGTTCTTGGCAAATTATACTACCTACTGTAACCAGGTGTTATAAAACCAATTATGCCTATATAGGAATTACCAACACAATGTATGTAGCCCTTAAATACAATGCTCTTCCAGGAGGCTGTGGAGCATGCTGTAGAGGGTGGTGGAGTTATTTGGAACACTCTGGAGCCAGCAGCGCAGGAGGGGGAAGCTGTTTTTGGGGAAAGCTCGGTGATAAATGGTGCTTCAGTGCCTACGGGCTGACTCTTGGCTCAGGGCCTGCAGGTAGATCCAGCTGTCCTCACGTACCATGGTCTTTTGTCCTGTTTTGTAGTCCTGTAAATTCCCCTCCAAATATGTAGCACTTTGCTCACCGAAATAATAAACGGAAAATAATTAAGACCCTAGTCCTGAATTAATAGCGAGCATTTATGATGTTGCTTCAATTTGCTGGATTCCCACATGAAGGCTTTATCCGAAGCCTTTTCAGTTGAGTGGAAATTTACTACTGAATTGGGCAATCTCTGGATAAAGTCTTGGTTTAATTTTGTCAGATTATTTCTTTAGGGCAGAGGGATGTTATTCTGAGTTATTAGGTTGTATATTTTGCTGTGTCATGAGGAAAACAAGTGGATTTCTTATTCTGCTTCCTCATCACTAAAAACAACCTCTAGTAAAAGATAAGCAGAACCAGTACAGATAAAAAGGAAGCCCATTCCCTTTACTCCCTGCAGTGAACCTTTACCCAAACTCTTTTTTTTTTTGGTGTGTGGTTCCTGTTGTTGTTCATATATTTCCTAGTTCTGCCTAGAACAGGGAGCACGGTCGCCACCACATGAGCTCCCATCATCTTCTTTGTTATTTAGAAAAAAAATCTTCTCCAGCCCAGTTTTTGTAACAACAGATGTTTGGGTGGTTGGAGAAAGCAAATAGTGCATGGACCATTGGCTACCACATCAGTGAACTACAGTTTAAGTGGTTTCAGTAAAGGTGGTAGCACCTTGAGCATACAGCTGCAGAACCATATCCTTCAGTATATCAGCTGAAACCTTTCTGAGAACAAAGTGCACCAGAGAGCATGCCCAAAGCCCAGCTCTCTGGATCAAGGGACCTGCCTGATGATGATTGAGCAAGATACCTTTTCAAGCTCTTTTCTCCTGCATTTTTTTTTTTTCTGTGATGCTGTATAACCACTCTTAGGCAGACATGAGATTGGGGTGCAGCTGGGACATATGCTTAAACATAGAAGCTTAGATTTATTCCCACAAAATCAGCCACACTGATAATTTGCAAGTACATCTTTCCTCCTAGGGCCTCAAAGCACTTCACAAATATCACTGGGGGCTCAGAACTTTCTTGCACTTGGGTAAACTTGGTCTTAGAGAGGTTAAGTGATTTACTCGAGGTTTCCCAGTAAATCAGAGGTAGAAGTAGGAAGTGAAACAGGATCATGACTGCAAATGACATCTTTTAACCTTCAGAGGTGCTACTGTGAGCAAATAAAGGCCTGACCCTGCCGTGTCTCAAATGAATGGAATGACTGGCGTGAGAAAAGGGCTGCAGCGTTGGCCTCTTTGGGCCTTTCTCTGTGAAGTGTTTAATATTTCCCAGGAGGTACCGCTTGGCTTCACCTTGAGCCAAAGCGTCTTAGAGCAACAACAACAACAGCAGGAGAGATCTCTATTTCATTTTTTCCCTCTAGCACAACAAAAGAAAGCCAAGGTGCAAGGCGAGAACTCTCTCTGGGTAGGCACTAAGCCACCGGGACCTGAAAACACTTGGTGTTTCTTAGAAATGGGCTCTGACTTCTCTGCTTTTCTCCTTCACGGGGAAAGAAGAGATTTAGGGTCCCAATACAGACCTTCCCCGTTCTCGGCCGGTAAAAACCAGAGTCCAGAGTTCTTCTCAGCAAACGTTTGGCTCTGCACCAACTTCAGCAACCACAAAGACTGATATCTAAGAAAGACTGTGTTAAAAATGTAATGTAAAAATATGTCTCTAATGAAAGGAAACGAGAATTCCAAAATTCTTTCTTCTTCCTCTGCAGAGAAAAAAAGGTTTCTAGCTGCAAGCCACTTTTTGCCTATTTAAGTCTTTGTGCTTCTTATTCCACTTCTTTAGCCGGCTTGAAATGAATGAAGAGGTAGGAGAGGAGAGAGTGGCATAGGTAGTAAATTATGTAAGTTATAGAAATGCAAGGCAATAGCAAGCAGATTTCAGTGCTACTGCAGAGGGCAGAGGTTTCTACCGTTAAGGAAGGAAGGAGGGAACCTGCAGCATCTGAAGAGGAATCATCTGAGTGAGCTCCAGCGCCTGCTCCAGCCTGCAGAGATGGGAGACTGCCACAGCCCGGGAAAGTGGAAGCAACTCCTGAAACCTGCAGAAGTGACAGTTCCCTGAAGCTTGAACTTCTTCGAGAAAGGGAAAGAGATCGTTAACTGCGAGCCAGGCGAGTTTATGGAGGGGAGAAGAAAAAAGGGAAGGGGGAAAAAAAAAAAAAACCAAAACACCACCCCTCTCTTTAACTCTGGAGTTTTAAAAAGTGCCCTTGTTTGTTTTCTTGGCAGAGGAGCGGAGCATTTGGCACCCATCCTTGGAAGGTGGCCCGGCTCTAAAAATGCTGGGGTTGGCCCTTTCCATGCTGTTGCTAAGCCGATGGCCCAATAGCCAGCGGGGCCCCCCAAACCCCACCCCACGCTCCGGCAGGATCCAGGCTCCAGCCCGCCTGTATTAAAAGCCTCCCTTCTCCCACTTGCTAATAATAATAATTTAAAAAAAAAACCAGCCCAAGAAGTGCCGAGTTTATGCAAGCAAACCCAAGAGCTCGGCAGAGTTGCTGGGGAGCACCAGCCTGGAGCCCTGGGGGGCTGGATGGGATGGATGGGGCTCTGCGCTGGGCTCCCGTCTGACTCGTTCTGCTCTCCCTCCTCTGCTCCCACAGCCTCAAGGTATAGGGCAGAAACAAAGAGGTTTTCTTCTCCCCCCCCTTCCTTCCTTTTTTCTTTTTTAATAACTTTATCAACTCCGAACCCCAGGATGATTTGTGTGTTTCATACTCTCTCTGTGCTTTTACTCTGTTAGAATTTGGATCCTTTCCATTTCTCAGTTAAAAAAACTCTTTTTTTCCTCTTCTTTTTTTTTCTTCTTTTTTCTTCTTTTTTGCTTCTTTTTTTTCTTTTTTCTTCTTCTTTTTCTTCTTTTTTTCTTTTTTCTTTTTTCCTTCTTCTTTTCTTCTTTTTTTCTTCTTCTTTTCTTCTTTCTTCTTTTTTTCTTCTTTTTTTTCTTCCTTTTTTTTCTTCCTTTTTTTTTCTTCTTTTTTTTTTTTTTTTCCTCTCCCCCCAGTTGTTTGTGGTTTCGCATGAAAGAGCATTGTTAACTCTTTCACTGCCCATTTGGAAAGGGCTGCCTTGGCTCAGCTTGTTCCAGGCATTTCTGGAAGAGCAAAAGAAAGTGCTGCATTTCAAAAATGCGGGCTGAAAAAAAGGAGAGTAGCGATGGAAAAGATTTACACTGAAACTGCTACTGTAGGATAACCCGAGCTAGAAAAGCAGGACGGGGCTAGAGATGAGGCCTTTCCAAGCTGGTGCTCGAAAGCATCACTTTAGGTGGGGAGAAGGGGACAGGTTTGATAAAAGCCTGGGAGAAGGTGGCAGTCCCAGCTGCCCTGCATGGATGTGGGAGCCAGGCCACCTCGGGCTGCCACCCCTCCTGGGTTCAGTCTGTGTCCAAAGCTTTGCTTTTGTGTGCAAAATGGGGAAATCTGTGCTTTTTTGTTACCTAACTGAAAAACAAGCAAAAAGTGCACTTTTCCACAGAGGCTGTGTTAAATGCTGTGTCACACTTGTCCATGGACAAAGAGGAGATCCTTGGCGAGCCAGGGATACACGTAAAGCATGGGAAGAGCTGGGGAAATTTTCACTGGAAGTTGTAAAAAGTGGGGGATTCATTTTCCCTATTGTTCACAGAGATGAGAGATTGGGAAATTGGCATCTGTCATTTCATTTTTTACCTGTGTTTTGTTTTGTTTTGTTTTTTCTTTCCTCTTCGTCAGCAGTTGTGGCTGCAGAAAGTGGAGGGTCGTCTCGTGTGTGTTCACCAGCACCGCTCACAAGAGCTTCCCCAGCTGAAGTCCTTGAGCTTTGAGGGAACGCTCAAGGCAGCAGATAGGCTAAGTTATCTTTTTCTTGTAAAAAATAACGCGTTATGCAAGCAGGTTTTATTATATTTATGGGTATTTATTATTTCTCTCTGTAGATGATAAAATAATCTTGTTGGGTCCAATAGGAATGTAAATTTAACATTTCATATGTGAACTGAATGACACAACACATCTTGTGTAAGTTCTAAAAGCACATTAAAAAACCTTCCTTCCTATGTTTGCACACCCTATAGTAATTAGCATGTGAATATTTTCCATTTTTATTCTTTGAAAAAATACTTTAATACTGGTTAAAACAAATGCCATATTTTTCCAGCAGCCTCCCCAGTGTGATTGCTGTTCTTAAATATTTGTATGCACGTTTGTATGTATGTTTGTTGTGCCTGTTAGTTCAGTTTTGTAGAACAAATGGAGAAAACGAAAATATAGATTTTTAACCACAACAAGATTCCCTGCAGACAGGATTTTTTGTACAGCTATAGAAATGCAGCAGCTCGGAGGAAGAGCACAGCATGTAAT
This sequence comes from Scolopax mira, assembly GCA_004320125.1. Lineage (NCBI taxonomy): Eukaryota > Metazoa > Chordata > Aves > Charadriiformes > Scolopacidae > Scolopax > Scolopax mira. Next base: position 469,278 of record BJBW01002577.1, read on the forward strand.
TCTACATACATCACAGCCCTTTTTTATTACTCCTACCGCAGCAGCTGAATGGAGAATTACAAAAACTATGTCCCTGTTTCTGTAAAGATTTTAAAAAGAGGCTTAACTGTAGGCATACAGGTAACTTCAAAGGGAATTAAGTGAAAATAGAAGATGTGAGTAGTTCATGACAGACGGATGCATTAGAGAGAATGATCTACACAAAATTTGTTCCAGAAGTTCTGGAATTACATTAATTGACCTTGGTGAGCTAAACAAAAGCTCACTGGTAATTATGTTCAGAATCTAAACCCAGGACTTTTACAGAACAAAAGCCAGTGTGATAGATATTCATATTGTTGCGTATCCGCTGACTTTTCTATAGGCAAAGGGTGAAAACCCGGCACTGGGGAAGGCAGTGGGAATGTCGCCATTGATCCTGATGCCAGAATTTTGCCCAAAACACTTAATGCTTCCTGTGGCTCTGAGGTTTCTTTTATTAGATCTGACACCGTTTTGCTGCCTCTGTGGCGCCGTGTTGCATGGGGCACAAACGCATTTTAAAATTCGCGATGGACTTGAGCTGCGGAGCACAGCTCATCGCTCAAACCTCCGAATCCACCTGGGCAAAGTTTGATTAGAGGTTCGATTCGAGCCTGGACACATCTCTTTGTAGGCTCCCGATGCTGTTGGCACACCTGTTGGAGACCGGGTGGGGAATTTTGTGCACGTGGCAAATCCCGGTCTAGCGGGGCAAAGGAAGCATCGATTTTGTTTCAGCGCCGGAGCGAGCCGTGTCAACTGCTGCACGTCACTTTGCCATCGTGCTGCAGCCACTCCAACAAAAAGCCACCTCAGCAAGCTGTCATTTTAAAGTTTTCTCCGTTTTCTCTCCTCCACGTTTCAGCCGAGCCCCGTCTCGCCTGCCCACCGCCAGCGGCTACGAGTCTGCAGCAAAACTGTGTCACGTGTAATGGAACAGAAAAATTCCACCCAAAACATTCTGATCGCTGGCTTTTGTACCAAATTCCCCTCCCCGGTTGGGAAGAGAAGACAAGTGAGATGGTGGTAGGTGTCACCTGCACCTGCACCTTCTATTTTCTAGAGCTCTTGCAGCTGACAGCATTATCCTCCTCGTTCGCTGCAGGACGAGGGACACCCCATGGAACCCCTACATGTCTCGCTGCCTCAGCCACCTGTGGGATGCCCATGTCCATTTATCACTCCAAACTAAACTAAGCAGCTCTATTGTAATACTGCGAATTAGAGGCCTTGTATATCATAATTTTAAAGCACTTCAGCTTGTGTTATCTTTTAGCTCTTTGTTCATCTAACTGGTTAAGTTTTTGAAGAGCTAATCTAGTTCCCATTAAGACAAAGAGGAGAATTTCTGTCTCTGTGAAGTGTTATACTTCAGGAAGCCAAAACTTTTGGTGTCTGCCTTAGACATTTGTATGTTCCAGGCATTAACAACTCAACCCCATAGATTTTTCTCCATCAGTGGGGAAGTTTTATTCTTATCCTCACTTTGCAGGATGAAATCTCTTATTCAGTGAAGTATGTGAGCATGTGCCAGTTTCAACAGAGCTGGTGGAAACTTTCCAGGATGGACTAAGTTTGCCAAAAGTGCAATTTGAAGTGGAAAACTATTCGCAAATTCAGGTTGAATGTAATGAAAAGGTTTTTTCAGAAAGAAAATCGGGGGAATTTCTTTTCTCAAGGAAGTTTAAATGTTTCATTTCAGTATTTTCAAAATAAACTATGTCGTTTTGACCTTTCTTAAACCGCTTCCTTTTCAAAGGTAACCTTTTTTGTTCATTATTATTTTGAAAATAATATGATAAATAGAATATGAGACTTCTCAGGGAAAAAAAAAAGAGTAAATTTTTACTATTTTAAGTTTCATTTTGGTATTTTAAAATTGGTTGGGTTTTTTTTTCAGCTAGAACTGTTTGTTGTTTAAATCGGGGGCTAAATACGATATGAAAACCTCCATTCTAGATCAGTGAAATGGATCTAACTTGATCCAAAATGAAACTTTTGGGGTGAGTTTACGTCTATTCCATTAAGGGATTGTTGGTTTGGGTTCAACCCCACCCGAATCCTCTCTTTTTCAGTTGGCCCTTCAGCCACCAGAGCGAAGGGAACACGTTCGTGCAGCTCCGACTCCCGACAGCTTAACAGCCCTATTGTTTTCGGTTGACTCCTGTGAAACTACCTGTGCTGGGAGTCAGCCACGTGGCTTTGAGTCTCCTTGAACCCACGCCTAAACAAACTATAGGAAGTCAAACGGGGTGACGGGCAGAGCCCCGTCGTCCTGGCTGGCCCCTTGGATGCTCTGAGTTCAAGATCCTTTTTCTCTTCCAGGTTTGGTTTGACAAGCTCTCTCCAACACGTCGAGCTTACAAAGGAAGGATGGGGGCTGGAAGTGGAATTATTTTCTTTGCAGTTACTCAATGCTTGAGGTGGGGAGCCAAGGGTAGAAATGTCTGGGTGAAATTGAAACTGAGATTTAGGTTAAAATTTTCAGTGGTTCATACATTAGCCTGAAATGTGTTTCTCCCTCTTATGAACATAATGTCCTTTAAAGAAATACCTAGATAGCTTCCATTAGTTACCAAGATCCTTCCCATCCTCTGTTAATAGCTCCATCTAATAACGCAAAGTAAGTGATAAAATAAAAATGAGTTGGAGTAATTCCACAAAGACAACTTGAACCAGTTGGCATGTTAAGTGAACAGTGGGAACACATAAATTAAAAATATACCTCCAAATAGCATAATTACCTTTTAAGTTTCAAACTGTACGCATAAAAAAAAAAAAAAGAAAAAAAAAAAGATTCCAACCAGCCAACAGAAAAGGAAACACGATCCAAAGGATCCTTACTACACACCAAAATGTTTTCCACCAAACTAAGTTTTATTGACTCCCCAATGCCATGCGATACATATCTGCCTCAAACTGCCTTCATTTCTTGCTGTGTGTGAGGAGTTGTGGTCTGATCTAGGCTGACACGCCATGCTATGTGCAGTGCACACGTAGCACGATAAGACAGTTGAAAACCAAAGACAAACAGCCCCAAAGAGAGAGTTAAATAACGTGATCCAGCGGGGGCCCGCGTCCATCAGAGGGAGAGTATCTGAAACGGCACACCTTCCACTTCCAAGTAAATAAACACTGATTGTGTGCTAGAGCTGGGAGTGAACAAGATAATTCACTCCAGTGTTCCCACGGACGACTTTGTTTCTTTTCCTCCCTGTACACTAGTTAACATTCTTTGTAATTGCATCTTTTTTATCAGTTTGTAGTGAAAAACAGGGTGTCTTTGACCTGTAAACCACGCTGAAATGAGAAGGGTGGAATTGCTTGCTGCCTGCTGGAAAAAGAGATGAGCCCAGCTGCTGCTGCTGTAACGCGATGCTCTGTGAGTGAGGATCTTCTGTTCCTTATTATGTTGGTAAAAGCACCAGTAATTCAACTAGCTTAATTTCTGGCTGACTTTGGGTCCCTCTTCTAAAGACACAAAATATTTCTGGGCTGTAACTGAAGGAGTTTCATTCTTCAGGAATCCTTTAGGGGGGATGAGCTCTTCCCTGTCTGCAGGTTCAGGGAGAAGCTACTGCCCAGTTGCAGCATTCAAATTGCTAAAAGTTTGGCAGGAAACAGGTGACTTTTTGTCATTTAGCAAATGAAGGCATTGGTCATGTTGAAGGGATCATTATAAAACACCGTAACAAAAATACAATACATCTCCTTTGCTCCTTATGTCTCAGGTACCATCTGAGGTGTTTCTGGGGGTCCTGGGATCCAGAGTTTTGGGGCATTACACAGCTCTGATTTTCACACCTAGAAAACTAACGCACGCTAATATAATGCAAAAGCTTTTTATCACCTATATTTGGCTCACAAAAGAATGTAAAAACCCAGGTAAATGTGGCAGTATTTTGTAAAGAATTCTTCGATGCTTCATTTTATAAAGGCTCTAGTGATTTGACCCAGTGAAAACTGCCTTCATTTCAGTCCCTTTGGGCTCGGCACTGAAGGTCTAGCTAAGGAACTGGGAATTTCAGTGGTTATTCAAGTTTATCTTAAAGCTGTGTCTGTAGCGTTGAACTGCCCTGCTCTGAGTAACTGGGATGATGAACTGGGCAAGTGCTGTGTCTGGTTAGTGTTTCTACAGACTCTGCAGGACGATCACTCATCCGGAAAGAAACACTTTCCACTCGGCTCAAGCATCGGTGGAAATGCTGAGCGTGTTCACTGCTCTTCTCTTTTTATCATAGAAACGCGATGCTCTCTGTGGACCTGCTCCAAAGGCTGATGGTGTCAATGAAAGGCCTCCTATTGACTTCAGTGTGACTTGGAGGGGTTCCTAAAATTGGGAACAAAGCAGCAGACTTCATAAATCTTCTGATGTGGTCCTTAAAGCAAGAATTCAGACCACATGGGGCAAAGGTTTGTGATTAGAAAGACGGTTTGGCCTCTCTTTCTTCCTGAACTGAACCATTCAGGTCTTACTGAAGGTTCTTTGAGAAAAATCATATGCCAGTCAGCACGGGGGACAGTCAGTCTGTTAAGTGCTACATTATGCCTTTTATTTTTCATTACGGTGTGAGATTTGATTAAGGCAGTCAGTGATCCTGTGCTTAGGAACGGAAGGGGAAAAAAAAAAAAAAAAAGGCCAAAAAAAAGCCAGTGGAGGCACAGGGCTGAAACACGTTGCGAAGAAGTGAAATGATTGAAAGTGTGGAGGAGAGAGGAATTATCACAGTAGTGTTGGAACTGAAGTGGTATTGAGAGGCTTCAAACTGCCATAAAGCATGTGCTGACACTTTGATCTTCCCTCTTTGCCCTGGTGCAGCCCCTGTTTGCACAGAGCTCCCCGGCTCCAGAGCAGAGCAGACACTGATGCCCCAGCTCCAAAACAGCAGGCAACGCTCCCCAGCAGCTGCTGCTCTCTGCAATCCATTGCCTAGTTACGGCTGCTTTCCTAGACCTTTCCTAGGGAGGTTTTTAAAGGTACTTAGGAAATTAACAGGAGTTGAACTTTTCTGTCCCTTTGTGCCATTGGTGGAAAACCTCTTTTATTTCCTTTCCTCGTGGATCTGACCTTTCCTTCTCTCCCTTCAGACCTGCTGCGTGTCCTCCATAACTTAGTGCTGTGCCTGACTACTTTAAAACATATTGGGAAGGGAAAGCCTGCTCATTGTACAACTTTCTGTCACGACTCTTTCAGCATTTGACTCACAGGGGTAATTTGGCTTTATCACTCCCTAAGTGTGCTGTAGATGCCTGATTTGCAAGGCACATAATGCGAACCATCATGTTCTCGTGTGGAACCTCTTTTCCACACTGCTCTATACATGTCATTCAACCTTTTAATTTGATTAGGAGTTTAATTTGCATGGTACTGTGTGTGGATTCTTTTACTGGAATATATATGTACTATGAAATGTATGATGTAAGTTAATCCAAAGCTAAAGAGGCCAATAAAAGCTAGTTCCTTAAGCAGGAAGAAAAGAAAAAAAAGAGCATGGCTCAATGGAAGAAAAGCTTGGTAGGAGTCCAGAGTCCTGACTCATTGTTAGCCTCAAGAGCGTCCTGACTAGCATCAACGTGTTCTGGAAGCAATGTGATTTTCCTACCGTATTAACGAAAAAATAATAAAATGTAATGCTAAAACAATAGGACATACCAGAAAATTTTCCACTGAGGAATGGGACTCTGTATTAAGCTCATGTGGGAATGGTTTCCATCCTGTTCACTTAATCTGGGTATATGGCAAAGTGACCCGAGGTTGTGCCCACCGTGGAACAGTGAGCAGTTCTTCTAGGGGCTGAGGCTGTTTCTTCAACACCAAGGGCTTCAGAAAGCTAGGAGACAGAATATGAAATGTATTTCTATTTGTGGGAGCCACCCAGTCAAGAGGGAGCACTAGGAATGTGCTGTATAGCTGCAGAGAAGCATTAAGCCCTTGTGGAAATCTGAAAAATGCCTCAATGGCTTTCTACCCATGTGTCTCCATAACTATAATCTCAAAAATATATATAATTTGGAAGTGACCGTGTCCTGGAAGCTCAGCTAGCGTGAGCTCACAGTTATCTCTTACTTGATCCTGTGAAATAAATTATATGCAGCAAATCCCAACTGCAGATAAATTCTTCTCCATCTGTTTTCCTACAAGAGAAAAAAAAAAAAAAAGAATTACTTTCATGCAACAATTGCACAAGCAAGTCATAAGCTTAAAGACGAAGGAGAAGAAAGTTAGAATGTTTTCTGGTTTAATGCCAAAGATTTTTAAGATAAAAATTCTCTGAAAGTAACTGCAATAAACCAATGGCTGTGGAGCTTAAACAAACCTTAAGTTAAATTCAATTTCACTTAAATATTTCTTAGGCAAAAAGAAAACAGAAATGCAGGAAAACAAAATCTTTATGTCTTAATTGTCATCTTTTTCCCACAATGTCTCCTAAGCTGAAATGAGGTCATTCAAATTTTAGTAAGAAGTCCAAGTACAGTACGAAATGTATTTCAAGGCAGAACTAGAGTTCACATCTCAAAAGCAAATGGTTTAACAAAAATATAAATCTGCATGAGAGAGAAATTCATTTAATGCCTAGGGAAGTGTAGTTTTACCTGTAGGGAATGAAAAAGTTGGTCTGTGTCCATTGCATAGACACAAACTAGTCTCAGCAAGGGCTGCACACGAATAAACAGCTAAAGCCTGGTCAAACACAGTCTAAACTTAGCAGAAAAGTTCCCAAATCAGAGTTGTTCTTTCTTTTTAAGGAAAATTGTGCTTCCTTTAAAAATAAAACAGGTCCAATCTTGTAATTGTGTAAATCTAGAGTGTTTGTAGTAAAAGTGACAGAATGTGCTTATACAGTTATAATTATGGTTTGCAGGTCACTTAGATGTCTTGCATAGACAGTCCATGAAGAGAATATGACCAGGCACTATGAATAATAGCCTGAATAAATAGGGGAGTTATAGAAGTAATGCTAACGAAAAATAAACATTCCTGCTGGGAAATGGAGAGTGACACTAAGAATTAAAGTGATCCAATGTTTCAGCTATATAAGTGAGTGAACACGTACTGCATACATTGTATATGAGTATCTGAGAAGTCTGGAAGGGGTCTAAAAAATACTAATTAAGGGCTTGATGGTTACGTCTGGCCCTCTTTAATCACAGCATGTTTATTTAGGACTTCGTAGGCAGTGAAGATTTTTTTCTACTGTCATATTTGTTGTGTTTTTCAGTCTCTGCTAAATGTCTATCAGAAGGGCTCTAATCCCACTCAAAATTCAAAACCCAAAAATGCATAAAGAAAAATAATTCAAACATCCCATGTAACCATGAGCAGTTAGTCAGTCCATCCAAACAAAAGCATCCAAGCCACATCCTTCGCTTTCCTCTCTGGAGACTCGTGTACATCTAATAATAACCCACCACGAGTACTTTAAGGACAGGGAAGAGAGGAGGAGCTGTGAGTTTTGACCCTGTTCTAGAAAACAAATTGCCTCCAGGTATTTTGGTGTGAGTGCATCAGCCAGTGACACCCAGATGTGAAAGTTCTCATGAAGAATCTGAATTACACTCAGAGATGAGCTGGAGCATAAAGCGCTGCTTGTAACATGTACGAGCCACCCTGAAGGCCCTTGTAGCCCCACTTTGTGACCTCTGAAGTTTTTCTGCTGTCCTACAAGCACATCTTCTGAATGGTTTCATGCTCAAGCAGGTATGGGAAAAGCCATGAAAAAATGGGATGAGGTTTTCTTCTGGTAAGACGAAAGGCAAGACATCTCCAGCCATTCATGACTCATGGTCTCCCCTGCGCTGGCCACAGCTGTTCCCCCAAGGAGTGAGGGGTGCCACTAGAACCCATGTCATTTACCTGCAGCCCCAACCGAAACAAGAAATCATAACAGTGTTTCTGCAGGAAAAGAGGTGACAGTTTTGGAGAAAGCACCTGGCTTTCTGTTGATGGTCTTGCTCCAAGGACACGGACAACAACTTCCCAGTGTTACTTGGCGTGGTGGCCTCAGAGTGAGGAGCTGGGCACGGTCTGGGGACTTTGTATGGCAAGCACTTTGCAGAGGTGAGTAATCCCAACAAGCTGACCAGGACTACTCATACAAAGTTAAATATATGCCTGCTTGCAGGATGAGGGGCTCTATGGTTTTATACCTCGTGTCCTTGAAAATCTAACTTTCATGTGTAAGAACCTTTATTAATGTGGTTTAGTTCTGTGTGTGCTTTTCTGGGAGTGAATGTGTTACGGATCTACCTGAAATCGCCTTTGCAAATGGGTCAGTTGCAGTTTGTAAGGAAGTTGTTGAACTGCTGGGCATTTCTTCTTCTGCTCTTTTTCTTTCGTCGGAGGCTGGCAGTGCACTGGCCCCGGTTTTCATGTGATCATTCTTGAAATTGCTTCATGCCTGGAGAGATGTGTAGGTGTTCTTTCTGTATAATTTCTTTAAATAGTAAATGAAAACAGTGCTACAAGGAAAAAACACAAATACACCACAAGATTCTGCTCCTTTTTCTGCCATTTCAATCTTTCATTCATCTAATGAGCTTATTTTTACTCCCTATCTTTCAGCCCCCACTCTATATTAACAAGTTCTTCCTTGATTTCATTGATTCTCCTTGCCCACGGTGGCCTTTTTTAATAATTTATTCAATATGTTTATTCTTCTGAAAGTACAGGCTGCCAAGAGAGGTTGGGGAATTGTCATCATTGGCTCAACTAGACACCCATCTATTAGGGATTATTTAAGGATAAGGAAATCAATCCTTCTGTGATTCAAGGGGAGGAGGGGGTGGATTAAATGACCTGGTAGAATAGTCCCCCCTAATTCAAATTATTCTGGGAGGGTTGTTTGGTGGTTTTTTGTTCTACATTCTTTTTGATCTCAATTTCCTAATTTTTTTTAGGTAACGTCCTCTTGTGTTCGTGTTCTTTGAAAGTATGGAGAATTTGCATGAACCAATTTTTATTAGTTCCCTTGAGAGCGTTAAAAACTTCAATTGGGTCACAGTGAAGTCTCTTTTCCAGAGTGAAATTCCTTAATCTTCCTTAATAACTTTAAATCTTTCAGAAGTGGTGGTGTTCCGCAATGCATTTTTTCCTCAAAAGTAATTAGATGCCAGCTAAGTTGCTACATAACAGTCAGGGCTGTGTCGTGCTCTGAGGATGATCCTTGGGTTTTGAGGAGCCCGTGAGCCCCGACGGGCTGTGAACACACCACTGAGGTGCAGGCTGGGAGGTAGGAATTTCCAGTTTCCAAGAAACTGGCGTTTTTTTCTGTTTGCACAGGAACCTCTCGCGGCGTAAACTGATACCCTGGCTGTATTTCTCAGTAGATCTGCTCAATTGTAATTTTAGGATTATTTTAACAACAGCGGGCGAGGAAATCCACGAGGCCAGTACGAATTAACAGGCGGAGGGATGATGCAAGATCTGCCGTTCGCTTCGTGGCGTGTGTCGTATCATCTTTGCCCCGTGTTTGCTGTATTTTCCATCAAGCTGCTTCATACTGTAAGTAATCAAAAGCTGAAATACTGGTATTGATCAGGTGCTGTAGGAAACCGGTCTCTCTCCAGCCTGGCAGAGGTTCCCTTTTTGGGGCTGCCCTTCTGCCGTTTCTGCCTTCACTGATGTCAGCTCCGGGGTCGTTGCATAACCTCTCTGAAACACTTCTACTTTCTGGAATTAAGGCAAAGGAGCCATCCAAATCCTCTTAAGAAGCTTTGAAAGTATTGCTTGCTTTGCTGCACACAGCAGCCAGGAGACTGGTAGTGCATCCCCAGGAGCAGGAGCAGCTCTCCTTGATTTGTTTGCCTCTGTTTTCTGACAGTGAACTCAACGCGCTCCTGTGTCAGCCTCCAAAGGGGTAAATAGAGACACATTAGGCTAAAACATAAAAATAAATTTAATGCCAAAATCAATTGTTCCTTGAAGGGCTTTGACATAACAGCAGGAGTGGTTTTATCTCACCTGAAAGTACATGGTGAAGATTACGGTGGACTTCGTGGTGTATCTAGATTAAAAGTTTCCTACCAACTCTGGTGTAAAGATTAGTATAATCTGTTTGGAAATCCACCAGAAAAAAAAAAAAAGAAAAAAAAAAAAAAGGATTGAAGATGGCAGGAAGAGATGTGAGCTGCAGGGAGAGCTGATCCAGTTTTCCTTTGCTGGTTTCATGCACACTGTATTCCTCTCTCTGGTCTACATGGTCTTAAAAAGTATGATATTGAGGCAAAATCTCACAGCCCAGACACTCCACAACCTAAAAGACTGCCATTGAATAGTTTCTCTTGGTTTTTAATCCTCTTGTTTTATGAGTTTGTTTCCTCTGTGGGTCTCTTCAAAATGTGTACCCATTTTACAGACAATGAGGTGCAGATATTTTGCAATTAATAGTGTAAACACCTCGCTCAAACCATAAGGTTCTATTATATCTTTCCATCTCAGCTTGCTTGATACTCTTCATGGGCGCAAAGCAATTCATGATGAAGTTACCATGTTGATGGTAGCTTGTCCTCATGAGCCTTATCCTCACTCCACACAGACTAAATAAGGGTGGGTTGGTTTGGAAGGAAATGAGAAGTTTGGTTACTTTCCGCTTCTATTTGAAAAGAAAATCAAGTGGATTTGGTAAAGGAGCAAAAACCTGCTTCTTGCAGCCACTTTTTCACTGTCGCAGGTTCTTCCCCTGTTCTGCTTTCTCCTGATGCCTCAAGCCACTTCTGGAGCATTGTCTCTGCTGATGGTGGCACTTCTATAACTCAGTTTTCCATTAACCCATGATGACAAGCTCTGCTGTTCCAGACCTGCTTTTCTTTTCCTCAAGTAAGGATTCCTTAATCATTCTGTAATAATTACAGCAACATTTTCCCTTGGCCTATTAGGTATTATTTAGAGAGCAGGCACCGGCATGGCACCGGCATGATAGATCTGTGTGATTTGCTTTATTACCTGCAAATCTCCATACACCTCGTTTCTGTTCTGTAGTCCAAGGTCGCATTTCTTCACACACATTCGGTTACAACAGCCTGGACGTGGGACCAGAGGTGTCTCAAAAGCACCATTTCTACAGCGTAGCAACCTCCAAGGGTGCTGGGCTGGGCCATTTCTGGGGGATGAAGCCATCTCCTGCACTAGCCTGTCCAAGCGTGGCTGGGGTCACCCTCTGATGAAACACACACGTGTCGAGTATTGGGGATCAAATTCAGAGCTGATGCAAGGAAGGGCTCCAGGACAGTGTCCTCAGGCTTTGTTTTGCATCATATCAGGCTTCAAGTATTATATAGTGTTGCCATGCCAGGATATTTTTAGTGTCTTAGAGACTGGAAACAAAAAAATATTTTGTCTCTTGGCTGGAGGATTTGCCCATATTTGTTCCAGTCGAATTTAACTCAAGCTGAATTCAGTGCACCCAGTTTCTAGGCTCAGCTTAACTTTGGGACATACACATATTCTGCTACATCTATTTACTTTAAATATTGTGCTTTAGCAAAAGAATCACTGCTTGTAATAACTGAATAGCTGCTTTCTTACAACACCCACTGACAGGCACTGCAAGAAAAAGAGGTCAGATTCACAGGGAATTTTTTCTCTTTTTTTTTTTTTTTCCCCCTAACCTGGCAAAAATGTGAGTTTTAAAAGTTTACATTATAATCTTTGTTAAAGTCAACATCAACAAAGTTTGAAGCAGGCATAGAAGTCTGATGGCTCTCAAATTAATATTCTCAGGAAACTCAAGCCACTTAAGAGGCTGTTGTACGGCGATGTATTAGAGCCCTTAGCTGGAGTCTTAAGGGTCAAGTTTCTGGCGCTATTAGTCATGTTATTTATATATATATGGACACATATTTATGTGTACACACTGCACGTGAGCGCGCACACGCGTACACCCCGGCCATTACTCAACCCTAACGATGCCCAGAGTCCTGCCTCAGAGAATCTCAACTGGAAATCGTGCCTGAAAAGATCAGGAGGTTCTTTGCAGGAGCAGGAGAAGGAGCTGCTGGGGAAGCAGGAACGCAGTGTCACCGCTCACGAGGCTCGTGCCAGCTACAAGTTTTTTCTGTTTCTGTTTTCCTGTTGAAAGGGGGGAAAAAGTGGGACAAGGAAGGGGCAGTGTGTGATGAAAGGGTCTTTCCTATAGATACATCATGATTGCTGCACTTTGAGTTTCAAGACTGTGATCCTTGCATGGAGCTCTTTCATCAGAGAAGACAGAGACTCCTAAAATTAATAGTATTTTTATACAATTCATACACTCCTCCTCCACAGGAATAGATGTCTACTGTTGTAGGAAGGGAGAGAAAAATGTATATAAATCTCTTTTTCTTTCAGATAGCCAGAATGCCATCACTGGGGATTGCCTGCCCTCATTGTCTTGAAGTGAGATCACATCTGTGCCAGCACCTCCCCTTAGGAAGAGACAGATTTCAAACAGATCTAGTGATGAGCTACTGAGGTACACTGGATACTTCAGCCTTGCAGGAACTAAATATGGAGAGAATGAAATGAAATTGCCTTGGGTGCAAGTTTAGCCCTGTTTTTTAAGTGGTTGATAATTACTTTTTTTCATATTTTCATTGATATCTAGCAGGTGGCACACAGAATGAAAGTGGGGAACGAGGACTCACAGGTTTTGCAGGAGGTAGCTTTGATGCATCCACGTCAATACAAGCTTTGATTTGGAGCAGGAAGAGGTCTACAAATACAAGAGGTGTCACCTGGCCCCTAATGAAGAACTTCTGATCGAGGTCAGCTATGGTTTTATGTGCGACTCTTGGTGTGCCTGTGCTCAGAGAGGGCTACTCTGTAGCTGTCCTTTATGCAAACGTGCTCTCAGCGGGTTCTGGTACCTCCTGATCTGATACGGAATGATGGTGGTGAGGCTGTGGAACAATGTGGTGCAGCTTGTTTATAGTAATCTCTGGAAAAAGAAAAAAAAAAAAAAGATGTCTCTTCGTTGTATCGCAGCGTTCCTTATGATGTGCTACGTGCTGGAGCTAGCTAATCAAACCCGTTAGCAACCTACATCTTGTAACGCCAGTCAGTATGGTGATTCTTATGTTGCAATATTTATGCTTAAAATTTCATGGGACGCCAGTTGACTTCCCGAACCTCTGCTGAGGGGGTGCTTGTGGTGGGCGATCCCATCAGCAGGAGCGGTGTCGGTGCCTCCCAGCAAACAATGCACACGCTGAACTCCAACTGACCCAGTTTGTCTTTGCTAATCGTTTGCTGATTACTAGCTAATCAGTGCCTTGTTTAGAGCAACTAAGCCAAGACCGCTCTCTGCTAAGCTGCACTTGGACAGCGGGATGCATTTTTTGGTCAGCATCACCACCGCACTGTGATTGCAGTAGGGGTGGACCGTGAAATGCAGCCTCCTCCCATGCAGGACCTCACAGCTCTCAGCATCTCAGGAGTGTTACCTGGGTCCAGACTTCCCTCATCCTTCGCTCTTCAGCCTTGTGCAATGAAAAAAGCAGCTTGTAACCACTTGTGGGTGAGCCGGCTAGCGTTAGCATCCTCTCACAACTGGATAGAAAGTGAGGCTGGGGGAGAAAAATTGCTTTCTGGGGCTGTTATGATAAGTTCTGTCCTCTAATTGCCATCAGCACAGGGGACCCCCACTGAAGGTCATAGTCTTGGTTCATCCTTACAATGGAGGAATTCAGCATGGGGCCAAGGAGGAAGGAGAGGAGACGGCAAAAAAGTCACTTGGTAGATGTTTGAAAGAAAGAACACTGTTGAAATGTGAACTTTTGTTAAGGGATTTTTGTGCAAGGAAGAGGTGGGAGTTCTAAACCTTCCTGTGATAGGTGCTCCAATAAGAGGGTCCCTTCAGCAAACAAAATGTGCCTCTTAAAAGCTAATGTAATCCTTGTCCTTGGCCAGAAGAGTGCAGGCAATGGTTTGGCCTTTTTGCCAGCATGTTTATTAAACGGTTAATCAGCTATACAGGGTTAAATTTCACCCCGGGGCTTTTTAGTATGGACTTTCTGCTCAAACTTATCTTGCTGTCAAACAAGTACCAATAGCTTTAAAACAGGAAATGGTGACCTTTTTTGTGTGTTTTACGACTTTTCTTATGATGAGGGACACGCTCATGACGTGAGCTATCCCACAGAGCCTTGGTGATCTAAAAAGCACTAGTGACAGCAAGAGGCAATGAATTAGTGCAAACCTAGTAGTTTCTGCTTTTGAAATCTTAAAACTCGTTTTTGCTGTAGATACTTTATTATCCAATGGGTACTTTCTAATGAGCCTGAAGTGAGTTTTTCATATTTTTTTTTTATTATTATTATTATTTTTCCCTTCATTCGTTACTTTGCTAATGCAGCCACAAGAATAATCTGCACTGAAAAGCAGAATGCTTTGTTCTGCAGTACCTCAGGCTGGCTAATCTGTGTCTAACATGCATTAACTTTTAACTTCTTTAAATCTAGATGGACAGGCTTCTGATCACGGGTGAAAATGAGTTTAAGGTATCACTTTATTAAAAACATTATACCTTCTGATCTTACTAGCAGTTTCTGTTCATTTGAGGTGCTAGACAGGAATAGCAAGATAAGAAATGAGGTTTATTAGCAGAGCTATTGTATATGAATAAAGGTAGCAACCTTCAGTTTATTCTCCCTCACTAGTAAGCAAGAAAGTGAGATGGTTTTTATGGTGATGTATTAGAGTAAAACGCACATGCCTGATGGTTTGAAATACAATTAAGTCTGGGTAAAAACACCATTGTCCCTCAGTTACCTTAAGATATGTAGTCTGTGCATTTCCAGGGACCACAGGGAGTGAAAAATGGGCCTGACCCCAAAAATCTCCAGACTGGATGACATTCTGATGGGGCTGTCAGCTATAAACTTGGATATGTGTCCATTCGCACATATCATAAACAGAGAAAATAACTACAAAATAGCAGGGCTGAACTTTGTTTAAGAAACTTGCTATTAGAAATATGCCAGGACTTCACAATAAAAGGCAAAATGTATTGAAATTTATGGGGTTTAAGATTTCCTCACAAAGTTAAAAGTAGCCTTGTGTTTGCTTTTTTGCCTGACCCTACTCACCTTTGCCAGTGAGAAGCAGCCAATTTATAAAGGAATTGGCTTTTCCTAAAGGCAGATTTGAAATTTCGTGCATGATGTTAGAATTTCCTATCATTTCTGCATGCCAAGAAGAACTCTTTCCACTAATTTTCCCAGAAAACCACAACATTCAAGGTACATAACCTTCAAAATGTTGAGATAATTCAGCTACAAATATTTGCAACATTCAGGCCTAGTTGTTAAAGTAAACATTGCTCAGAGAATAGATGTCTTTGCTTGGGAGTAGAAATACCAGAATATCCAAGTCCCTCACTTTTTTCTCTGACTGTGCTCTGACATCCCAAAGAAATCACTGCGTCTTTATTTCCCCATTGCCTTTCTTAAAGTGGAAGTTCAGAGAGTGCCTTTTGCTCTGTTTGTTTGGAGTTTTTTTACGATGTCTTGCATGTTCTAGGCCCAAATGCCACTACATTTTATATTTTTTTTCATGCTATTCAAGAAATATCCAGCAATTATAATTGAACAGAAAACTCGACTGGAAGGGCATAATGCTTTTTTTCTCAGGTTTTGATTTTGCTCCTTGTCCTTTCCAGAAAGCTTCATGGACTATTTGCAGTCCACTTTTAATCCTTTCTTATTGGTAGAGCAATCTCTTTCCTCCTTTGGTGTTAGAAACACTTTTTCTCCTTGGTCCTGGGAATTCATCTCTGCATTTCATCTAAAATCTCCTGCAATGTGGAGCAGATTGTTTGATAGTGCAGGGTAACATGCGTGCTTTTTTTTAAACAACTGTTGTCTTTATTCTTCTGGCAGCAAATGCCATTGCTGTCAAACAAAGTAAAATTGACTCCCACAGGAAAGCTTAAAGAGTCAGATATGCCATTGCAAATTCTGGCATAGACTGCTTGGAAACCTTTTTCTTCTTGTTTGGCAGGACGTGTGCTCAGTCCCTGAACACACTGCTCAGAAGCTGTTACAAAATATAGAAGACAATAAATACTAAGCAAGTTAAAATTTTATCTGCTTTGAGAGATAGGAGTCTGAATGTCTAAGACATTAGAATTCATTTGACAAGAACAAGAGACCTCATACCAGTCTTGTAAATGAAAAGCTGTTAGGCAGGCAGTACCTTCCCCAATGTCATGTTTTTCTTAGAACTGGGGCATACATTACACACAAATTTGAGATTATCTCTAACAATTATCTAAAATTAACTGTGGTTTTCTAATGAAAAACATTAAGAGAAGGATCTGATAAGAAGTGGGCCTATTTATAATACTTGCTACAAGGAAGAAAGGTTTGCTGCTCTGAGTGAAACCAAAATGCACTGTGTGTCAGAGTATAAAAGAACATTGGCTTCCTTTCCTTTCCTTACGAGCAGCAGCACTGGGAGTTTATCACATCTGTCGGTGGTTAACTGGAGAGCCAACTCGGAGAAGTGTTCCCATTTCTGTATTTCTTTTGGTGTTGTATCAGCTGCTCTTTAAACACCTCTGCTCTAACAGAGCATGTGGGCACCATGCAATGGCACACCTTGCAACTCTGAGCTCTCCTGGCAGCTTTCTTAGCACAGTGCACGTCAGAAAGAGGCACCAGCTTGGACAACCAAGGCAAGGTCGCATCTTTTTGGTGCTGCACCAAAGCAAACCCCACGTGCATCTCGAGTTTGATTAGCGTGGGGCTGCTCTGGCTGTGCCCCATGGGCATCTTGTGGGAGTATCTTCATACCACCACCCTTACTGCTGCTCTTGTTGATGTTCTTGTACTGCTTGTACTTGTTGATTCAAGGCACTCCAAAATAAGCGTGGCGTCCACCTGGATGTGAATGTCTCTTCCTGGTTATAGAAGGCTGGTCTTTGACACTGGTCTTGGAGTGATCCCAGTGTATGCAGGCTGTGAGTGAGATACCAGCAACACAGGTTACGTACCCTCCAGACCAACCTCTCTGGATCTTCCCAGCACAGAATGACAGGGGAGAAGCAAACATAGGCGTTATAAAAAGCATGTTTCCCTTAGTCTTGTACTGGGTGGGAACCAAGTCACTGTGTAGAGGGACTCCTCCATGCTCTACAAAACACAAATTATGGGGAAGGTTTTGTAGCAGAGAATAACAGCAGAGAGGCTCCTTTTTCCAAGTTGCTCTCTGTATTATAGGCCAGAAAACAAGAAAAAGAGATGCTGTGGTTTCTCTTTCATCTTTTTGCATAACTTGGACTGTACAAAGCTGGGTTCAGGGACCTGATTCACAAACAAGGGAGTTACGGTGAGGAATATTTGAAAGCTCTGATTTCTAAAACCATCTGAAATTGGGCAGTTTCATATCATGGGATTTTACATGCACACTCACACATTTAAGTTCTTCTCTGCCCTTAACATGAGTTTGAAAGAACCCAAAGACAATGAGTAAGACTCACAATTATCATAATATGTCACCTAAAATTCACATGTTGAACAAATTCATATGCTGATTAAACAAAAATACAAGTCATTCCACCCAATGAAATGACCAAAAGGTCGATGGATCTGGACAAAACTTTCAATGAACTTATTAGGTTTCTCACTTGTAGGAGCCACAGAAACTGGGTGGATTTTGTTGTGATTTTTGTTTTCCATAGTTCTGCTTATCAGTCATGTGAGTGTGGGTAATTATTTTCACCTCATGTTTGCTAGTGCTGATTTACTTTGCATTTGACTGGTCTTAAAAAAAGAAAATCTTTAATCTAAACCAAACAACCCTTAATGCGACCAAATGTTTGGATGAAAAAAGGGCAAATGTCTGTGTGTTTGTGAAAGCAGCACCAATAAAAATAACCCAGACATCATCAAGTATTGTAATGCCATCAGGCAATGCAGAATAACTAAGAGCCAGGTGTAACTGTACGAGGTTGAAAGAGGTTCCACTGTCTCTTCAGGATACTGGTTTTAACTGGTGAAGAGGTTTACAAAAGAGTTAGATACAATTTCTCCAAAAGGTTTACAAATCTGACTGCTTCTTTTGTTTGCATTTCATTTTTACAGCACAACTTTTTAACTTTTAGAAATTTCCGCATGAGAAATGTTTTCTCAGCTGCTAAAGCTAATTAGGAGACACAAGGATCAGTTTTGTTATATTTTCCTCTGAATAGGAGTGAAGTTATTTCATGCAGTTTTTTATACGACTCTGCTGTGTGATGGGCTGCATACAGAGTAGTTTATTTATACCACTTTATCTCACACCTGTTTGGATACTGGCTGTTTTATGGTATTTAAACATACTATTTCTTGCCAATTGCTTTATCTCCACAGTTCCTGCTTTTGCTTCAAATGTTTCTTATTAGCTCTAAAAGAAACATCAATTGCTCCCTGAGCATTTTTAGCGAGGACAAAAATAACATAATTGTTAGTTACTTCCAACATGTTATCACCGCAGACCTATAAAACAGACATTCTTTCAAAATACTGTAGGGGCTCTTTTACTCTGTTGAAAATAAATAATATATGTTTTAAGGAGTTGTTATTTTGCTGGAATTTTGTTTTTAAATGGAAAAAAAAAATCAAAAAAAATCCCTGAGTTTCACCGCTGTGCAGTGTGCTTTTCTGACCCGTTTTGTTGTTGCCACAACTGAGTGCTTCTCTCTGTCACTGCCAGAGCCCAAATGGAGAAGATAACATTGGGCAAAGGCCCACAATGGTCTCACACAAGATTATTTAACATGGAAAATGCATAGTCCCTCGGGGATCCCTTCATCTGGTGTGACTGTTTCTCTCTCTGGCCCCGGTGACTGATAGCAGGGATTTTCAGCCTTGCGAGTAGGAAGGAGGTGGGGGCAACCCCTCTGCACATACTGTTGCGGGGCTCTGCACTCTTCAGAGCCCTCAGGATCTACTAAAGGACTTCTAGTCCCCAAAACCCCTCTGAGAGGGAGCTGCAATGTTCCTTCTGCAGAGGCAGTGTGAGTCAAAGCAATTTACCCAGTTAGGTAGACAGATATTATGAGCAAGGAGGCCATGTGAATGCTTGTACTTCTCATCCCATCACCCTGTCACATCGGTGCCAGGACCATGAGCTGGCACCAGGGCAAGTGTCCTGTGTTCATACGGGACTTGTCCTTCAGGCAGAATGTCCTGGCACCACTGGTCCTGGGACAAAGGCTACTTACAGCTTGTGACAACACCTAACAGCTCAGCCTGGGCTGGTGTTGAACGTTCAACCTCTTATTAATTGCCCATTGTTGTATTGATGGCCAGAGAGGTATCGTACAAGAGGAAAAGAAGTGCCTGAAGTGTGTGTGTCCCTGACTGCAAAGGTCTATATTTGCCTGCCTTGTGCAAACCCTTCTTCTGTTACCATTGTCAGGCGAATGCTCCTCGGTCGCAGATGGGACACAACAGGACAGCCCGGAGAGAGGAGTTCACTTTCAAAGCAAACTGCTCTGGCCAGGATGGCTCAGTTCATCCCTGGTTTCTGAAGGAGGTTCTTTTATCCACAGCCAGAGCACACACCACCCTCCGTCCTCCTTCCTTTTTACTGGAGGCGCTGCTGGATCTGAGCTTCGTATTATCCTGCCTGACTGCTACTGTTTAAAAACCTGTCCAACTTGAAGACACGTGTCGATGCTTCATTGGGGGCCTCAGCTTATCATCTCTTGTTTCTTTATAACCAAAGTAACACCATTTTAAATAAGCTAAATACTAATCAAGCTTTTCAGAATGAATCTTGCCTTACCGATTTGGGACTTTTACTGCAAAGAGCAGAATTTCCAAAGGGCAGAATTTCTAACCCCAGCTTGCCTTCAGTGATCCTCAAGGGCTGGAGTTTAGCTCAGAAACCACAAGCTAAATAGGGTTGTTTGTTGGCTGGGTATTTTTGTCA
Source organism: Scolopax mira (assembly GCA_004320125.1). Taxonomy (NCBI): domain Eukaryota; kingdom Metazoa; phylum Chordata; class Aves; order Charadriiformes; family Scolopacidae; genus Scolopax; species Scolopax mira. The sequence continues at coordinate 489,193 of BJBW01002577.1, forward strand.
TTTCCCTTAGGCTTTGCTGTATCAACATGAAACTCAAAAAGCCCAATTTGCATTTACACTCAGGTGCATTTGCACTCCCCTTTGTTAAAACAAACAAACAAACAAGAAAACCAGTTTTTCAAAGCTCATTCCCTACAAGCCTAATGAGAGGTTTCTTCCACTGAAACATCTGGTTTTAGTCACTGCTGGTTGGAGGATACTGACAATTCCTCTGTTCTCAAAATGCAGGGAAAGCGGTGTTAATCCTGGGCCTGGGGAGCTACCATGACTCCAGCCAAAATAGCTCTTGTGACTATAATCATTCACTGCCATTAGATATTTTATGGTGCATCAGAAAATGGATTTTATTTATACGAGGCTTTCTTAAACTAACAGTGAGACTTTTGTGTAAGTGAGAAGTAGGCTCCAAACCTCTGCAAATTAAACAGAGATGTGTGACTGATGAATCACACATGAACCAACAGTGCCTGATTTCATTACCTTTATTAATTTCTGTAATGCACACCATGTAATAGAGGCTTCATCTTCAAGGAAAAGCTTTTAAAGGTTTGCAGAGGAGAAAATAAACTTCACTTGGCTTGGATGAGAAAATGTGCCGAGCTACCTGCACAGCACAGTACGGCATGGCGGCTCTGCTCAAAAATGCTGTAAAAAGAGGTTTCTCTCGTGCACTGTGTGCTGCTGTGTGTAAGACTAGACCTGTAAATCACACTTCAGTCATGAACATTTTCCAAGTACTTTCCAACAATATATCACATTGCTCAACAGTTTAAGACTGTCTGACAGAAGACCGTGTGTACCAGTAACGAGTGACATGGGCTGGTGATACAGACCCATCGTCTTTCCACGGTTCACATTTAAATCTGCTTTCTCACACATTCTGAACGCTTTACTGTATTTTTCTTCTTTGTATTTGTTACCATTAGGGAAGAATGAGCTAAGCTAGATTTTGAAATCTGATCTCTTCTTTTTTAATTGTTTTTGTTTTAAATCACTTCCAAGTCTGGGGACCATTTGTATATGCTATACGTATATTCTCATGAAAACAGTGATTCTTAGAAGGTTTTGGCAAAGAGAATTTGAAATTCCTTGAGATTTTCCTGCACTTGAAGACAACCCTTGTCTTAATTAAGTCTCTCAACTGAACCTCAAAACCCTAAATTGAATCTATCTCCAGGCATGAACGTCTTTCTCACCGCTCCATAGTTTATGCTGTATTCATTTTTGACATTGGTTAAAGGCAGTCTTGCTTCTTTGGTATGGACAGTCTTGCCCAATTCTCAGATGCACACAGGTTGTTCAGCTCTGGTTTACAAGTGTTGCTCAACACAGCAAACAATATATACACTCAGGGAAAGAATTTTCAGTGTAAGAGGGTTTGTATATTCTTTACTATCACACTGAAGATATAAACCCTGCCTTAGTATTTTCATCATTCTACACAGATGCTGCAATTATTTATCCTTAGCCTGAACTATAGCTCTTGTTTTACTCTTTAATGCTTAAAAATCCTTAACAAATGTCAAACCAGAAACAAATTATTTCTTACCCATTTCGGTGCTTGTAATTAAATTGCTTTTTCCTACGGTAAGATAAAACCAGACAAAAACCCAAGCACGGATGCTCACCAATTGCATATTTCCATCAGGACGCTGCAGAAAGCAAAAGCAGTTAATACAAACCTGGGTAGAATCATTTACCAAGTGGTTTGCAGAACATCCGTGCCCACTCTGTTTGTAAACTGGCCAACATTTTGACTCGCGTAGGAGACACATGTGAAATGCTGGATATCTGTCATATGAAAGCTCCAGTGTAAATAAATAAAACTCTGTAGGACGTCTCCCACAGTTTATACCACATCACAACTCCTCTTACACAAGACAGCTGTAGGCACAGCAGAGATACCAGCCCACCATCCACACCTTCAGCCTCCCTTTATCAGGAGGCTGGTTACAGCTCTCCTCTTTGTAGGTGTGTAACAAAGCCAACGTGAAGTTGTCTGTCCAGCTCAAGCACTGAGGAGACACCCACCATGTGCAAATCACCCTCCTCTTCAGCAGGACAGATGAAAGCTCATCTTGTAACTGCTCTCCTTCCAGCCATGGGAGGTTTTACAGCCCTGTAAGTCAACCAGCCCCATCCTTTGTGCCTCGCTGTGGGGGGAATGGTGAATCCCTGCAGCAGCATCTTCCAAAATTCATCTCTTCAGAGAGCAGATAGAGAGAGGAGACTGTGTGTACCTCAAGGATCACAATTGCTAAGCCCCGGCCGATGTTGGGAACCGTGAATCCCATTGCCATTGAGGGACCCCACTCATAGTGATGAACCTGTGCCATCATTGCTGTGAGTACCATACCACCCCAACACACAGCTGCTGTGCAGCGATGCCTCGTCCTGCCCTAGTGCTGAATATCTCAATTCGATGTCCAAAATTCATTTTGGAAAGGGTATAAGGGCCTGATTCAAAAGCTGTTAAAGTCAACAGGATGTATTGCCACTGGCCATTGCCGTGCAGGGACGGCTCACACCGGTAAGAAATTGCTCCCTCATGTTCAAAACGCTTTGGTTCACGTTTTGTATGGAATGTTTCAAAAGCTTCACATAGTTTTAGAGTGTGTTCTCAACTCTGGGAGGTGAATTGCTGGAAATTTGTTTCTAATGTAGGTAGTTTTAACTAGCTATTCAAATATGTGACCTTTTAAAATACTGGAGAATTTTGACATATTTCAGATCTCTGATAAGAGTCTACTTTAACATAAAAAAACAAAGCTAAGAAAATATCTCCTTCTGTTTCTGTTTATAAATGGAGATTATGAGGGGAAAAAAAACCCTAAACTTGTCTACTTGCTTCCTTTGTTGGCATACCATTTTTGGTCAGTGAAGGAAAATGGACTTGAAATAAATTCATGATCCTTTTTGGTTTTGAAGGGGGAATTCTCTTGGGAGTAATATTTTTCTAAAAGCCTGCTGCAGACGAATGTGCTTTATCCCTTTAGCGATGGTTGTTGTGATGCTCATAGAAGAGCAAGTGCAAGCCACTCTGCAGCTTCAAAAAGCTGTACTTTAACACACCAACGATTATTTATGAAACACTTGGAAAATGATTCACAAAACCAGGCCATCTCTTTAATTATTAGCTATGCATTTTTCATTCAGTAATTTTCTCCCTGACCTCTCTGATATTTGGGTAAATCAGTCAATTCTGTTGAAATCTGTGAGCTAAATTGGTTTACGTAAACTGCAAGGAAAATTTTCTTCAGAAAAAAAAAACCACATTAAAATGTATTTTAGAAGCATATTTACTAGAAGAGCTTAATCTCCGTTAGGGTTGACTTTTTGGTCCTTTATGATTTTCAAGTCCTTACTGAGAACCAGATTCTAAAGGAAGATTAGAGCAGTGCATCAGTTTCCAATTGATTGCCTTACAGATGTTTAAAGGGAAGTATGTTATCAATGGAGATTATTATCTCAATAAAAATATTCAGTGAATGCTAATGTTATTCTTTTCTCATTTAAATATAGAGATCAAGCCAAGACCCTTCTTGCTTGAAGTGAAAAACTCCCGCTATCAGTTGAACAACCTACTCTGTAAGTAGTTTTAATGGATTTTTTTGCTTACTTTTTCATGTAGAAATCAGACAGGATTTCATGTCCTCTTCTAAGATCAGTATTTGGAATGAGATCATTGTGATCTCACATGCACCTAGGCCTGAAAAACAAAAACATCTAGAAAAAGAACTGATTTAAAATTATCTTCCTTGACCTCTTTTAATGGAAAAAACAGCAATCTTTTTTGTAAACAAAAGATTTCCGGCCCAGAAATCTGCTGTCCTACAGCAGCTGCGAGAGAGATTGGCAAATAACAATTTATGTTAAAACTAGATAAACAAAATACTTCTACAACCCAAAGATTAGTATTTGGTTCCCAACATTTTATATTACAGTGCCAGCTCTGCCTGGTGGCAGCCACGAGCCGCAATCAGAAAGCGGCCACTGAAGACGTTTGTTGTCTTTTCTTATCTTTGCCATAATTTCACTGACCGCTTTTATGTGGTGCTTTTCAGGCCACCAATGGCCAATAGACCAGATCTGATTAACGCTACTTTAGAAGGTAAAAGTCCAAGTAGTGAAACCTAGCTGAGCTCACCACATCTCCGACTTGGCTTTGGACCAAGGGGCTTATCCCTCTGGTACTTGTGACCTGACCTAACAACTGTTTCCAAACTGAGCTGTCACCCCAGTTTGGAGGGGGAAAATAGAGAGATGCGGAAATCTTTAGAAAGGAAAATAGATTTAGTAGGCTGTTGATAGGCTGAATCACAAACATCCTCTTAATCCCTCAGATTTTGTCTCTCTGACTTTGCACAGAAGGTAACATCTCAGGAAAATACAACCCCAGAGCACACACAGGGAGAGACAAGACCAGTATGAGAGGAATAGCCAAAATGTCACATGCCAGATATAAGCACAACCTTGACCTGATATGTCCTGCATGATCTGCTTAGCATTTGAGTCAAAGAGAGGAGAGGAGCTCTCAGATAATGGCATGTGGGCCTTACAGACCTAGGAGTGGGCAAAAGGCATCGCTCATTATGCCGTCAAGGACTCCACATGCCAGTCTATGCAATCTGATTTGCAATCAATTGCAAGTGATTACACATTGTTTATCATCGATTGGCACAAGGCATCCTTGAGAGAATAATGAGCTGCAGCTGATGACAATCAGAGACTACTGTCTCGTTGCAAGTTTGATTGCACATCCTTCCACTGGTGCAATCGAGCACCCACCACCACCACAAAGCACCACCGTAAATAAATAAATAAAGGGTGGCACCAGAAAACAAAACACTAAGAGCTCTTTAGAAAAATAAAGCCTGAATGGAAGTTCTTTGGTGCATTAGCAAGGTTAACATCATTACAACACTTCGGATTAGAAAGGCAATTAAAAGGTTTCAGTAGATCTTCTAGTTTATTTTCTGGCAAAATAAAATCTGGACAGATGGCAGTCATTTCTTTAAAGTAGTAGGAGAAATTTTGACCCAAGGTATCTAAAAGAAATCTATTCTTTTTACGTAAAGCATGTGGCCAAGTTAGAAGCTTGGAAAGAAAGAGGAAGATTTTAAGATAATCTGCTAATACCTGCTGGTTACCAGAAATTCCCCTGGTCTTCACAATGTGTGCTGTCTTTCTATCAACGACTGCACTAATGGCAAAATAAGTAATTATATTTTGTTGAAGCTGTGGGCATTGTCAATTCGGTGATTTAATTTCCAAGTGAGATACCCAGGCCTGAATGTTCTAGAAAACAGCAGTTTAAATCGCAGTAAGCAGCAGAGCGTGGCCAAGACTCTCAGAAAGGGGAGTCCATCCCTGACTTTATACTGTGCTTAAAGGATGGGGGCATTAAGAATGGTGTATTTGTTGTGTGCCTGTCGTGGTGTACCTGGTGATCAGTGAGACAGATTCTGGAGTTATGATTAAATTTGCTTAAATTTTCTTAAAAAGTAGCAACAAATACAATTGTGTGTTATACCCAGCTCAGTACCAATGGAAATGTGATGAAAAGTATAGAGATTTCTTCACTAGGCGTTTAATTTTTGGAAGTTTACATTTAAGTTAAGTCTTGAAACCCTTTGTGCTGTCCCAGCAGCGTCAGCAGGAACTTTGCCATTGCCTTTGCTGGAGCTGAGATGTTTGCCTTTTTGTGTTTCATATAGCTATGACATTGTTCTCACGGCCTCTCTGGTGGTCAGATGTCCACCACTGACATCATGGGTTTATTCCCCGTGTGGCAGTTTATATGTTCTCTGGGCTCTGGGACTCCTGTTCTTAGCATTTCAGACAACATGGATTCAGGCTAGGTTATCTCATTTTTGGTGATTATTCAAAAAAGGGCAACATACTCTCAATAAAGCTTTGAAAGAAAGGAGGTTAAAATTGTCTCTTTACATGCCAGAGAGGCATCCAGGTGAACAGGTTTCATTTAGACCTTGTTTCTCATGGTGTCCCCGTACCAAGCTCCTTTAGAAACCCTGTTTGCAGCCCTGTGAGCTCTAAAAACCTGACACTCTCAATTAACCTTCACCCAGTTGTCCAGACAGAATAGACCTGTGTCTACAGGCTCCCCCATTAATAGCCTAATGTTAAGAAACACTCCCAAAACTCAGTGCTTTCTAGCAAATGCCACCAAGCATGACTTAGCCCTCTCCTTCACGGAGAAAAGTTGAGTAGAGTTGTACCAGCTTGTTAGCACAGAATACAATGTACTTGGTCTCAAGCTGTAAATCAATATCTGTATCTGAGAGGTGACATTTCAACAACTGTGGAATGCTGGATCCTGTTAGGATCATTTTTTTTCAGTAAAGTGTCAGGTTATAAACTTCATAAATAAACGATGAGCACACCTCTTTACAACACCATGTGTGTTTGTGTGTGCCTGTGTCAGCACCTTTCCGGATGCAAGCACAGTGACCCTGGAAAAATAGTCTCTGTGGGTTTACACACTTGCCATGTGCTAGTAAAATTTGAATTTAGCATTGAGGTACCCTGAGCTATTTAAATACCCTCGGACCCTGGACAGGTGAAAGGAATCACAGAAACATAATGCTAGAAGAGACCTGAAGGGTTCCAAGGCAAGACTAGGGAGACTTAGAAAATCCCCAGCACATCTTTGTTGACTTCATTCCTTAAAAGAACCCTGGGATGGAACCTCCACCACCTCCTCGGGCATTCTGCTTCAGTGTTTCTATTGTCTGAACCATCAAAGAGGATTTTTCCTAATATTTAACTTGAATTTTCCTTCCTCCAGTTTAAATCGCAGGGAAAAATAACCAAGGAAAAAAAAATGGGGGACAAAAAGGGAATTCTGTTTAAAAGGGGAGCTGAATGAAGAGAAGAAAAATGTTTAACTGGAGAATTGACTGAAAAGGAAGTGAATGTAAAGAGGAAAGGCTATGTAGAGGAGGACAAGTAGTTCCCTGTGCAGGCAAGAGGCTGTGAGAAAACATTTTTTGGGGGGGTGGCAAAGTAAAAGAGTCCCTGAGAGTAAGAATTTTCCTTGCAATGGTTTTCCCCTTCTCCTTTTGTCCTCTTCATAACCTTCTTCTTTTGCACCTCTCTATGCTGCTCAGAATTCCCTCTTCTAACTGTGCTATAGGGTTGTTTTTTTCCCTATAGTTACAGGGTTTTTTCTTCTGTAGATTTTACTGGCCAAACAATGTACTGAATTGTCAGGATGCAGCACGCCTAGGGAATTTCTGAGGCCAAACACACAAATAATGAGCATCAGTGACTGCAGTTGAATCCATACTCCAGGACAGAAAATTTTCAGACCTCTTTCTCTACTTGTGCATTTTAATACTTACGTGTTGTGAGACAGCTCGAGAAGGAAAATGTTTAACTGATCTTACATATTTTACATAAAAAATGGCTTTTGAAAGGCTTTTAAGCATCTGTTTATTAGCCCTCCCAACACCTCCCTGGAGCATTGGCAGTCCTACTTTACATGAAATGATAAGACCAACTCAAGTAGATATAAAATGAAAAGAAAAAAGAAATCAAATCAAAGAGGAAACACTGCTAAGAAATATATGTGTTAGTTTATTATTAGTAAGCTGCTGGTGAAAGAGAAAAATAAAGTTTGTTTATGACTTTGACCTCTTAGATGTTGCCACGACATTGTAATTTAATCATAACCTAATAATTTACCAATTCCCCGCTTCTGAGTAACAAAAAGCCATTGTGAGAATAGCAGTCAGTTTTCAGCTCTACTTGTGTCTTCATCATGGCTAAACCCCCTCTTATTTCAAAAGACCACAAGAAATCTGGCGAGGTGAACACACACAATAGGAAGGCTGAAGTTATCAATAGAGTAATTTACAATAATTGTATTTGTAAATTGAACATCATTATAATAACAATGAGTATAAAATCCCCAAAAAGATACTTGATGCTCTTGAGTAATTACATGCAATTAATTTGTATCTAATTCCAGACTCTGGCACGCTCTGTTCTAGCCTTTCTCAGAAATACTTGCTGGCAATGAAAAAATAAGATGCTGCCCAGGCCACCTCTGCTGGGAAAGCTTTATGTTGTGCAAGAAGGGTTCAGATTTGGCAAAGAGAAATGGTGAATCTGCAGGGAAACGTCTGAAGGATCACAGTTTGTCCCATGTACATGTGATAACAGTATTTATGCTATTATTCCAGTTCAGGGCTTTGGCTTTATCTTCTCCCATTGCCTCAGCTGGCTCGTGCTGAACTGTACACTATAGACAATACGGACATAACTGCCTTGCATTGGCCAAACCAAGGCAGGGAAGAGAAGACCTTCAGTTCTCTCAGCTCATGTTTTTCTTTCCCATGGTGATGAGTAGGAGAACTGGAGCTTCATCTTCCCCAATGGCTGAACATTTATCACTGAAGAGTTTATATGCCCACAACTTTAATTGAAGAAAGGAACTAAGGACCCTACGTTATTTCTGGACCATACCTCTTGTTTGGCTAGTTGTAGGAAGGTTTATGCAGAACTGCAGAGGAAAATATAAAAAAAAAGAAAAACGGAGAGGGAGGAAGAAGAAAGAATACGGGGGCTTTAGAAAATGCAAGAATTTTAGAATCCAAAAGTAAAAATACCTGAAAATGCAAGGGCTTGGTTTCATAAGCATATGTTTTATACGAATCAATATTATTCAATGTGTCTTGACACAAAGTTCCATGCTATAGCTCACTATCTGTATTGATTTTCATCTACTCTTCTCTTTAAAAGTTCAGTTTCAGCTTTTAAAGGAAGAAAAGGGTTGAGGCGGAGCATAGGGAAATCAGAAAGAAGGTAACAGACTTCTGCTGCTTTACTTCTTGATACACTGACTTAGTCGTGGCTAAGATGATGGAAGTAATTCATTAGCATACTTTGATTTATTTGTTTTTAATTCGACCGCTATCAGACACAAGGAAAAGCTGCGTGTCCTTGTGAACAGGTGGACATTCCAGGTGCACACGTGGACTGGTTTGGCTGGTTTGGGAATGCGTGGTGTACTGTATACAGGTACCCCAAGATGTACACTGGGTGTGGAGAAAACCTCCACAGCTCGCTCTCAGGCTACTAAAAATGATATCTTGCAGATAAGAGTTCACCAAAAAAGCTCCTGGTAAACATCTTGAATTCTCTGGCAGAGCACTGCTGCCTTGGAAGAAGCTCACGATGAGCCATCCACCACCTCAAGTCCTGGAGGTGCAGTCGAAATCCGTACTGACGTACAGAGGTGTTGGAAGGGATGGAGATTTCTGCCTCAAACTCCTGCTAACCTGGGTAGGAGAAAATGGGATTCCCCGGGGGCAGAAGCGATGGCATCTCTGCAGGCACGGCGGGGGAGGCACCGTGCAGGCAGCTGCCTGGCTTGGCTCCACGCGTGGATTTCAATATGAAAGGCACGCAGACGGGTGCGTGCTGCAAGATCCAAAAATCACAAGCATCAGTTGTTGTTGTTTGCTGTTATTATAAGCAGCCCTGCGCTGCTTCTTCTCTTGGGCAAGAGTGCGTGTGTGTGTCTGTGTGTGTACCTACACATATATATGAATGCATATATGTGTAGGTATGCAGAGCATAGAAATGAAACTGGTACAATCTACAAACTCAGCTTTGATGTTAATGCAGTAAAACAACACCTTTTATTTGAAATAGCTTGTGAATAAATATTGTTGCAGGCATCACATAACAAGCGAACTCGAACCTGCTACGCGCTGTAGCATTGAGGCTCTGCATAATTAAGCCAGTGTTATAGCTAAAGGGAGGAGGAGCCAGTTCCTAACGATGCAAAATACTGAACTTCTAAATTATAAAGCTTTATCTGCAAGTTAACTGGGAGTTACCTCCATCTGATGTTAAGGGAGACCTGTTCAGTGTCTTAATTTTTTTATTTTATGGGGGGATCTGTAGATGACAAAACAGTGAATGGTGGTGTCTGCTCACAGGGGGTGAAGTAAAAGTATTCCAGATGTAGAAATGACTGCCCCAGTGGAAGAAATGGTGGGTAGAGGGTAAGTCTCCCTGACACAGCAGAGCAGTTAGCTGCAGTGGAGCACCAACAGTCAAGTTTTTACACTTTTGCATATGCATCGGCTGCTCCCGGGAAGGGTGACTCTCAGAAATGGAGTTGTAATTATTTGTTTTGGAAATTAAGTTATGTGTTAAAGAACACACGTGCTTCGGGAGTTCTAGCTCTAACAGCTTCTTAGATTTCAGTAAAGTAAGTGAATAAGTGAACCGAGTGAAACTGAGAAGAAAGCTTCTGACTCACATCCTCTCTCTCCTGACTGTAATAAGAAAAGTCTTGAAAGCAAAATGTACCATTTTATGTTATCGATAAACTCCCCATAGAGTTTATGATAGAGTCATTTACCCCTGAACGCTAAGGAAGGGTCGGGGACAGCAAAACACTCTTATTTTTTTGAGACATTTAAAAAATTTGGTTGTGGTGCAGCTTGGAATGAAACTGCACTAAAATAAAACAAAGCAAAGCGTGAGCTGAGAGAGCATAATAATTGATAGCTGGGTGACTAGGGAACTAATTTGGCAGGCTGGAGACCCAGACAAAAATCCCCAAACTACCTGCCAAGTCTTTGTCTTGAAATTCATACCTTTTGGCCAAAAGTTATGATTTTGAAAGCAGCTTTTTTTTTTTTTAAAGCAAAGGTATTTTAACCAGTTCACCAGCATGCTAAATCCACCTCTTCTCATTCTCCATTTGACTTCCTCCAGTGTTTTGGGTTGCAATGCCAGAACAGCAGTAATCAATAGCCCAGAAAATTGTAGTATTACATGTCTCTGTAAAGACTGGGATGGCAGTATCTGTGTTAGCTTCTCATCTGGCTGTGATGATGCCTACTGATTGGTAAAGAGGGGCACTTGCAACAAAGCTCCTCTGAAATTATCCTCCCAATGTGTGTGCGAGGCAGCTGGGAACCTTGTGATAACAAGCAAGTCAATCTTCACTTGCTCATTGTCTTCGTTCAATCGACGGGTGGGTCTATCACCTGCCCAGAGGACTTGGCAGAGGAGCTCTCCTGTGTTTGGCTCTAGGAGAAGGGGTAAGAGAGCTTGGGCTCTTCTTCTTTGTTGGGAAACTGATACTCCACATGGTCTGAGGGATTTTTTAGTTCCCACCTACTCGTTCAGTGAGATGGAAAATATTGAAATGTGATTGCAGGGAAATTACATTGAAATGTGAATACAATGTGACACACACAAGTATTGTGTTGACTGTGGCTTCTGTTATTGGGATTTGCCTGTGGTGACAAGTTAATGTGAGCGTACAAAGAGCAACAAATACCTAGAGAAGGCTGTTTGGGTGATTCCTGGTGGAAGAGAGTTATGGCACTTGGTATCATGGTCTTGTAAGGGTCAAACTTAGTCTACTAGTGAAATGATCACATATCATTCAAGAGATTCTTTTTTCTTCTCGTGTTTTTGTTGTTTGTTTTTTTTTTCCTCTGGTTTAATGGGAGAAGGGTTTTCTAATCAATTTTTTGATGGGAAGAGAGTTGGAAACCTGATTTCTTTGTTTTCCATACTGTTTTGAGAAGCTGTTTATGGTTGAGTTGGTAAAATGATAGAAGACTTAACACTTACTCTCCTTTGTCAAGTACTTTCCAAAGGTTTGGGAAGGGAGCTTGGTAGGAATGTGGGGCTCTATTTCTTTGCCTCTGCTGTTTTTCTGGAGGAAGTGGAGGCAATCGGTGGAAACCCAGGCCAATGCTCTGGGCTTCTTTTAGTAGCAGAGATGGAAGATATGTTTGTTCTCCCTGAGCAGTCCCCTAAAACATGTGCCTTTTTCCATCCCCAACTAAGGCCAAGTCTCTTCTAGAGCTTACAATGGATGCCTGTGGGCTGAGGACATGATGCAAAGTGTGATGTCACCAGGGCAACCTTCCTAGAGCTAGAATGAAATTCTGGTGAGATCAGATTAAATCATATGTCTTGCTTTCAATAAAGCACGTTTTCTTTCCCCCAAGTTTGTCTCTGGAGATGACAATGAATTCCTTTGATACAGACAGATGAAGATGGAGGAACTTCAGTTAAACACTTTCATAGGAGCTGGTTTTAATTTTTTCTTTTTATTTGCAAGAATCCTTCCTATGTATGCTGCTCTCATTACATACAGAGCTCTGCACTGAGCATAGTTAAGACATAGCATTTTAAAGCCTGGAACTGGTGTTTCTTCTCTTCAACAGGGTGTTAACAGAAGGTTACAATTATTCATACATTTTAATATGTAACTCTCTATTGTAAACAATTCACTCCTAATATGTCTGGCCTTTGTTTGCTGCAAAGTTATACATTATATTTGGATTAATGATTCACTTGGCTGTATAGTAATTTCGCTGTATAGGTACAATCTCACTCCAGTCAGCCTAGATTATTTTTTAACATAATCTAATTTAAAAAAGAAAACCTCCTCCCTGTTTATAAAAATATTATTTGTTCCTGGCTTTCATACATATATTTGGAGGAAAGAAATGAATGATACTGAATAATGACTAGCACTCAGTCTCTCTAACCACAAATTATGCACCTCTATTTGCAATGAATACTCATTGTTGTTGGGGTTTTCTTAAACATTTTCTCTGTGCGTTCTCTCATCTGGCTGTGCAGAGTCTCGTAACTCCCTTGAATCCATACCCAGAAACACAGGTAACTGAGCTGGATTGTGGAACGTGATCTCACAGAAAGGCACGAGGGGCAGCCAGAAATTCTGTGGTTGTTGTGAGATTTAGACTCATAAACTAGTGGGTGGAGAAAGACAAAGACCAACTATTGCACCACCCCAGCGCGGCTGAGTCCGTATAGGAGTGGGGGCGTGTGAGTGTCTGTCATTGGTATTGGAACAAAACAGAACTAGGGAGGAATTGTTCCTCTGCTGCCCCAGGATGTATATGTTTGTAATCCTTAAGTTTTTCTTTTATGGGCTATAGAAATAAATGTGCATTAATACTCTCACTGGACATCCCTGTGTGGGATCGTCTGGACAGATGATCCTGAAAAGCTTTGCATTCATGCCTCTACATTGATAGTTGCTTGATCCATGGTGTAACTGCTCCAGAGAAGCTATGAGGCTGGTGCCAGGAAAGGGAGCAGCAGCAGGTGAAATCCCATCTCCACTGCAATTGAGGGCAGCATTCCTCAGATAACGCCTCCCACTAGTCCAGGCTCCCACCAGTCCAGGCTCCCACCTGCCCTCTCCCCCAAGAAATGATGATGTGAACTATGAAATAAATCAGTTCTGCTTAATGGCATTCTCTGTTCAACCATAGACCTAACCCAGTACAACCAGGGTTTCAGCAGGAACCCTAAATACAAATGTTTAATCTCTTGCAAAGGGGAAAATGCAGCTCTCTCTTTATAGACAATGCAAAAGATCAGTTCTTCGATGTCTCATGTTAATTCTTTATGTGGAGGTTTTGCATAAGTATTAATGAACATTAATACACACCTCATGTGCAGCTACTAATCTATTTTATGTTCTTTCTAGGCAAGATAAATAATACTTTCCAATTCAAGCCTTTCAGAAGTTTGCAGGTCCAACCTAATATTATGAAATGGAGAGGGCTGTTTCTGGTTCTACCCAGAATTAATGTATAATATACTAAAGTCCAAAGCCAAATTAGCTGATGGCATGGAAATGGTAGGGAATACATTTCATTAATGATCATCACTGGCTCCAGAGTTAAGCAATTCCAGCATGGAAAGGCTCCAGGCAGCTCTGAAAAACCATAAGAGGAGTTTGCTAGCTTGGGAAATACAAGCATGAGAGTTTATGGGACTGAGATGACCTCTTGTATGAGTACAACGTGGTTAAGAGATGAGTGTGCAGGATCTGAGTTGCCTTCATCTTACATCTGCCTTCTCTGCTGAGGAGCACCAACCTATATTGTACGTAAGGTCAGCCCTGGCCTGATACTGCCAGAGTTTAAGCTGAAAAGCCAAGGTTTCAGCCAATTCATGACTCTCATATGTGGAGAAGAGGCATGTTAAGAATCCAAAAGCCAGGGAAAATGAGCCTATCTAGCTGAAGACCTGCTGTTCACAGACAGTAGAGCACACAGGTGTGCTCAAGCTGAAGATACGTGCTGGGGGGGGGGGGGGGGGGGGGGGGGGGGGGGGGGGGTGGGGGGGGGGGGGGAGATACATCACAGAATCAATGACTTCAAAGAGACCCAGGGCAGCGAGGTGGCTTCAGCACAGCCACAGCAACGTGGAAAGAAATAGGAACTGTAGCTTCCTTGTGTGCTAAACTGAGAGAGTTTCCTTCCCTCCTGAGATTTTTCAAAATGCAGTGAAAATTTCCCATCCTAAAGCAAAGAAAAAGAAATAATGTTGGAAGCCAAATTAAGAGCTTTCTTCTTTTAACATATTAATAAACCATAACAACATTAAAAATAAACCTTTCAGGATTTATTTTCACTGGAAAAATGGGTGTGCTGGCTCTGGCTGTGATGGTGAGTAGGAAGCTTCCCCAGCTTCTTCCCCTGCCTGGCTGGTTCAGTGAGAGCAACACGGTGCTTTTTTTTTGCATTTATGAAAATGAAGCCACTTATTTGAGGGGGTTGAATAAACACGTTTACCTGCACCTGTACCTGGCGTTCCTCCCTCTAAGGCCTGTGCACCTTCTTACACTGCTTTTCGTAGCCCAGCAGACAAAATGAATGGCAATTACTCCTTAAAGAGGTTTCTTTCCTCTAGTTGATGCTATTTTAGGCAGCAGGGAGCCTGACTCCTCGCCGTGTTACTGCAGTATTACACTTTGTTATAATCAGATGGACCAGTGGTCTCGGGAGTTGGAGTAACATAACAAAATTATTTCATCCCTAGATATGAAATTCCCTCTAATTCCTTTATGCTGCAGTCAACTTAGTTGTTACACTGAAACAAGTGTATTTTTCAGCCTAGTTATCTCCATTTTTTGAAGACATCCAAAAACCTTCTGGACTTTTTTATTATTTCTTTTGCTTTCAGATGCGTCTGTTGAAACTGAGAACATGTCAAAATTATCTCCTAAAGTATTCATTTCCTGAAAAGTTCAGCTTTGCTAATCACCATCAGATGCTAGCCAACGTAACAGGTCCTCCCTGGGCTCGGAACAGCCTTCTCAGAAATCTAACTTCCCATCTCCTACGATAAAATTATCTCGATAGTGGCTTTGAGTCATTTCTGTGGATATTTACACGGTTGCCTACTGACTTCCCTCCTGCCTTTAAGGGCCTCGTCCAAAGTCCAGTGAGAGATTTTCCACTGCCTTCAAAAAGAGTGAGATAAGGCACTTGAAAAGATCATTCGTTTAGGGAAAATATGTTCTCTCTGCAAGTACTTACATGCTGCTGGGCTTGCATCTTTGCTAAAGGGATTGGAGGCTCTATAGTGTATGGGTGAGTCATGCTGGTGAATCAGAGTTTTCCCTGGTTTTCAAACTGTGGTTTTCTTTGTAATGAAGCATACATTGTATTTTCACAGCCAAAGCTCTACCATCACATCATTTTCACGGATGTACATGCTAAAGGGAGAAGTTCTTCATGGGCTTAAGTGTCTCATGCAAATAAAAGGGGCAGTACTAGAATGATATGCTCTTTTTTTTTTTTTTAAATTTCCAAATTGGATCTTTTTAAAGGTGCAACATGAGTTTCTTATAATAATTTCAAAATATAGGAACAGTTAAACTGCTAGATATTTTGGTCAGGAGTTGGGCATTTCTATCAACTAAGTTACCTTCTGTCAGTCTAAGCTTTATGGGAAAAAAATGGACCCATTTTACCAGGGAGTAACTCCCTGCTACTCCGTGATGGATGCTGAGTTCAACAAAAAGCATATGATATACTGCATGGTGCTAATTATCTGTTATTTTGCTGTTCTGTCTTCTTCCCTCTCTACAATATTAATCCTCTAGGCATTTCTGTTGTGGAAATAGTCTTGAAATGATAAAAACAAACGGCGTTTAGGATGTTGGGCTCAGGTTCCTGGTTAGTGTACACCAGCCCTGACTGAACTGTATTTATATTGCTATCTATCACCTGGAAATCCAGGCTATTACCATCTTCCTTGTCCTTACACAAGATGATCTGGGACCTGCTCCCAGAGGAAAAGTGAACCCCTCTCAGCATTTCCTCTGATAGTTGTGTGTCGTGTCCCCCCCCGAAATACTCATGCAATAATGGGAGATGAACTAGGTGTACCTCCAGATTCTTTTACTGATAGAAACTGTGATCCATCAAGTTGTTTGCCACAAAAAAATTAGTTCATACCAGATTTAAAAAAAAAAAAAGCCAATTGCCTTAATCATTAGCAAGAAAAAGAGAACAGAAATAGAGGAGAGAAAGATCTGAAAAGATTTTGGAACAACAGTTTTTAGGGTGTTTGATTTACTATTCAAGTGTGCACAGCTGCTGCTCGGGGGGAAAAAGGCACCATGCCAAGAAGGAGAGACAAGAGTAGAACAGCAACCAGAGAGGAGAAGATTGTCTGTAGACTGGGCTATTGAACATGCTTGGAAAGAGGTCCCCTCATTTCTCCCTCCATAAAAAAATAAAAAAAGTTGCCTGAGTCAGAGTGCCACCAGCTCACAGACAGGCCACTTAATCATCACTGATGCCCTGCACCGGTGGCAGGACCAGAATCCACCCTTCATTCCTCCAGTCTGGTTTCCCTCCGAGTCAACGACAGCTGCATTAAAAGCTCCTTTATTGGTAGCATCTCTCTTGTGTGCTTGCTCTTTTGAACAATCACCTTTTGAACTATCAGCTCGAGTGGGAGATGATATATAATTATTCATTTTAGTGAAATGACAGCAGCCAGCGTTGCCTGTCCGCAGCGATTCGGGCTCTCGGCACGGCAGCAGCGCCACGAGGTAGGAAGGCACCAACCTTCAGTGCAGAACTTGCCAGAACTGATCACAGCACTTCAATGCGGTGAAGGATCCCTCCCTTTGGACGTGAAGATTTGTCCTCTGTGCTTCTACTAACACTGATTGACTCGGCCTTAATAGCACGGATGGGCTCGCTCAGGTGACAGTTCTGTAACACGGACGTCTGTCCTGCTGCTCCCACTGCTGGGCAGCCAACATTTTTCTCTGCTTCCTTTGATGCTGTTTGTGTTGTCCCAGGCTCCTTGCCTTTGCTCACCTGTTGCCTCGCCGGAAGGTTCCAGCAACGTTCTGCGCTCTCTCTGAGCTACGAGGGCACGGGCTGATCCTCGGGGCCTTTCCATCATTGAAGGGGAGGGGTTTCCCTGAGATTTTTCGTGTGCTCCACACTGACCAGTGCTCGGCGAGGGAGAGGAACTGGGTTTGCGTTACTGGTTTGGATTACTTTGTTTATGAGAATCTCTCTTTTGGTGATTAATGCCTGCACGTTATACAAGAGTGGCTTCAAATTTCTCTTTGAAGCATGGCTCTAGAAACACTGCCAGATGATATTTCTTCCCAAGAAAATTATTCCTTTTCTATGGAAAATGGGAATGGTTTCTCAGTTGCAAAAGACCATAATATGGTACAGTTTGTCACTTTATTTACAAACACAGCCTCTTTATTCCAGTAAGAGGTGAATGCACTGTTCAAACACTGGACTGTTCAAACTTACCATAAACTGAGCTGGCAATGCCTTCCCAAGTGACCAGTTCAAACAATTCACCAAACCAGCTATTGAATTCCACAACGAGGGCTCTGAATGCAACATCTGCTTTTGCCTAGGCTCTGCCAGTCACAGCTTTCTGATCTTCCACCACTTGCTTGGGAACAGGCTTTGGATGAGCTGGAACTACTTCAGCCTGATTTAACAAGCTAGTCTGGTTTTTTTGTTGTGCTTTTTTTTTTTTTTCTCCCTGTGGTTTAGTCACAATTTCTCTTACCTTTTAGGAAGCGTAATGTTTTAAGAAGACATTTATTTAATTCCTATTCCTACCGGATTTTTGAGATTTGATTTATCATGCTCAGTGGCCATGACAAACACGCTGTAGCCAAGTGCGAGAAGAATTATTTGAATGCAGATTGACATGAAGGAAAATTTTCAGAGGAGCTTATGTGACTAAGGTGTAAAAATCCCATTGACTTTGAAGTTTTTACCTAATATCTTTCTAATGATCTTAAGAGTCCAGTTGTCTGGTTTAGTAATTATGAATCCAATTTTCAAAAGCGTCTGTCAGACTCTTGCAAATGGGACTTAAATTCTTAAGTCACTAAAGAACTGCAGCATTGTGTGTTAGCGGTAGCCTTAGTTTTCACTGAACTTAAAAATAAATCAGGGTGATTAACAGGCAGGTAAACTGAGGCACTGTGTGTTAGGACCTTGGTTTCATCCAACTGTCTGTTCAGGAGGTGTTGGTGAGAGGCCGGGGGGTGTCTGTGGGGACACAATCCAAAACAAGTGACCTATCGTACATCCTATTTCCACCCAAACCATGCTGCTATAGCATCATTTTATTCTTTTGCTTTATTTGTTTGTTTAATTTGTTGTGTACTATTTAAACTCAATTTCTTGACCGTTGTTATGTTACCATGTTAAAATTTTGCTATGGACATCACTCAGAACTCTAAGCTTTTATTTATTACCGTATTAATGGCCATAGAAGGTGCTCTTGAGATGCTCTCAAGTTCTAGCCTCGCTTTCTTTTGAAGACTGTTGCTCCATGTCATATTGGTTACCATTTGGAAATTTTACAGATTTTCCTTCAGAATGTTTTATTTTATTTCATTCGCTGTCCTGCTTTTCTTGGGTGACTCCCTTTTCTCCGAAGGCATGTGAATTAAAATCCCACTCAGTCATTTGTTGAGTATAACAGTGTCAATGGCTAAATATGTCCTGGAATCAAATCTCTTGAGATCTTTACCCACTAACATTGTTCCTGCAGAGACATCTTGGACTTGTTGCAATACTCATACCAATGCTAAATTAAATGCAGTTGTCAGCTGATACCTTCACCCATGGCAAAGTGCCCCTACAGCCCCAAATCACTTCTCACAGTTCTGAGGAAGTTTGACAATAGCTGTTTTGGAGCAAGGTAACTTTCTTTTCTCTGTTTTAAAAAAATTGTGTCTATGCATCTGCCTTGTAATCAATTTGTGGTCATTTGGCTGTTTATCCTTTGGTCTGACTGATATACTGTTTTTAAACAACCAATGTGACAGCCTCTGCGTGAGGCTGTGATTTTCTATCTGGGATCTAGAAAAGAAAGAGTCTTCTTAATACAGATTGTGGCTTTGGACTTCATTTTCCTTCCCTATTTTTTTTTCCTTCCCGCTTTTTTTTTTTTTTAACAGTTTGTGTAGATAATACACCAGACTGAAGGTGAATTTTGATCCACATTTTAGTCTTTGAATCAAAAGTATGGGTTGCTGTTCATTATTTTATGTATATAAACCTGGATATCTTCCTACCCACCACCACCACCTGACGTAAGATAGTTCCTGGTATTTGTGCATGTGATTTCCTCGGGTCACAATTGGCTTCCTCAGAAGTTGGGCGACTTTCCTTTTTATATGCTTACAGGTGATTACAGACAACCTTGTCCTCTTTGCAAATCCACTGAATTCTGGGAAATTAACTGCACACCACATAGCTGCCTCCTTTTCTGTAGAATTGATATCAAATTCATCAGAACAATCCGAACACTGATTAAGACAAAGTATTAGTTGATTTTGGTTGAGTCATCTTTTGTTTTCATCCTTTTCCTATCCGGTATCTCAGTCTTATAATTACTTTTGAATGTCACACATGTTACCACAACGGAAACACTGTGTAAAATAAAATATGACCAATTATTTGCTTATTTACTATGAAATGAACATTGTCAAATTAAAACATTATCTTATATTCCACATGTAGTAAAGCTGAGAGGAAAGAAATGTAATGGAAATGGTCTGATCTCCTTTTCTGCAGGGATTTCTGAAAAGAAATCATTGCAAATTACTTGAACTATGCATTATTTTTTCCAAAGACGGACATAAGTACATTCCATGAGATAGGGAGGATTTTGAAGACAGCAGTGTCTATGCAGTATTAGAGCTGAGCATGTCCTTTCAACTGTCATTTCTAACTATCTCACCAATTCTTTGGTTTGGAACTAGCTACCACCTTGATCTTCATGTTCAAAGCTTTTCTGCAAAGACTTTGGTTTCTGCAGGTGTTGGAGCAGCCCCACAGTAAGCTGGTTCTTTATGTCAAGTGTGTAGGAAATATTTGGGCTAAATGGGCTTACTGGTTCACCACAAAGAGGAAAAGGGTTGTTGAAATTGAGGTGTCTCCCTACAAGATTTTGGATGTAGTTGCAGCTTAATAAAGAAAGCACCCATCAATCTTGCAAATTATTGAAATTCTTAACGAAGGTAATACAGATCCATACTGGGAACTACGAGATGCCCCAATCAGCGTGATCTGCACTGGATTCAGGTGAACTTCCCAAATAAACCTAGTCCCAAGGGATCACCCTGTAAGGACTCAATTGTGAAAATGCTTTTTAACTACCCAGACTGAGTGAGCAGGTCTGTTGAGCTTTCCTTGGGACAGCTGTGAAGCCATAAAGCATTCCCTAATGATTTCCAAGGGCAGGCAAAATTGCAATGGGCTTTGTTGACATGCTTCAGTGCATTTCAGCTCACCAATAGCCCTTGTTTTAGGGAACATGAGGCTGTTAGAGACAGTTTACCAACATAGAAGTAAACCCTACATTAAACCAGCTAGCAGCCACATACGCCTACTTCATTGCACCGCGGCTGCACAACCTTCCCTGTATAATGGACATCGTTCACTGTGTAGGAAAATCCTTCCCATAAATGCTGTTAATCTCGTTCTAACCATACTTTTTGTCTTTTGTAAATACGACGACATGGCCAATGGTCCCACTGAGACCACATTTCCCAATAATGAGGGAAATGGTATTTACAGGAAGGACTTAAATATTGGTGCTTTTGTACCGGAGCATGCATTTTTGCATGTAGTATATGAACCCCCTAATACAACTATGACTAATGTACCCATCTAATTAAATTTTTACAGCATTCCAGCATGTCAGTGTCAAATGTTTGCCTCCAGTTACCCTTCTCGTAACACTGTCAAATAAACTTTTTCTTTTTTTTTTAATTTAGTGTCTGCCTCCCTCCTTCCATATCATGTGAAATCGAGGCATCATCATGATCTTCACGAAGACAGGAAAACTGCTCCTGCTTCCTCTTGCCCCAGCAGTGACCCCTAAGCTTTAACTTGCCATTTCAGACCTGCTATTCTGCACGAGGATCCCAGGTACCGTCATTCAATGCAAGGATTAGGATTTGGAGTTAGAAGATGATATGCGTATGCAAATAAAAGGGAGCAAACCATCTATAAAACTTTATTTGTTTCATTTGCAGTTTTCCCTGCAGAAAAGTGAGGCTTCCCCATTAACCAGATAGCTGCTGGGAAACGATTTGGGGAAAGATAAAACAGGAAAACAACAAGCTTAAGGCTAGTTACTGTTAGGACATCAAAGCCAGGTATAAAGGTCTGTAAGGCACCTCGAGGTTGTATCCCTCTCAATAACAAAAAGGTTTATGTTTGGGGATAAAGTGGGATTATTCCCCTAAATCAAGCATCACCAGAAAAATAAAGACATTGTTTAGTTCAGTCTGTTTAATCATCCCTTTACAACACAGGCAGGTCATCATGCAATCTCCCTGAATCCCCAGGTAAGCACTAAGTTGTTGCCTTTAATTAGTCTGCAAGTTATAGTTTAAATGCAGTGGCCTGACATCTCAATTAGGTATGCAAGATAAGAGCCCAATAAATGATTCCTTGAGTCTAATATTCTACTGTGGGGCCTTCTGGAGTACTGACACAATGGGTATTCTTCTCACCAGGCAGCAGATGCAAACAGGGGCATTCAAAGTGGGCTGTCGTAAAGGAGCACCACATACTGCTTTAATCCCTTAGTTTAAATGCTTGCTATTTGAACAGGTTCTAGAAAATAACCCTTCATTAATATCATTAGGAGTAGACTGCGGCCAAGCCTGTTAGCTGCCGAGTAGCTCTAGATATGGTTGAATCTACATGGCAGTAAAACGTTGTTTTGGGGAGTTTATCAATCAACTGCAAATGAGGATTTCAGGTTGAAAAGTTTCTCCAGCAGCAGATTTTCACCAATGAGTAAACCAAGATGAAAGCCAGGACATGTGGTGGGCCCAGTTCCCTCCTCCTCATGGGGAATATCACAGGCCAGGGTTTGATACAAACTGGAGCTCTGTGCCTCAGCGTTTCTGTTTCATTTTTAGAGAATTTGGGACATCTATCTTTTTAAAACTTGTTGAGCCTTTGCCACTTACAGAAAACACCAAGCAATGTCAAAGGCATTTGTAAGCATAGACTTTGGGCAAAATATAATCCAAGAAATTATTACAAACGAGTCAGGCTGGTTCTTTTTTCATTTGGACCACAAAACATGCTTTAGATTATGTCAAAAGTGGTTAAGAGGCAATAACGCAGCTCCTAAATTCAGGGTTCTGAATAATCCTGAAAAATTTGGTGCTTAGGGTACAGGTAAAGTGTCCGCAGATTGCTCGGTGACCAGGAATGGGACTCGTATGGGTGAGGACACTTGGCAAGGGACTGCCAAAGTGGCCTCATAGGGAATGCTAAAGGAAGGTGCAAACTTCTTAAAGAGTTAAGGATCTTCCTCTGGACCAAGCAGAGAACTTTCCATTTTTTTTAGTATTCATGGGTTTGGATCTTCCATTGGAACCCTGAATCCTTCCCCTAGAAGTGGAGAAAGAAGAGCTTTCTCTGCCCTGTAACGGGTCTGTAGGGACCAGCTTGGGCGAGGTGGGGTGCTGAGAGCACCTCTCCCCACCTATCCTCCACCTGAAGGCATTCAAACCCACATCTCTGACCTCACCCTGCTCAGCTTCCTCCATACAAGACCGCGGGATGGGAGTCATTTACTGCCCTCCCCATGGAAAGTGCTCCCCTTCATACAGAGCACTGGAGCCAGCAGAGAGGAGGAAACCTGTGCCAGGACCCCAGCAGGTTTTAGGTTGCTCCAATTTAAGGAGGGGGAAGCACAGAGGTTCTAAACTAGTGCATGGAAAACCCAAATGCTATCTAAACTTCACATTTGGTGGTTAAATCGTTTGTAGAGAGGGCACCCAAATTGCCATGTCAGCGGGTAAGCAGTAAGTTGGTTTGAACAAACCAGTGCTTTTCAGCAGGGGCTTACTTATAAAAATTTTCATATCTCATTAACCAGTTGATTCTGCAAACCTCCCCCACCCGTTAATTTTTTTCCCCCATCTCTTTCCTTTGGCATGCTTCCTATTTCTCACAGCAGCAGCTGCGCACAGTTGAATAGTAAATCAAACACCCTAAAAACTGTTGTTTTAATACAATGTCTAAGATTTCCCAATTCTCTTTTTCCCCCTTATTTTTCTTGATAACCATTCTGGCTCATCTTTGTCTGGTAGTAAAATAACTAAATCTGGTAGCAAAAGCCTGACCTGTATTTTTATTTTTTGTAGAAATTAGTGGGTAGGTTAGTAAGTGAAAAGCAAGTAATCCAGAAGCAGTTTAGATAAGTGGATATTACAGGCTTGTGTTGTTAATTGGTATTAAATACATTTTTTAAATTACATTTCAGTAGCAAATGACTTTTCTCATCAGACTCTCTTGTGGCAGAGCTATTTCTTTCTTCATCGTGGTTATAAGTCTTTGGAGAAATCAGTGTACGCATCCCCCGCAGCCTTCATTTCATCCTCTCCCTGGGCCGTGCCATCTGGCAGTGTCAGCTTCCTCTGAGCCTTCAGGTGCCTCTGTTGGCCTGAAAAACCTTCTGAAAGCAGGTTGAGTTCACCACGTCTTCAGAGACATCCTCTCTAGGACAGAAGTACCTTCACAGGTTCCCAAAGGCGTTTGGAGGCTTCCCAGCCCACGGTGCAGCTTCAGAGGTGGCTTCCTGGCTTAAGAAAGGATGAATGAATCCCCACCGGCAAGACTGACGACTCTTTGAAGCAGATAGTTTGCAGTAATCAAGAGGGCAATCTGCTGAAGAAGTTATTGAACTTTTGTTATCTCTGTAGGACTTGGTTTGTCTAGTCACCATCCCTGGACCTGTTTAAGAGTGGTTTAGATGTGGTGTTGGGGGATATAGTGTGGGGGAGAACTTTGTAGAGTAGGGGTAGATGGTTGGACTCAATGATCCCAAGGGTCTTCTCCAACTGAAATGATTCTATGATTCTAGTGGGACACACAATTTCTGGGTTAGTGTTCACATCTCTGGTTACACACAGCACTAGGGTTTGTGTGTTTTGAGTTTTTTTCTGGTTTGTTTTCAATCTGGGCTGTGCAGTGGAACCAGCCAATGGCAAATCCATCTTGGAGAAATGCCGTCTGTTATGAGTTAGGAAGAAAACTCTTTCCATTGTGCTCAGGACGTGCCAATTGCAGACCCAGTGCCAGTGACAACCTACTGGTGTCGTGAAACTGCACGTGGGGGAAAATGGCCTTCCCTTCAAGAGCCGCCTTTGCGTGCCCTTCTCCAGTGAGAAGAGGAACGTGAACCCCACCGAAGGGAGAACATGGAGCAGGGGTGTACACACAGCAATCCCATCACCTTCTGCAAGCAGCTTTTTCTAATAAGCCTCTGAGAGCAGCAGCAAGATCTCTGTGTTGCTATCAGCACAGCGGGGCAAGTAACATCGCTCGCGACACACTCGCTGACAAAAGCCAGGAAATTCAAAGGTAAGGCCAAGACCACATCCTTGACTCCAGCCATTCGGTGAAAAAAAACAAAACAAAACAACAAAAAACCACCTTGATGACAAGCCTGAGAGAAGCCAGACTTGGCAGTGGGTCCTTGCAGATTCTGTGGATGTCCCTCAGAGATGGACAGGGAGATGGCCTGTTGTCTGTGCACTGCTATAAGATGGCTCTGGTGGAACACAGAGTGGTCCTCAGTATCCACTGGAAGCCAAAATCTTCATCATGGATGCTTTGGATCCACACTGCAATTCTGTCTGAAGCTGGGAACCCTTATGAGGAGCTGGAGAGGCTCTAGGAATCCAGAGAAGATGTGGAAGTGTAACGTAAGCTCCTGGCTGCCCACTTCTCACTTTTTGTAGAAAAGCATCTGGGGAAATCGCTACTACTACCTCTCTTTATGCTCCTGCTCCCTTTTTGTGGGACATTATGCTTTTTGTGGCTTTTGGTCTTTTGAAGTTAAGTTTGTTACACAGTCTTGGTGAGTGCTTTGTGGCTTGTGGCGGCGTGTAGGCGCAGAAAAAGGACAGGGCTGTGCCGAAGGCAGTTTGGTCTCTGTTGGTAGAACCAGCTGTTAAAATCAAAGCCAGTTTCCTAAACCATCTTTAAAAACCACTCCAGCAAGCTTGGCTCCCTGCTGCTCGATGTCCCTGTCTTCCCAAAGCCACACCACCCATGCTTGTTTTGGCAGATGGCTCGCTCTCCTCCGCCTTTGCCTGCTGAAGTCATAACTCCAAAGCCTCCACCCATGGTCCCATGCCTCGCACTGGTTTCTGCTGGTCTGGCAGCACGGACAGCAAAAGAAACAGGGTTGGGAAAGGTCCGCAGACCTTTCTGGGCTAAATATCTATTATGTGGGACTGACCGACCCGAAGTACATGTGTTAACCATGTATGGGACTGCAGCCAACATTAATGATTTGTGGACAGGCCATAGTATTTCAACTAACCAGATTAATACCTCATCTGGTAAACAAATTCCGTGCAGCAGTACAAGTTGCAGGCTGTCCCCAGAAGACTATAACAACTGCTCTACAGCCATTACCATCTAACTAGCAAACAAATACTTGGGCAGGCAGGCTCATTTGAGAATATGGATTATTTCCTAAGAGGCTGCAATGGTTCCTCTAGGTAAACACTAGCTCAGGGCACTCTCTCTAAAGCAGTTTTTTGACCTGGTGGACCTTGGCTGGCAGGCAGGCATGTGTGCCCGGGCAGCGAGCCGGCGGGCTGGGCTTCACTGGGAGGACAGCAAGCCCCAGGCTGGGAGCGACGTCTTGTTTCATCAAATAACATGTCTTCCCCTTTCCCACCCTGCTCCTCACTTCTTTTCTGTTTCCCTTCAGAGGAGATGTTTCCAAGCAAGGAACTAACGACACGAGTATTTAAAAAGCTTGAAAAGATGGGTTTGAGCTTAAAACTGGAGTTTGTCAAGGGAAATACTACATTTGGGCTCCTTTTCCAGGGATGCTAAATTTGGCTTTTGCATTTAAGGGTTGTGTTTCAGCAGACCAATAACTTCTCCTTCTCTCCTTGCGGGACACTTCCACGTTGGCCCTGAAAGGCTCTTTCTCTGTGCACCGATATTTTTTTTTTCAGTCGAGTTGCTCCGAAAGCGCATTTCCAAAGCTGAGGGAAAAGTCCCAGAAGTAGGTTAAGCCTTACGTTCCCACTTAAAAAGATTGATTTGGTATTGAAGTTAGGGAACCAGATAAGCTCAGAGGATACAGAGCTCTGGCTCCCTTAGTGGTCGCTCCCCCAGTCAAGGCTTCGGTGTCTCGTCCCCTAATCCCCACGGACTGTCTGGGGACTGCACTGACATCAGCTGGCTTCAGTCCACGGTGCTGGGAGGTGTCCATATCGGAGGATTCTCCACCAAAATAGACTCCTTTCTGCTGGAATTCCCCTTGAAGCTGAGATTGGGGCCCCTGGCAAACTGGCTAAGCGCTGTCCTTGCTTCTGTCTGTCCCCAGGGGAGGCATCTTTGTGCCAAAAGCACAAAAGAAAAAGGTCACCCCAAAAACCAAACTAGGGTTTTGCTGGGACTAGGTGATATTCAGAGATGCTGAATGTTCTGCATGGTCAGGACAAATGGGACTTGTGATTTTGAAAATAAAGGCACTTGATTTGTGTCGCTAAACACTGAGATTTAGGGCTTTGCTTCAAAAAGAGGTTTCAAAGATACCTGGAAAATCACAACCCTATTTTAGGTGATGTTAAGTCCTAACTGCTCTTGTGTGGTTTGGAAAATCTTCCCCACTCTCCCTAAATTTGAAAACATTGTCTTCTAGTGCTGTCAAGCCGGAGCTCCTCAGTAATGCTAAAATTCACTTGAAAGAATGTATTTAAAAATGAATACGCTCAAAGATTATGCACAGATTCATATGCATGGATTCAGAGACATTGTCTCATAGACAACAACTGCAGCCTATTGAATCTCATCTTGAGGAATCATTTCACAGTGCTTTACTGTATGTTTTAGTCCTATCTCTTTGCATCTTTATCAGAAGCCCATATATGTCATCATTCATCTCTCTCCCTGAAACAACAGAATTACAGAATTTGCTTCTGAAAAGTGTTGAGGTAAACCTTTTTTTTTTTTTTTTTTCAAGTGATCCCTCTGGCTGTAGGAGAAGAAGAGACCTGTGTGGGGATTTGTCCTTTGAGGAAGGTGAAGGGTACAGCTGGAGTTCAAAACCATCCGGATTTGGGCTTTATCTCGTTCTCTCCGGGCCTACGAAGGCACAAGAAATCTGGTAAATTAATCTGTCATGGAGGGGGGAAACGCTTTGCCACAGAGACCAGATACACAATTGTGCTCAGGATGTTTTTTATTATGAGAACTTACACTCTGCAGGGAAGGGGAAGCGGGGGGAGGAGGGCTTTGAGTGGGGATGAGCACCAACTCTCGTCAAAAAATTAAAGTCTTTGCAAATCTCCCCTGCATCCCCGCATGGAAAGGGTTCTTGGGGAGATTTTTAAAAAATCAAGAGCAAGAGTCTCTTCTCCCCAGCAGTATTTCTTGATGATGACAGAGCCCCTCTTTCCCTTCCCCCCTTGCTATCAGCTGGCTAATCTGCCTGCACATTCTGACACACAGCTGCGAGAGATGAAAACTGTACTGTTGATAGATGAAACTTTGGATAAGATTACATGGTTTTGAATATCTTGATGACATATTTGTCTGAAAAGTCTTTTAGAGGACAGCCTAATATAAATGCACGGAAATGTTTCTAATGACTAGCATTTGTCTACGTACTTGGTTTGGAAGATTAACATTCACGTGTTCTTCGACTGTCATTTGCATTTGTATGTGGAGGCAAACTTTTCAATAATCACTTCTTCATGCCGAGAAGAGTTAACAATTTATTCAAAATACACAAGGCCAAATTAGTCCCTTCTGTGAGGCTGGGAGCTTTGGTGGAGTTGCACCAGTGTTGGATTTGGCTTCCCTGTGCTCTGCAGCAGCCGCAGCCACATGCCTGGGAGACGGCTCACACTGACCTTGCCTGTGGTAAGGACAAAAATCCCCCCGTTAGCAAGACAGACAGACCACACTACAGAGCAAAAGGGGGACAAAAACCCAACCACTCAAGGTCAGAATGATCGCACCTTTCTTCTGTTTCGCTGTGCTGAGCTCTGGGTTGTTTTCTATTTTGCACCAATAAGTGACTGCAGTAAGACTTACTTATTGTAGAGTTTTTACTCGTATTTTCACAACACCCAGTAGTTGTGGTTGGACCTCCAGAGTCTCATTTTTCAGCTGGGGGGAGGGCAGAGAGCACCTTATTTTGACAAGTGTTGAGATACCAGTAAGAGTGTGGCACCTGGATGCTTTTGAATCCTGCCCTGGCGTGAAGCTTTCTGAATTTTAGGATTTTAGGTGCCTCGAGCACTTCAGACAATTGAACTTCAAGAACTCTTGAAGAAAAGAAACTTCCATTCCTAATATGTGTAAATACTTCTGGAGACCTGGCCCCATTCAGGTCACAGCAAGATGTATCTATATTCATTCATCTCCATTTTGCACTGCTGCAACAATTGTAAATGGAGGAACTTCCTTACTGAAAGTCAGAAAGGGCTTTGGTGGACCACACATTAACATGCACCTTTACATTGTCCACAAAAAATAACTAGAGCTGCAGTAATGTGAAGCCTCTGTCCTCCTACTTCCTCTAGACAGCATAATATGAAGATACTCCTCAAATCTGGCTCCTAAATGATCCATTCCAGATGTCTGGGCTTAAAAAATGCAACTCAGCACTATAGAGCAGCACTTCTGAAATGGTGGGGTGCCCTTTCCAAGGGCGTGCAGGGAAGGGGGATATGGGGAGCCATTCCGTTCACAGCACTGGATGGGGCTCAGCACAGATGGGAGAGGAGGCGGCATGTGGGAAGGGGAGTTGCAAGGCTGAATATTTTATGAAACGTGGCTGGGGTGAGGAAAGACAAACACTTGCAGGGACTGGTGGAGCCAGGCATCCCTGAGGGCTTTGGGCCAGTTGCTTAAACGTAAAGGAACCATTGGCTCTGCCTTTAGTGAGCTCACACCAACTCCATTAAACCAGCAGGTACCACCATGGACCACAAGCTTTATTTGTGCACTGATGCTGTAGCAGATATGGCCCTTTGGTTACAGGAGAAGACTCTTGCCTTGGCATTGCTGGCTGTTCTTCTGAGCTGCCCACAGATTGTGCAAACCCTTAAAGAGGATGCTGCACCCTCCACTGACTAGGAAAAGGTAGGAAAGAAATCTTTCAAGACACTCCTCTGCATGAGGAGAGTGGTTAGGAGGACAGCAACGCACATCTCAATGGGCTGTTCGTCTGTCCTCTTCTTTAACATGTGCTACTGCATCATTTTCCAATCACCTACTCTTACTGCTATGAGACTTATGATGACAGATGAGGTATTTCAGCACAGAGGAGTTACTTAGACCTAAACTTTCCTTAATACTTGAAAATGTCATGAATGCCTGGTTGCTTCCTCTTGAAGACTGCACGTTTCTTAAAAGGCTGCTGGGTTAAGTGTGTCTTTGTCTGGTAGTGCTGTACAATCACAGATACAATTTCATTTTTCTTCCTCTTCACATACCACCGTGTCTCTTGCACTGACACTCTTTCCCCTTTCGGAATATGTTGACATCTTGATGTCTTCTCCATAGACTCGCACTGACACAGTGTTAGGGACTTTGTGATGACACCGCAGCCCATGTTAGCAAATGGTGAAATAGTCCTGTCACAAACTATATTATGAAATATCAAAACTGTTCAAAACTGTAGTTTTCCACACACACAAAAAAAAAAAAAAAAAAAAAAAATTCCTGAGGGCCTTGAGCTTACCTTGAGGACTGATCTGCTCAGTTATATATCAATATGGACACTTAAGTAGAGCATTTAACCTATGACAAATATAAAGAAGGGCTTAATGCCTATAAATAATGAAATTCGCAGTAGCTAGGAATGATGTTCTTGACTTGTGAATGCATCCTATGACATTTGTCCAATACAGGTACTTTAACAATCTGGTTGGACTAATATTTGATATTAAATGTTTTGGGTTTTTCTTTCTATGAAGCTTAATGAC
The DNA here is from genome assembly GCA_004320125.1 of Scolopax mira. Classification (NCBI taxonomy): domain Eukaryota; kingdom Metazoa; phylum Chordata; class Aves; order Charadriiformes; family Scolopacidae; genus Scolopax; species Scolopax mira. The sequence continues at coordinate 519,536 of BJBW01002577.1, forward strand.
CCAACTTGAATGGGTCTGGGGTTGGTTTTTTTTTAGTTATGAATGCTCTTTATGATAAATACAGAATCAAGTATTCTTCCTTTCAGAAATGGTGGCATAAATTACTCCAGTGCACCCAGTTAATTTCTTCTGAAAATGACTGCAGTACACATTATTAATTTCTGCTGAAAATGACTTTGACGTTTGACAGGGTTTTGTCAGAGTTTATTAATGAAGGCCTCACTATATCTGGCAACAATTGGTTCCTCTGTTTCTTTTGACAGTTACGAGAATCTAAAATAGGTCAGGTGAAGATGGGTGAGATTACCCAGGCTTTCCTTCTTCGCTACTCCTTTTAACCATTGAAGACTGCAACCAGTACAACAGAAGACTGAAGAAAAGAATAGCTTTGAAAGAGGTACAGCTGTTGCAGAGGATTTTTCCTATTAGTATTTGGGACCGTCATTGGATCTGGGATGAGATAACTTGGACAAATCAACAAGTTAAGACAAATAGTTTTGATTTCTTTATTTGTTTATGGAAAAAACACACATTTGCTTAAGAATGTTGGAGAGGTGATTTTGTCTCTTAATCCAAAAAGTGATTAATAGTAGGGCAGGCAGACATGCAGTTGGAATTTGACCACACAGGACAGAGTTCATGAGACAAATTCAACCGTAGTTTAAATGCTGCATGGTCTAATGAGCCTCAGTATCTAGTTATTTTCTCAAATGTCTGCCTTGCAGACACCTCGGATCTGGGATCGGAAAATCCAGCTGTGCTCTCGCTGCTTCTCACAACACAGCGTAATTAGAACGTGCTGATAACTCTGTTGATGCATGAGAGATAAAAATCCATTCCACCTCATGCTGGTGGTAAAAACGTGGTTTCATCAGGAAAGAGAGCAGATATGAATTAAAAACTCACTGAAGGCGACAGTGTCGTTTTCACCAACACACTTCCCTGCCATCACCAACACCAGCATGTGTTGTACACTGCTGCTTGGTCCCTTGTGTGGCCGAGATTCGGGATGCTGCAGAGAATAAAAATGTGTGTGTGCAGCCCTGGAAACCTTCATGGCAAGAAACCATCCACCCAGTGGCTCCTGCAGCAGAGATCTTCATGAAGACCTCCCGTTGCTCCAGAGTCAAGCCTCTCATGGAGCTCATTTTTCTTGTTCATCCTCGGAGAAACTTGTCACACAGCTTTTTTTATGAGTAGGGGACATCTAGTCAGTTTTTCCATGCTAAGAATTTCATGTTACCTATTGTTAAAGATGACTGAAATAGGTTATGTACACATCAAAATGAGTGAACTTTTACCTTTCCTATTGCAAGTTATCCGTGACATCCTTGGAAATCATTGACTTCTCAGCTATTGACACTGTTGGGGGAAGGGGAAAAAGGTTCTTCTTGCAAGAAATGCTGACTCAGAGATTTCTTAAGAAAATCTACTTTCTTAGCTGAAGAAGAAAGATCCATTATTTGCTCATCTTGGTGAAATCTAATTGTGATATTTATATTCTGTATTAATTTGATTCAGTAAAGATTTTCAACATAGGCAAAGAAGCCAATCGTAATAATTTGTTCTGAAGCTTTTATTACTATTGTGTTTTGAATGCAGGTATTAAAACAGCAGTGGAGCAGCAGATGCTATCCCTTGCATAAAGCTAAAGATGCTACCTATGCAATTCCTCAAAGCCCAAGCCCTTCTAATGGGAGGAAGCAGCAAAACTCCCATTGACTTCAGGTGGATATAGATTTTGTCTAGTAAATGCAGGGCAGCGTTACTTGCTGAGGAACAGTTTACAGTAGCTTTGACTTCTCCTTTGTACTTCACAAAATAGAGTCGCATTCCATATATAAAAGTGACTGCTTTGTGTTAAAAATAAGTTTTCCTTTTAAGTTGAACAAACATGCCTAAAAAGAGGAGACAGTCAGTACCAGTAGCTGTGCCTTAGTGTATATTTCTTCTACATCTTCAAATACGTATTACAATTCCTACTTATTTTATAGCAATATGACACAATAAACATTTCTTTTCTGATTAAGGGATTGAAGGAAAACTGAATTATAAACAGTATTAATATAAGAGGGAATTTCTATCCCATGCTCTGCAGGCCTGAGTTTATATGACCTTAAACAATCAGTCTGAAGAAGTCACATCAGCTGCCGTACACATTCCACATTACTGAGGAATTAAATTAAGAAGCTTTAATATCTGTGAAATGGCACAGGCCTGAAAGAGAATCATTCCAATTTATGGACTTTGTATCTGATTTACTAGTGCATGTCTAGCAATTTCAGAGCCACCAATTGCTTTAAGACCACCTCCAAAGTGTTTTTATCACTTACAGTAAATGTGCTAACATAATGTTTTAATTAAACATTTAAAGTGCATCCAACAAATTTATTGATGCTGCCAGAAAAAAGGAGAAGGAAAAAAGAAGAAATTCTGCTATTTGCGAAATAACCCGATCTGTGCACCATGTTGTGACCCTGGTAAGATGGCTCTTAAACATTTCAGCTCGTGTCTATAAATTAACAAAAAGCTTCCCCTCCCCTCCAGTTCCCTCATTTTCCATCCCCGACCTCCAAATCATACTTTGTGCATAAAAACGTGGTAAGAGCTTGTTGAAAGCTATTCGGCTATAATATCAAATGGTTGTGAACACTGCATTTATTTTTGCTCCTTGAACACAGGCCTGATATTGAAATGATATAAAAGTCCCAGCAGCACTTTATATTGATGTTGGCATTAAAAATGCTTTTTCCGTTAGTGAGGGAGGAGTTCCCCCTTAAAAAAATAAAAGCCAATAGCAGCCCTATCAAAACTTTATCATCCTGTTACCACTTGGGCACTGTATTAAATATTCACAGCTGAAGCTGGTTTTCATTAAAAATCCTTTTCCCTTCTGCACGGGGGATCACAGACCTGACACAGATCCAGAATTCCTGTAACCCTTTAAAAAAGAGAAAAAAGAGAGAGAGAAAAGCAGGCATTGCATTGACATCACCTGAAAAGACACATTTGGATTTCATCCCAGTTTGTTCCCTTCCCAGTTCCGTGCTTGCAGAAGTGATGTGGGGTGGCAGGGGCAAAGATCGGCCCTGGGAGCGTGGCGGTTGGTCCTTCTCACCACCTCCTCCGGTTCTGCTCATCGCTTCCCAGGAAGGTGGACCTCAGGGAATGTGGCAGAGCAGTTCAGTGCAGAGAGGCTATTTGCAGAGGGCTAAACTGTGATTTATGCTTTGTGGCACCAAAACTACAGGCATGTTACTCGTGTGCATAATACCACTCGGGTTTCCTAGCGAGGGGAAGAGTATTTTGTCTTCCTGAGTAAGCGTTCATTTTAGAGACTGATAATCATGGCAGGTTTGCTTTCCCACATATCTTTTCTTCCATACATCTGTCGTTGTGTATGAGAGCGCAGCTAAATACAGTGGGTCATAATATGAATGGAAAGCATATTTCTGCACCAAACAGACTTACAGATGCTGGTGTCTGGAGATGGGTTTCTAAGCAATTCTTGTTAAGGTCAGTATTGCCAGCTAACAAGCTGATATACAAATGTAGAGTGCATTTCGTGTGTATTATATCATATTATATTATATTACGTATCATTCACAATTCAAATTTGGTCCATTTGTTCAAACCCAATAACTATAAACACCGCATAGCCAGAAAGGAAAGGAGCAAGGAACCCAATAGCTGTTGGATCTGCCAGGAAACGATAGGCAAGGCAAAATGCCATGGCAGAGCTGAGAAATAGCTTTTCCTGGGAGATTAGTCTTACCTATGTTTAGGGGGAAGGAAGGAAAAAAAAAAAAAGAGGAAAGAAAAAGAAGTAATTTCATCGTTAGGGACCAGAACCCTCATTTTTGCGTGTCCTTCAATTTTGTTAGGTGAAAGATAGATACCATGTTGTCTAACACAAGACAGGATGATTATTTTAATGGTGGTAATTCAGTGATGTGAGAATCACCACAAACTCTTCATCCTTTGTGATCTCGGGTCACATACTGACTCACCCCAGATCCGCTTAACTGTGCAAAATCGATGGCAGGGTGTTGCCGTGGCTCATTGTTACCTTGTGGTCCATGTCTATTTTTGTATCTGTGGTCTCCTGCTTTATATTTAGCTCTTTGGGCATTCTAGAATTTACCAGAAAGGAGCCCAATCAATGAGGTGAGCCACTGAGCAGTAACACAATGTGAATGTGAAGAAATAATAATTGTGGCTTTCAGCATGAAGGTGGAGCCATTTTTCTAGAGAAAAGATATAAAGACCTCAGAAGAAGGGTGCAGCATTTCTCTTCATATTACTTCATCGTGCATGATTTACCATTGTGTTCTAGGGGACTGATTTTCAAAAAGAATGAATTTTGCATTAAATTTTGAGTATGGTTGCTGCAGAAGATAAGATATTTGCCTATTCAGATGATGAGCTGGATGCATAAGTGATCACATCAATGGGTAATATGCACATTCAGTCGTGAGAAAAAATTTGCATGCCCTATAAAGACCTAAAAGTTGAACATCTGGCCTTTTCTGTGGCACCTCAATGTCGTATCAATGTCTTCTCTTCTTTGAAAGGTTTATTCCTGAAACCGTCAGATCATCACAGTCTTGACACAACATTCTCCGCAAACGGCTCGCAAACAAGCCAAGCTCAGCTGTGGTGGGAATGGCTTTAATTGTTCTGCGTTCCAAAATGTTCTGCTAACCACAACGTCCTCAAATTGCACAGGACTGGACGCGCGTGGAAGAAGAGCTGGTGCTGTTCTCCCACCGTGCAGGAGGAACTTTGGACAGGCTGTATTTTGTCCTAATGGAAAAGCTTCCTTAAACTTCTGCATATGCTTTGTGTAGGGAATCGGACAACAACTCTTTCTTATATTTTCCAGAAATACATAGTTAATTGTCAGTATGAACTGTGGGGAAAGAATACCTAAAATGAGGTAAAATTAAGTCCCGGGAACCATTCCTCTTCCTCTTAGTGTTGCCCTGCAGTCTGCTCACCTAATCGGTGTCCCACCCTGAGCTATCTGCTAGGTTTTCTGGTAAGACCAAAAGCTGCACCCATCCAGGATGCTGTATACTGCAATATTATTTTTATATCCTATTAATTTGCAAACATGGTGAGGAAAATTGCTCCAATCCAGAAAGACTGATGTACCAAGCACTTCTCTTGTGCCTGTTTACTCCTACCTGGCTGCTGGTGCTGGAGAGCGTTGATATGCTATGGGTGTTCCCTCTTCAGAGCAAGTCTCACACTTCTTCTTTATTTTTGTAATTTTGCCCTTACCCCAACCACTCCAAGCCTCTGAAGAAGTTTGGATTTGGTCTTTGCAGCTCTGGTTATGAGTCATAGCAATATTTTCACACATCCTAGTATATTAGTTAGGGGACTTGCGAAACAGAGGAAGGACAAAGAGTTATTAGTTGAAATTCCCAAATGAAGGGCCAAATGCTGAAAAAAAAATTCCTCTGCTTTTACTCAGCCCTAGCTGAGACAAAACTCTTGTGTAGCATCAATAAATAGTTGTCTGCTCACTAATAAAAGATAGTTATCTGCTAACTTCTAGTCATCGGGCTTTCAATCTGGGTGGCAGCGTTAGGGGCTCTCTGCTTTTAGACTCCCAGCTTTGCAGGACTAACCATCCAGGAAATTAAATCATGTTAGGCTTGATCCACGTTTTTACATTTAAAATTATGAAGAAGCTACTGCTGCTGATTGGAAGCCCTGCTTCTAATCCTACCAGCTGCCATCGGGGTCTAAAGGAGGACAATTGTCTCCAAACCTGGGTATTGTTAAAGGCAGGCGATAGAGAAGATAACGGAGGGGGGGTTACGAGTCATTCTCCCTTACGCAGACTCTTTACATGCTTGTACTTCTGACCCCATGATCAAGGTGCAGATAGCGACGTAAGTAAAGTTTAGTTATCTTTCTGAGAAGCCACAAGAAGCCTAAAAACTGAACTACTTTTCTCTTTTTTTTTTTTTTTTGTTTTCCCAGGAGGAAATCCTGTAGCAGCCTGACCCTTCTCCGGGGGGACTGCAGCTTTGCAGCACCTTTGCTGCAAATAGGCATGGCAGGAACTCACGCTGGGTTGCTGGCTCGCAGTCAGAATGAAATTTCTACACAGACAGGGAAAAAAAAAATCCTCTCTGAAGAAGGGTGCTCCGGGGAAATGAAAGGACAGACCCGCAGGAACTGTCACCTCCGCTGATCTAACAACAGTTTGCCCAGCTGAGGCTTGCCGTGAAGTGTTTACTCATCTGCCTTAGCCCTGGAAAATGAAAAGGAGGTTAAAAATTAATCTTCGCAGCTGGCAACTGCTGGAGTGAGTTGACATGATGGTCGTGCAATTTTTTTTTTTTTTTTCCAATACCAAGAATGTTATGTAGCAGTGGAGTGACCAGACATCAGGGTTCGCATGTGGTAGCTTGACCCGTACAACTCAAGGCACTACGTGACCTTTATGGAGTTAAGTGCACCTTTTTTCACTGACCTGTTTAATTTTGGTGATACGAAGGTGGTGGTATCCCCATTCTTCACTGAGACAGTGCCCATCCAGCCCCAGTCAGCCTTGCATTCCCAGATGTACTTGCAGAATAAGGTGGCATGATGGATATCTTTCCTTTAAATTTGCAAGGGTAGATTTACTAATAGTGAGCTATTTGAGTTGTCTGGAAAATTATAGAAACCTTATGGTATATCCCCCCTCTTATTGGTGGCTCCTAGCACTCGATTTTGGATCATCACTTGCCACAGGACACAGCTAAGTGCTGCTGGAATCAACTTCAGGCTGAACCTTGAATTTCAGGTAGATAAAAAAAAAATAAACCCCTGTTAGAAGAGACTGCAGGGGATGGAATCTAAACCTGCTGGGGCTAAACTAACACCAGAAAGTGCTAGCCAGTCTCTAAGTAGTTCAGTAGTTACCTTAACAGCTATAAAAGGTGTAAATCTGTAGAGGGGACAGAAAGAATAAAGAGAGAAACTGCCCTACCTGTCTCCTGCTCCACAGGGAATAACACAGGCTACATTCACAGTAACTGATCCTAGTAAATGCTCTAAAGGGAGAGGGAAAAGCTGTGACTGAAATCTCTGTACAAATTACAGGGAGACAAGTCTGTATCTCCTGCTCACTCTCTCAGTTTAATTCCTGTGCTGTGCAAATAAATAAGATCCTCCACTGCTAAAGACCTTTAAGCCCCTTTGTACCACATATTAAATACGGAACCAAACAACTTCAGGTGTAGAAAAAGACCCCTCCAGCAGCATCATGAGGTTATTACTGTTTCCCCAAAAAACAATAAATGCAGTGAGTGTGTGATAGGTGTGTATTGTCTTAAAAAAAAATAATAAAAAAATCTCAGGCTTTATAGCCTGGGAAATGGCAAGGCGACCTTCTTTTCGTTCTGAATACGAGTAGTTGTAGAGATGTGCTCCCGCCCTGTGTGGGTGGCTCCTGGGGCAGGGGCAATAGCTTTTCACGAGCCAAAGTGATCTTGAGAGCAGGGGAGAATAAAGCTGAAATTGGTGGTTACGTTTCGGGCTCTCGTAGAGTATCGTGTGGGGCCATGAGGGCAGGATTAAATAAACAGAATTAGAGAAATTCCTTCTGAAAGATGGTTCTGCAAAAGGACTCGAGTGCATGCCTGTCCTGCACCCTGCTTGAGGTACTAAGGCTGCTCCACCGCTAGAAGCCAATGCCTTTTGAAGGCAGTTCAGAGCCACCGAGCAGTCTCTTAGCTTTATAGTTTGCTAGCTGCATGTCATCTTTGAAGGCTGGGAAATTGCAGTGGCAGTACCGTGATTCCCAGCCGAGTGAAGCAGGCACTTGACACATTTCATCCCTTGCAATTAAGGGAGAAAAAGCAGAATCGGGGGAAAATTCAAGCAGCGTTTTAGCAATAGACCACTCCCTTATCAAGATGAAGTACAAGCATCACCCACAGATATGCAGGACTGATGCTAAGCACAGACAGTAATAAATGCATGTGAACTCTGCATGAGAAAGCCCCACACTTAGAAGACTTAGTTTATTGCTCTTAGTCATTTACACACATGCTTCTAAAGCGAGGAAGCTCAAACATAATCAAACCCTGTGTGCAAATTACCAAGTCAAATGCTGTTGTTCTGTTCTGTTCTCTTTTAATATCAGAGCGCAAACCTCCCAGTGCAAAAATACAATCTTGTGATAAAATGACTAATACATGACTAAAGCCGTTTTCCATTGTGCAGGCATAGCTCTGGGGATCATTTGTTTTTCATGGTAGATCCCTCAGACGGTGAATTCCTCTGGTGGTTGGGATTATATTAATGACCAGGACTGTTAGTCACCTCAAGGGAGCTGAAATAGGATGCCACTCTCCTCGCCATTATTAATTCCAACTGCAGGTGTGAAAATTAATTTCATGGGTATTTTTATCATTTCCTTTTAGTGAAGGATTAGAGTTTCCGAGTGACCCATGCTCCGGATGAAGACAAACCTGAACCTGCTCTGCCCAGTGCTCCCGTAACAGTGACCTAATCCCGATGGAGTAGGAGGGAAAAAATGGGGTATAAGACTTTCCATCCTTTCCTTGGTGAAGACAGTTAATGACACTGAAAGATATCAGATGTCATCATGGTATACACTTCTTTGCACCACAACGCTGTAAAGCAATCCAGTAAATTGCAGGTTGTTTTCATTTCTGTGGTAGAATAACACAATTGCCAATAGCGGGAGAAAAAAAAAAAAAAGAAGTAGTTAAATATATCAAACCAAATTAAATGTAGCTGATTGGAAAGCTACAGTTTCCATTTGCTGGCACCAGTACTGTTTTCACATAGATTTTTTTGACAGATGCTGCTGTATCTCCAGAGTCAAAAGACACCTCCAGCAGCCAAGCTCCTGCCACGGAAAGCAAACCTGGCGTTGATCAGCACAGGTAGAGTTGGGCAGTTGAATTTGGGGAACGGGAGGGGAAAGACTGGGAAGGGATGTAGCTCACCTTGGCTGGAGAGGACAGGAGATGTAATTCAACTGGATCCATTATGGAGGGGCAGCCTGGGAAGGGGGGAACGCCCCCATTCCCCCCTGTTTTTGCCCATGATTAAGCCTCAACTTTAACCGGCGAAGGTGTTGGCTCCAAACGTGTCCCGAATTCATCGACACCTCCTCCTGCCAGAGCTCGATGAGTAATGCTCAGAAGATAAGCAGGTTAGGCCAGATTCAGTCAGATAATTAAAGGTTGGAGGTAACGTAAGATCCTTACGTGCTCCCGTACGTACAGCTCATCTGGGGTTTTGATTTCTAACACGTTGTGTTCACAACCACCCTTTCATCCTACAGCTCTCATCACGTCTGAGGCACCTCTGCCGGGTGGGCAAGCACTTCACCTCCTCAGAGATGGGCAGGCAGAGGACCAGAGGTCCTGTCCGGCTCCCTTCTCATCTGTGACAGCGTCATCAGCCCCCACAGCTACCTCTATTGTAAGTGTCTGCCCTGCAAAGCCTTTTCCATCTCATCTCCCTCCCCTGGCACCTCCCCACGGCGTGGGGAGAAGCTGCTGCTTGGAATTGGCTTCGCTGTGCAGTGACCCTCCCCACAGAGAGAGCTGCGGGAGCCAGATCCAGCCCTCCTTCCCTTCTAAATGAACCTTTTTAGGTCATCTAAGCCAAGAACCTTGTGTTGCTAAAGACCCCATCAGTTATTTTCGGCAGTTATTGTGTTTTACTGTTTACATGGAATACTTTATCTCCGAAAAATGAATGTCTGTGCCATCTCTGGCTTCTAGACATTAAATCACAGATTTGTTTGAAATGTACTGAAGTCCGTAGGTTTTCACAAAGACCCTCCCAAGCTTCACAGTGACACATCAAAACACCACGTCAGAATCCTGCCCTCCCCACCGCTCTCTGACTTTAAGAAAGAGTGTATAAAAACTCTTTTTTTTTTATGGTGTTGCCACTGCAACCGTTCCTTGCCGTTGAAACAACTTAATGCAGAGCAGACGGGAGAAAAGCAGCAATGCTTTTTCTGAGCTAAAATAGGCACAAACGCAGTGTGCATATCGCAGGGCATTGTCAGGACAGCTCAGATACACAACATTAGAGTAATTGCTTTATTCTCTTGCCTTAACTAACATTAGTTTTCTGCCTCTGTAGAGTTTTCAGGTGAATTTGTGCACGATTTTTTACCAGGTTCTCTGTTTACCTGCTGCAGCTAATTTCAAAGCAAATGCCACACGATATAACTGAGCGTGATCACCCAGGTTATAAATGATAAATTCCACCATAAAGCTTGATAAAGATCTTTATTGAAATTTCAGATTTTATCTCTTTTAGATAAATATAATAGATATTTAGATAGATAGATAGATATAATATATATTATTATAGATTTAATATATTATCTATAAATAAATAGATTATTTTTTTAACATCAAAATTGATTTTTACATCTGGGCAAAGCCATTCATGAAAATCAGTAAACTAGGGCGTGCACCATGAAACAAGCACCGTACAAGTCTTGTGACACCAACCTTTAGCCACCTCTTAGCGTCACCTGCAGCTTTGCAGTTGCAGCTCTGTGCCGTCTTCCCTTCAGACAGAGGGATTCCTTCTGGATCTCAGGAAGTCATCGGGACTATTTCTAGCATTTTTACAAACGTCAGAAGCAAGCAATGAAATTATTCTGATTGCTAAAAAGCCAGCCCTTCCCTCCGACTCAGGGTGAGGAACTCAGGTGACGCTGCCTCTCCCATACGGTGACTCTCGGGCACTTCCAGGGGAATAAAATCACAGCAGCTCATAATACCTCCCAACTCCCAGAGCTAAAACCCTCTCGGATGCTACACAAAAGCAACCAAGATGTATGTTTAATCCTGCCTCTTCAAACTACTTTTTTTTTCTAATCTAGCAACAGAAAGGTTACACACGAGTGAATAGAGGTTGTATATTTAGGGTCTGTGCAGACCAGCCAAAGAGGAGACTGTATAGGAAAAGAAAACACTTCTTTTTTCTCTCACCCAGTTTTCAAAGGCTCTGGTGGATTCGGTAACACTAATGCAAAACGGGAAAGTGAAGAGAGAGGAGAAGCAAGTTTCATTAACAGAGACAGTTCTACATAAAATATACCGGAGCTGATGGAGGAAAGGAGGAGACAGCCAAGATGTTCAGCTGCAAGTGGAGTCCAATTTGATGCTCAGCGTGAGTTTAAAGGGAAGATTTTCTCAGCCTTAAAATAAAAGAGCAGTATCAGCCGCATATGGGGCAGAAAACTGTTGTCACAGAAATGGATTGTACCGGGCTCGGGGAAAACCGAGTGGCAAAAGCAGCTCATTTTGCTGCGGTACATTTATAGATGTGCTCGTTTGAGTGCTCCCAGGAGGACTTGCTTTATGCATCCAGACAGAATATACGGGCGTCCTAGCACCAGCATCACGACCATCAAACCCAAGCGTAAAGGCCACCCAGCACAGGTTAACCGGGAATTTTGCCTTTGAATTTTGGGGATTTGGGGAATTTCCTGCCAGCGGATCCGCTGACCTCTCTCATTTCTTGCAGCGCCAGCCCTTTGGCATAAACAAATTGCTAACAGCAGGGACCCGGTCCTGCTCCCACTGCAATCGATGCCATTTTGTCACTGGTTTTGGTGGGAGCGAGGATTCAGTCATCAGGGATGGGGTTTTCTCCGCGTAAGGAAAGTGGCCTTAATACTACAAAATAGGTGTAAATAACATTGATTATTTGGATTTAAAGCCGTAAATGATATTGATTATTTGGATATAAAGCCAAGCATTTGGATTGAGGGGAAAAACGGGATTAAGGGAAAGGGAGAAAGGAATGTTTGAGCAGCGTAGGGCCGTGGTGTGTGCCGGGCCAGCAGGAGCTCAGCTGGAGCAAAGCCTGCAGAGGCACAGCCTCCCCTCAGCCAACTCCATCGGGCACTACTGGGGGGACTGGAGAGAAGAAATTCACTGCGGAGATCCTTTTTCATCTGCTCCTTCTAGAGTAAACCTTTGAGTCACTCGTTCTTTATTAAAAATAAACAGAACGTTGACAGAAGAAATTATTGTCCCATCTATACACACATAGTAATTGATTCTTCTCCTTTGCCTCGGCTTCTTTTCCCTCTTCTCCGACACAGGGTTGTCCTGGGTTTCTTTACCACTGCTGGCAAATCAGAATTTATTGTGCATATGTTTGTGTTCCACTTAATAAAAAATACACCTATATTTTCAGATAAACTTTGTTAGTAATTCATGAGGTAAGTGACTATTTATGCTAATAAGGGAGAAATATATTCTCAAGCATAATGCATTACATAAATTTGAATGCAAAATGTTCAATTATGAAGTAAATACAGGTAATGCAAATAGTAAATTGCATCCAATAAAAATATATAAAGAATGTGTCTTCAAAGAGAGAGAGGCTTTTATTTGCGTCTGTGAGTTGTTTAAAGAGAAAAGAATTAATAAATACTGAATTACTCTTATGATGATTTAGCTCATAATTCACCAATCCATAACGACTCCCAGTAATCAGGCTGTTGTTTCATACCCTCCGATATAAGGCAGGACTGTTTCCTCAGCAATTTTATCCCTACCAGATTATCTCGTCTGATTCTATTAATTCTCTCCCATAAATCTGCTAACAGTGATATGTGATTTACTTACCCTGTTAACTGATCTGAAGACTGTTAAAAGGATTTATCTAGCACTGCACCTAGGAGCAGTTTATGCCTTATCACTCTGTTACCCCCAAGAAGTCTTTCTGAAATCAATTTGGCCAGTTTCATAGTTAAATTCAGCGGACACTGTTTAGTTCTGCACCATAAAATAAGACACTAGATAAACAAAAGGAGCAGTAGCTGTACTTAATGTGTTGGTTGGTCTTGATATGTGTTTAAGTTATAACAAATTACACTCCGAGTCCATATAACTCATAACCTGCACGTTTGCGTCTGCTAAATCTTCTGTGTTAGAGACACACACAGACACACAGACACAGACACACAGACTTCAACCATGGAAGGTCTCTCCTATGCTGCTGGTGTGCTCCTCATCCCAACACAGGGGGATCCGAGCGTATCTGGAGTTAATGTTTCATGTCTGTCCCCCCACCACCACCACCACCGTGCGATTTGACAGGGAAAAAAATAACCCAACAAAACCCTCTCCCACAATAAATATACATTAGTTGGAAGGCTTAAGGAAGCAGGTCAGCAGCAAACTGGGAGCGAGCAGGGCTCCACATTACGTTGTTGAAGGGAGATGCTTAAAACTGAGCAGGAGGCTTAGGAGAGGGAGGTTGGAGTTTGCCTGGTGCAGGGCAGGATGGTTACAAACAGCACTGGGAAAAGGGAGCGGGCTGGGGAATTGGCCTGCCATAACTGTGGAAAAACTGGAGGCTGAATAGCTCTAATTGAAATGAAAGTGTGCAATTGTTATGGAAGAAACGCTGTTAATAGAGGACTGTAAATGTTTAGACACCCATTGTGAATAGCCAAATAATAAAGAAAAATACTACTAAAATGGCAATTATATAGCACGGGGAGGAGAATGTTGCTTCTGAAGGTTATCCAAAAATTGCTAATAATCTTTTTTTTTTCTCTCTACTGCGCTGAACAGTGGAGAAATTTTGGTGCAGCAGCTCTGTGCAACAATCACACAAGAACGATATCGTACAACTAATAATTTTACTCGCCGTTCTGGTAGGTCAGAGCTTCAATTTAATTTGCAGCACTTGCTTACATTGGTACCAATTAGGAGCCGGCCCCCCATTAGCTCACACAATTTCATACTCTTTGTCTGGAGTTCCTGAGTTTACTCGGGAAATTTACTCCTTTGAATCCTCACGTCCAAACAAACTGCTTTATGGGGCTGGAACCACATCCCCACAGCCATCTGTCAAACGGGCAAGTGAAATACTGCAATTGTACATTCTGAGAAGCAATAACCTTTTCATTTAAAAATATTAACACCCGTTTTATGTCTCTCATAGGTGAGCATGTTAAGTGATATACAGTACCACATTCATCTTGTTCAGGGGAAAAAAACCACAAATAGAGGGAATTAGACTGTCCGGGGTGGGGAGGGGGGGAGAGGGGGGTATTTATGCTGCGAGCCTGGATGTTTTGTTGATCCCAATGACGTGAAGGAATAGGAAAGCCAGCCCGAGTAGTTAAGTTGTTTTAACTTTGTCATGAATTGCAGTCTGTCAGACAAGGCTAGCAGATGTCCACGGCTCCGTGTGCGCGGGTGTGTTTCGGGACCGCGCAGAACTAGATTTTAATTTGGCTAGCCACGCCGGCAGCATTTCTTAGCTTTACCCAACTGCCTCCCTGAGCACTTCTAGATGTAGTTATCTTCCTAAATTTGCAGCGTGCCCTACCTTTTTTTAGCTGCCAGGAACAGTACATGCTGTATGACTTTCAGATGTTAGTACTGGCACTCACGCCCATAATGGCATAGGCAGGAGATGTTACCCATTCGTAAATCCACTAGCCAAGAACTATTTCCTAAGCAGAGATTCTTGGGCCGTGGCAAGTGATGGTTTTCACAGTGGAAAGATTACCCAGAGACTTGCCCGCACCTCCGAAGCGATACCCTGGGCACAGTTCTAAATAGCAAACTCCGAGGGGGAAGGGACCGGGCAAGGGGAGAAGGAAGGATTTGAAGTACAATGTTCAAGAAGCTGGTTTAATATATGACCGAGTGTCAGAAGTCAGGTTTCTGAGAATTACTTTTCAGATAAACAACTTTATAGCACCGCACTTAATCTTACTTACTAGAGACATCTCATTTATCACGGAATTACAAGTAACTTTAATTCTATCGATATTCCCATAAAGCCCGGTCGGAAAATCGAGCCTGGCAGCCCCGGGGGCTGCGGGTTTCCCCGGTTTCCCGCGGCCGGGGAGGGGGGTGCAGCGGGGGACGGCGGGGGGTGTCCGTCGCCCCGACGGCGGGGCCGGTCCCGGCTCCCCGCGGCCCCGCACCGGCCGGTCCCGCCTCGCCACTGACCTTTCGACGAGAGATGGCGCTGTCGAGGTTTAAACCGAGCCGATCCGCCGCTCCGCGTCCTGCCCGCCGCCGCTGCCGCCCCCCCCCCCCCCGGCCCCATCCCCATCCCCCTCCCGGGGCGGGGGACGGACGGACGAAGGGGATAGAGGGGAGACTAAAGTAAATACAATTAGCTCTAAATGTATTAAATTAATTAGTCCGGGCCAGCAGGCCAAGTGCGCGGGGCTTGCAAAGTTGCAGGGCGCTCGCACCTCTTGCCCGGAGGGGGTTGGGGGGAAGTGGGGGGGCCGGGAATAGATGCCCCGCAAAAAAAAAACAAACCAAAAAACTAATAATAATGGATAAATGACCGGGGCGCTGCGGGGGAGCGGAGAGAGTGACCCGGGCCGGGGGGGAAGGACCGGCCGGTGGCAGGTACCGGCGCCTGGCACCGGCGGAGCCCCGCGATGCCGCGTCCCCGCCGGGTCCTACTCCTCCCTCCCCGGCCGAGGGAGCTCCCCCGTCCCCTCGGGTGCCCGCCCCTCCGGGGGCAGCTCCCGGGCAGCCCGGCCCGGGGGCGGGGGGGGGGGGGGGGGGGGGGGGGGGCGGGGGGGGGCTGCGGGGGGGGGGGGGGGGGGGGGGGGGGGGGGGGGGGGTGGGTGGGGGGGGGGGGGCGGGGGGGGGGGGGGGGGGTGGGGGGAGAGGGCAGGAGCGGGAGGAGCCGTCCCCCGGCTGCCGCCGCCGCCCCCGTCCCGCAGCCGCCGGGCCGGTAAGTGGGGCGGGAGGCGTCGGGCAGGAAGGGGTTAAGGCGGTCCCAGCTGACAGTCAGCTGATGGGGCCCTGATTGACAGCTCCGAAAAGTTTCCTTGTTTCTATACTATTATGCTAATGAGGGCTGGGATGGCGGCCGCCCATTGGTCCGGCCGCCGAGTCAATTTCCCATTTGACGTCAGAAGCGCTATAAAACTCAGCAATGCTTTTAAACTCTCCTGCTGGATGAAACCTTTAAAATATTTTTCATCTTCTTGCTGTAGCTTTGGGGTCGAGTTTGTTTTGTTTTTTTTTTTTCCTTTTTACCTCTCTCTCTTTTTTTTTTTTTTAAACTATTATCATTATTTTGGTTGCGATATCGACTTTGATTTTTTTTATTATTATTTTTTTTTTTCGCCTTCGCTCTCTTTTCCCTCCTCCCTTCCCCGATGAACCTCTCTCCTCGCTCTGCACTTTGCAGGAGGAAGCCCAGAGGAAAGGCACCATGAAGTGTTAAAAATAACAAAACCAACCCAACAACAACAACAACAACAACAACAAAATTTCCTCGCAACACCACCAGCTAACACTTCCAGCTGCAGTTCGCAGAGAGAGAGAGAGGAGAGAGAAGGGAGGGAGAAAGGAGGAGGAAAAAAAAAAAAAAAGGGAAAGAAAGAAAGAAAAAAAAAAAAAAAGAAAGGCACCACCACCACCCTTTATGCAAAAGGCGAATTGCAAGAGCCCCTCGCTCTGATGCATCAGCGGCAGCGGAGACTCTGCGAAGGATAACGCGGAGCGGCGGCCGCCGGGGCGGATCGGAGCGGAGGCTGCGCGGGCGAGAGGCAGAGGCGGGAGAGCGCGGAGCGGAGCTCGCCCCCCAAAAATCAAGCTGGCTCACCCGGTGGCAACTCAGAGCAGTCCCCTCGCTCCCGGAGCGCACCCTTTCTGGAGGACTGTCAGCAGCAAAAGGATGGCATCAGAACTGGCAATGAGCAGCTCCGACCTGCCCACCAGTCCCCTGGCCATGGAATATGTTAATGACTTCGATCTGATGAAGTTTGAAGTGAAAAAGGAGCCGGTGGAGACCGATCGCATTATCAGCCAGTGCGGCCGCTTGATCGCCGGGGGATCGCTCTCTTCCACCCCGATGAGCACGCCCTGCAGCTCGGTGCCCCCGTCCCCCAGCTTCTCGGCGCCCAGCCCCGGCTCCGGCACCGACCAGAAGACCCACCTGGAAGACTACTACTGGATGACGGGCTACCCGCAGCAGCTCAACCCGGAGGCGCTGGGCTTCAGCCCCGAGGACGCGGTGGAGGCGCTGATCAACAGCAGCCACCACCCGCTGCCCGGCGCCTTCGATGGCTATGCTAGAGGGCAGCAGCTGGCCGCCGCCGCCGGCGCCGCCGCCGCCGCCGCCGGCTCGGTGCCGGCCGAGGAGATGGGCTCGGCGGCCGCCGTGGTGTCGGCGGTGATCGCCGCGGCGGCGGCGCAGGGCGGCGCGCCCCACTACCACCACCACCACCACCACCCGCACCACGGCGGCGGCGGCGGCGGGCACCCCCACGCCGCGGCGCCGGGCAGCGCGCCGCCCTCCTCCGCCTCCTCGGCGGCCGGCTCCGGTGGCGGCGGCGGCGGCGGCGGCGGCGGCGGAGGCGCCGGGGGGCTGCACCACCCGCACCACGGCGGCGGCGGCGGCCTCCACTTCGACGACCGCTTCTCCGACGAGCAGCTGGTGACCATGTCGGTGCGGGAGCTGAACCGGCAGCTGCGGGGCGTCAGCAAGGAAGAGGTGATCCGGCTGAAGCAGAAGAGGAGGACCCTCAAAAACAGGGGCTATGCCCAGTCCTGCCGCTTCAAGAGGGTCCAGCAGCGGCACGTCCTGGAGTCGGAGAAGAACCAGCTGCTGCAGCAAGTGGAGCACCTAAAGCAGGAGATCTCCAGGCTGGTCCGGGAGAGGGACGCCTACAAGGAAAAGTACGAGAAGCTGGTCAGCAATGGCTTCAGAGAAAACGGATCCAGCAGCGACAACCCTTCCTCTCCAGAGTTTTTCATGTGAGTTCCCACAGCCTTGCCACCTTAACTAAAAGTTCTCCCTGTGAGTTGTTGTTGGGGGCTTTGCTAGAGCGACAACCCAGCTTCCCACCTTGTATTACTTTT